>JAKSZP010001344.1:0-315921 GCA_022478985.1 Massospora cicadina
ATAGATTATATGCTATTAAATATAACATGTCAATATTCTATTAATCTGGTTGATTTAATTGGTCAATCTATAATAAACTTACTGATCACCATCTACAATAATTTATTTTTAGATTTAGTTGATTTTTATTGGCCAACCTATACAAAAACTATCCACACCTATAATCATTTAAGCTCATCATGCTATGATCTCATACTTTGAACTTACCCCCCCAGCCATAGGACATATATCATATCAAAAATAGGTTTGTAAATTTTAATTTGATATTTTATATAAAAGATATAGTAATAACCAGTGAGCAGTATCTGAAATTTATACCTTGTATATTCTTTTAGCACTAGTGGTGCCCAACCCAAAAGGGGGAGCTGCCATATATCTATACCTTGTATATTCAGATAAAATCTAACTTTGATTTAAGACTAATAAATCTACTAAACAATATACTTTATCCTATATCAAACTTTTACTGAATCATCCTTTTAAAGGTACAAGATTTAAACTCAATCATCTTTTAATAGAGCTATGGGTGGATCTAAGCCTAACTTAGGTATTACTATTTTTAAATTCAGTTTCAGGTATGGTTAGACAGATAATATCTTTTCAATTTATAAAGATTTGGCAGTAGTAGGAATCACCCTGTATGGCAACCACCCTAATTTTCAACTCCATACCATTATTGAAAATAATGATAGAGGGGAGAGAGAGAAAACCAAATTTCATCCTAGCCAGAACAGGTTTTGAACCTGTTATGCTATTTAGTACTCCATCTTAGCCTGTGATTAAAGGTGTGTACAACTATATCCAATATAGATGATTTTATCTGAACCATGTTATATCATTTCAATTTTTATTATAATGAAGTTTAGCTCTTGGAGGGGAGGATACCCCAGTGGTAGAATAGGGACCTCCACCACTGCCTCCCCGAGTTTGATTCTGGTACAGGAACTTTGGGTAGGGGACAATTATAACTGTGTTGGCATTGCGCACCAATGCCCCGAACTGAGATAGCGAATAGCAAAGGCGGTCTATGGAGTTCCTGGCCTATCATACGCTGCGCATGGAGGTTTTCCAGATTTTATCCTCCTTTCCCATTCATTCAATTTCCATCAATCGGTGCGGTATTGTCCCCAGGTCAGCCCACCTCGAATAAAATAGGTTTAGCTCTTAGCCACCTCGAATAAACAAATTAAGCTCTAAATGGAGAGAAATATGGATCTGGATCTAATTATGACAATGAGTTGATAGCATATATGATCCAAATAGTTTAACCATCCATTCAGCAGCAGTCATTATACAATATACTTGTTTGTGGCACATGGGATGCATTAGAATATATGGGGTATTTATAAATCTATTTGAAGTGGGATGACCTTGGGACAAATATACTACACCAAGGCCATATGTGGTATATGTAATGGTGTAATTGTTATAAGCCATCAAGTTGTTCACCCACATCTTTTTATTTTGGCGCCATGAGTTTTGGCAAAACTTTGAAGGTAGTTTTTGTTGGTTGAATAGTTTCATAAAAAGGATAATATTTTGTTTACTTGTAAAGCCTTTGAAACTTCAAAGTATTATATCTAATAGAGTAACAATTTCTAAAAAATTAATAGTTCATTTCGATATGGTATTAAAACTATCTAGTATTACTAAAACATAATTTTTAAAAAAATTTATAATTTTGGTTTTCATTTCAAAGCATTAAGATTATTTTCATGGCAGCCTGATCAAGTGATTCAGTTATTAAGAATGTCACAGCCGGGGTTGATTTAGTTCAAGAATTTCGGGAGTTTATAAAGGAGCGCGCAGCCCTTGAAAAAGAGTATGGGGCACGCCTTGAAGGAGTTATAAAAAAGTACCGCACTCGACGCGCCTTGGGACTTGGGAGCCTCACCACCAACGGTGACTCGTCAACCCTCCAGACTACTCGCGCTTCCTCCATAGAGGTGGGCAGCGTACTTAATTCTGGTGGAGCAAATAATTTGGGTTTGGATCCTGAGCAAAGGTAATATAGGCTTCTTTTTGCCGAAATTAAGTGAATATTTTTATATCAAGTCTATTTTTTATATAGAAGTTTTTTGGTTTTTGGCCTAACGCGGTTTCAACAGTACACTTTTAAGAGCTATTTCATGTGTCTTGGATAAAACCGAAAAGATTGCATTAGAGAGATTTAACTTTGCTGAAAAGCTCACGCAAGAGATAAATGTTTTTCTGAAGTCGCTGGTGTTTCGGACGGAAGAAGCGTGCAAGAAGGTCGGTGTTTAAGATATTGCCTAATGACCTTTGTAGGCTTTTAATGTCAATAAGCGCTTGGTAGATGAGAAGCAGGGAGTCCTTGAGGATATGAACAAGGTGAATATTTTGTCTAGAAGGTGAATATTAATTTTTATTAGGCAAAAATTCAGTATGAGGAGAGTTGCCTTCAAGTTCAATCATCTTTACTTAAACAGGACAAGGCACAGGAACCTAAATCACTAGAGAAGGTTTTGCTTGCAGTTGATTGTGTTATTTATGGCGTTTAGATCAACCGGCAGTGCTTCCACGAAGTGATTGACCGTAATAACAATAAGGTACGTTACTGAGGGCAAGAATTTTTAACGCTTTAGAATCTATATATTCTCGCGGTTGAAGTTGCCAACCAGTTACAAGAAAAGCATTTTAACACTGATATGCCGGCATTGCTTGACGTAGGCAAATCATACCACCAAAATTTCTAAACTTTAGCATCTACAAACACTAAATGAATCTTGGATGGTGAGCTTTAAATCGGTATTGGCTCAGCTATTGGACATTGAAGTTGAGTGCACCAATGAGTCCACAAAACGCATGGAAGAAGGACTTGAGTCAATTTTAAAAATAGACCATAAGGTGGAAACAAGCCTTATAGCACTAAGCCATCCGTCCTCTTGGCTAATGCCCCCAAAGTCCGAATTTGAGGGATTTGCTGGATTTGAAGAAAGCGTATTAGGTTTTGAAACACAAAGCTAACTTGTCGCTAGGATGGACTTATTGATGAAGAAGCCAGTAGAACTTTTTTATATAATAAGCTCTATAAGGCTCAGGCCCAGCTACGAGAGCTCGACACCAACATTGCTGTTAAGCGTAATGAACTTGAGGGCCTTGGCAACCTGTGTTCGGCCTACTTAGAAAACCCGGCGCTAGGGGACCTTAATGAGATTCGTGAGGTAAATTAAACCGTGTACGTTTTGCGCTTACGACAAGCATATGTTCGAAGTGTGGCGAGATCTCGCTTTCCTTGACAACTCTCATCTGGGTTTTCAGACTGAGGCCAATCTCATTTTAGCCAGTGTGGGTGACCTCCCAACAGGTCAAATTCACGACTTTAAGGCGGCGTCCTTTACGATCCCCACCACTTGCGACTATTGCGAAAACACCATTTGGGGCCTATCACGCCATGGAGCCTCGTGTAAGGGTAAGTATGGACGGCGCAAGTCTAAATATCAGAGTGCGGCTATAACTGTCACGCCAAATGCGAACTCAAGGCCCCACTCAATTGTGCTTCAGCTAAGGGTGGATCTAAGGCCGATAGAAGGCCACCCGCCGATCTCTCCACTCTGGCAGGTAAAAGCAAGCCCAACAGGACATTCTAACTTGCTTAGCCAAAACGGCCCACTTCCTTAAGGCCAATGTGCGCTCACCGCTCCCAGCCTCATTCTTAGAGCCAAAGCCGAAATCGGAGCCAATCACAGCAGTAGCGTTATACGATTACGACAAGACGGATGATGCAGAGCTGACAATTCGCGAAAACCAAATTGTAGAGATACTTGTAGCAGATGGTATTTTCCGCCAAATCCACATTGCTCACTCTTTGTATAGATGGGTCGGGCTGGGTTACGGTACAAATTCATCGCTTCGCATGGCTGATGGTAACTACAGGCGCGCCTAAATGGGAACACTGGGCTTGTCCCTGCTGCCTACATTAGTACTTCTGATATTGCTTCTACTGGCATAATGGCCCAGGCTATCTACGACTTTGATGCCCAGGCCGAGACCGACCTGTCCATTCGGGCCGGCGAATTAATTGAAGTTACGAACCAGAATGTTGCCGAAGGGTGGTGGGAAGGTAAGTTGCTCACCCGTCTGCCCTGATTGAATGTAGGTAAACTTAATGGTCGCATTGGCCAATTCCCTGCCGACTACGTCAAAATTGTATAATGGAAGCAAGTGATTTTTATTTTGAAATCGGCGTTTAATTTAGCTGTGCCAATAAAGCATCTAATCTGGTGCTGATCTCAATAATCATATGTTGGATTGTTTTTAACTGTTGCCCAAGTGATTCTTTTTCTAACTTTTTGTCCTGTATTCTATTTATATCCACTAACTTGGCATTACTTGTGATGGATCAGTTTCCGGAGGGGATTGTTTTTTCGTTGCCAAGGTTAAAGGGGACGCCGATTGTATTCTGCTACTGATGTACTCGTGTTTTGCAACTATGGAAGACTGGATCTCAGTTTTATCACTTAAATCCAGCTCTTCAAATGTTTTAGCTAAACATTTTTGAGGACTAGGCGGTTCATCAGACTCTGGATATAAGCGTTTCACTGGCCGCGTCAGATACTGGACGTCAAGGCTCAATTTTGCATCTTCGGCGTTAGGCGATATATTTTCTTGAAGCGATTGTCTGATTCTAGCTTTACGTCTTGGTCGGTTGAATGCAGCTAGTGCTCCCCGTCTAAGTTTGGTTTTGGTTTTCAAAGTATAATTTTAAATTACCTTCTTCCCCCAGTCCAGTTCATTGCTAGGAATGGTGCCCTACTTTCCCACTTTTAACAAGATATTATGTATGTATAATCCAAGCAATTTATTACATCTGATTTATAATTTAGATAACTTAGATTAGATGTATACTTTTGTTTGTCATGAACTTTTCATTCACTTTTGTTAAGTTTTGTAATTACCTATCTATTTTCTTAAAGTAGTTAGATTATCCGAAGTAATTATGCATTTGAAATTATGTAAATGCTATAAATACATAATTGATTACTTTACCAGCATGTAAATTATTAACTATCTTTATACTTATTTTTCACATTAAACCTGATAGCCAAATGTACTTCCATATTTAATAGAAACTGCTGTTATATAAAGGGTTGCATTAAAAATTAGGTTAACCCTTCTGTAATAATGCAATAGGCTTAATCAAAAATCCAATTTATTAGGTATAATAAGCAATAGCATTAAATCTTTCTTTCACTTTGAACCTAAATCGAAGCAAAATTCAGATTTTTAAAAAAAATACAAAACATGACCGCTCAATCAAGCCAAAGCTTACCAATGTCAATGCAATTGACGCCTGCTGCCCTGGCTTGGGGTGGTGGTGCGCTGCCATCTGGCATCTTTCAGCTGCCACCAAAGCGTGCCCGGGCTGGCTCTGCTAGCCCTCCCAACGCTACTGGGCATTATATCCCCCTTGGGACTTGGCCCACCACCTCACAAGCTCTCAGGCGGTGCTCCGGAACCCTTTGGTGCTCCCACGGAGCAATTTGTATTTTGGCCTCCAGGTCAAATATGGGAATCTTCCCATACGCAAGCACAGCCATCATCGAGATAGCCATAGCAGCTTTCAAACCTGCTGGCTATATTGACTTCCACCCCTTTAAGGGGTATTCTGACCTTGGCTTCCGTTCTGAAGCCAATGCAGCGGCAGCAGCCAAGCTACAATTAATTTATAAAAAAATTCCTTTGCTCACTGTTTGCACCTGGCTCCCGGATGAGGCCACTTTGGTGGTCCAGTTCACCAGGTTGCCCTCCTTCCTTTCCCCTGAATACCTCCACCACAAGCTCATGGAGGGTTTGGCCATTTAAGGTATAGACCCCATGTTACAGTTTGTGGTGCCCTATGGGGTGGATCATCTGGAAGGCCCTCATGCCTTCACAACAATCTGCCCTTTTAATTGTGACACCCATTTCATGATTCCCCCCACACTGTGATCAGGTCTGCCCCTGATCATCTATTTTGGACACGCATCAAAAATGGCTGTGCCATCTGCCCCTTGTGCTTTGAGCTTGACCACTTGAAGTGCAAGTGCCCCACAGTTTCTGCTTTCACTGCCCCTCCTTCTGGCACTACCCCAGCAGCTACCTCATCCCAATCTTTCAAATGGGGCATGATCCTCCCACCCCCACCCTTAGGTAACTCTGGTGCTGCTTCAAAAGCAGCAGCCAATCAAAATTTAAAATTTTTAAAAATTTGAATAATTTAGCCAGGTTATAGAATCCTGAGTCAATGGCTGAAATGGTTTTGGCTAAGCTGCCATGGTTGACTATTTGTAGCCAATCAGGTTCCACCACTATACCAACTCCTGTGGCTGGGCCAGTGCTAGCTGAGCTTAATCTGTTTGAGTATCTCAATTGGATTGATGATAGTGACTGGCCATACAATGTAAAACTGGATTTCACGTTGGAGGAGTTTTTTATTGATCCTCCTGATTCATGCCCCACCATTTTTGCTCTAAAAGTGGCTTTCCAAATTATAAAAATATCAATCAAATGGCAGTGGAAGCTGCAGCTGCCCCTGCCAACACCCTCCTCCACCAGTATTCCCATAAGGTGATGGAACCCCTAGTTGAGGGTATTCCTATCCCAAATTTCCCTTTCAATTTCAATGAAGATGCTAAATATGAAATTGAGGAGCTTGCTTTTGGTGTGAGCTGTGCTTATATTGATACAGCAAAAGCCTCTCTTTTTGACCCCAACTATCCCCAAACCCAAAAACACATCAAGTCTTTCACTTATGTGCTGACTCTCATCACTTTTGCTGAGCATCAACTTGCTTAATATATTGAGGCAATGGATACCACTGGCCTCATAAATAAAGAAAACCTGCAGTTATACCTCCTTATGCCCCATGTCACTGATGCCTCTACCCCTATGTTGCCTGCCATGGTCTTCCAGCTAAAGCGGGCACCGGACAAAAGTTTCCCTTAAGCTTCCTCACCTTCTGGTATGGCTTCCTAGGCTGATAACCTAGGGGCTATATTAGAAATTTTTTAAATTATTATAATCCCTTTGTTTGGCCTATTTACAAATAAAGATGTGTGGTAGCTCCCCCTTTTGGGTTGGGCACCACTAGTGCTAAAAAAATAAGCAATAGCATTGCCAAAAAGTTGGTCTTATTTTATCTTTCTGCAATTAAAAGATGTTCAATAAAAGGGGTGATTAGCTGAGCACGTAAACTGCTTCCACCCATAGTTCAGGTTTAGAGTTAAAAACCTGTACTGGCTAGAAAAATTCTCAGTGTTGTATATTTGTCCCAAGGTCAACCCACCTCATTTAATTTAAAAAAAGATGTTCAATAAAATTATTCTAGAAACTAGTATTTATGATCTTTTTAGTCTATACAATCTAGTAGATTTTCTTCTGTTTTATACCACTCATTAGACACCTACCACAAGTTGAATAGTAGATTGGGTTAAAGTAAGTTTTTATTAAAATCAAGTTTAAGTATTGCTTAATTAAAATTAAAACATGTGATAACTAAAGTCAATTAACTAAAAAATTTGTTAAAAGGCATAGTAAAAGAGCAGTATTTAATAGCAAACTTATAGTTTGATCACTAATTTAAATATCAGAATTAAGAAAGGCTCGATATAAATGCATACAAGTTAGAAAGTTTGAACATCCTAAAATTTCTTTCTGTTTTCAACCATATCAATATTAGTTTAGTCCTTTTATATCATACACTCATAAAAATGTCTACTTATAATGGCATTAAAAATTTCAATATCTTATTTAACTAGTTATAGCTATAATGTAGTATTTTATTAGTCATCAGATTAGCTTCAAAGAAGCAAACATGAACAATGATGGATCTCTAGTTATTATAACAGTAAGTAATTTATTCTATACTGAGTAAATTCTAAACACATTTTATATATTCACATAGCTTACAAATATATAAAAAGCAAAATCATCAACACTTCTGTAAAGTTATAACCTAGATGATTCTTAAATATAAAATTCTAAGTCAAGCTAAGTAAAATCAAATCAATGGCTAAAAACTTGAAATAGTACATTATAGAGACAAAATATGAAATGTTAGGATCAGATAAATATCACTAAAAAATAAATAATATATAGTTAATTGATAAAACATGGTTGCGTTTTATTTGTAGACATTGTTAATGAGATAGTTTAGTAGTTTATTATGTGTGCAAAAACCAAGTTACTTTAAATTATAGTCAGTTATATGAGCAACACTTTTCTTACATCCATAACCAGATGTATTATTCCTAACTTCACTGCATACATTATCTGCATTTTTTTATTTTTAAGGTTTAGATATCAAAGTAGTTGTATACCATACATATCAAACATTCTTTTGGATATTCTTAAATTATAATGCTATACACTCAAAATGTCAATAATTCAGATTAATTAATTACCTAAACCCAAATACATTGTGCACCTAAAAAAAGCCATTGTGAAGTTTTTAAGATATATAGCTGCATATATAATTGTGTTCCTGCATCTATAAACTAGAACTTAAAAAATGTGATTTGTCAGTACTTTATGTATATAGAAAACTAATCTTTGATCATGGTTCCAAAAAGCTTGGTTAAAGCATACACCAATAAATGATTACGAGGTAACATTGCAATAGAAAAAAAATGAAAGATGCACCATCTATGTTAGGTAAGTTATATAGAGCTTTTATAACCATTTCTAATACATTGGCAACAATATATCAACATGGTAAATTTCTTTGTGACTCGATTGGTGACTATAGGTTACCATAATACACATAATCATTTGTATACCTGCTTTAATAAATACCTAGACTTTTTATGATATACAATACATCTGTATATTATGGCAACTTGTAGTCACCAAAAGAGTTATATAGGAATTCACCATGTTGATATATTGTTGCCAACAGAGTAGAAAGGGTTAAATGTTAGACTGATTTTATCTCCTTAAAGGAATTTAAACCTATCCTCTCAATCAATAATTAATCATTTTTTAGTTTAAGAATAGATTTAAAACATATATTGATTTATCTATCTTATCTGGCTACTTAAATTTTTAGGAGTTATTGCCATGTGCAAATAGTTAGAATTTAAAAATGTAATAAAAATGACCATTAACTTTTACTTGACTAAACATATGCATAAATCACTATAAATGAGCGCAGTGCTAATAATATAAATGTCCTAACTAGAATATATATTTTTTTAGTAATAGGGGGCCCAACCTAAAAGACGGTGGCCATTTATTTTTAATTCCAGGTGCATAAAAAGACTAAGAAACAAAACATCTGTAAATATGGCACCATGGTGTCAAGCTTAAGTGGGCATATTAGATGAGGAAGGGGGTTGGGGGATCTTTGTCTAGCGCTAATTAAAGGCCACGCATGATGGCAGACAGAATATGAGTTGGGTATTGGTGATATGAGGTAAAAGATAGAAAATTGTTATATTCAACTTATTGAGGATTTCATGGTGATAATAGCTTTTATATAATTAGCTAACTGAGACTCAACATATTTTAAAACTCTAATAAAGAAGAAATACACTTAAAGTGTTGGTGGGATTGGGGATAGTGGGGGGGGTTTCCAAAACAATGTCTTGGCGGTGGGAGGTGTTGTTGAGGGCTGTAGCTGCTTTGAAAGAAAGCTGATAGTGGGTACTATAGCAGGGAAGCCTTCAAGAGGGCGGAAGTAACACTGGATTTTTAATCAGGAGGGGAATTTTAAAATCTGACCCAATTAAATTTAAGGTCAGTGGCATAAGGCTGCCCAGCGTCATATAACAATCAAATGGAATTTTAAGGATTGTGATGGGAGTACAGGGGCTAGCATTGGGACTGACTGGCTGGAGTGGGAGCATATGGCTTACAAAATAATGACCATGGTAATTTGACCAAAGGCTTAAGATGAAATTTTCTCCTGCAAAGTTCAAGAAGATAAAATGCAATTGACTGGCTCAGCTGATGCTGCAGCATTTGAGGGAGGGCAGAGGATAGAGCCTTACAAAAATTCTGCTGGAGTGATGGCAATGGGGGCACTGGAGGGAGGAGGCCTGGAGGCCATTTCAGCGGCAATGGAATGGCGCTTATTTTTCAAATGGTCTAGTCTGAAGCACTAGGTCAGACTGAGTTTCCATTTGTGACATGGTCTCATAATGGGTGGTTAGGCAGAAAAGGTCATGGTGCAGGGGGGAATCACAAGATGGGTGTCTCAGTGGAAGGGCTGATTGTCACAAAGGGGTGATGCCATGCAAGACAGCTTTCCCCATTAAGAACTACAAGCTGAAAGATAAGGTCAGTGCAGTAAGCGGCCAAATTCTATAAGAAGCTTGTGGTTGGGCTGCTCAGAGGAGAGATGGTTGGGTAAGTTGACAAACTGAACTACTAGAATATAATCTGCTAGCAACCAAGTGCAAGCGATGAGAATGTGGTCTTTATAGGTGGCAGCATCATTGCCATGACCATGGCCTGGACTTTTGTAAAAAAGCCAAGGTCAATGTACCCCTGAAGGGGCAGAAAACTATGAAACTGGTGGGTTTGAACACTGACAAAGCCATCTCAATGATGACTGCACTTGTGTAAGGGAAGAGGTTCCCATGCTCAACCCAAAGACTGAAGCACAAGTTGCTTTGGAGAAACACCAGGAGCTATGAAGAACCACCTGGGAGTGCACAAGAAGATGAGCTAAATCCCAAGGGGAACAGAGCAACCAGTGAGATTGGAGCTAGTAGAGTCAGCACAGGCATGCTTTGGCAGCATCTAGAAAACACCATGAGGTGGTGCTCCACCACCTCATGCAGGGCATCAGGCGTTGACTCATTGATATCTGAGACTTTATATGGCAGAGCAGAAAAAGTTGATGTAATAAAAAATACAAATTTGAAAAGGTGGTTAGCCTGACAGGATAATTACTGCTTCCACTCTATTGCAGGTTTGTTCAACACATGTTTGAAACCTATACTGGCTATAAAAAATCTCAGTGTTGTATTTGTACTAAGGTCAACTCATGCTTGATTACTTCTAAAAAATACAAATTTGAAATCATTTAAATGATCAAAATAATATAATTTTTTTTAGAACATGCATCTTTGCTTAACAGAATATGCTTGATTAGAAGCCCATTATCAAATAGGTCATCCAGGTTATAAAATGATGACACATACTACATAAGGAACCAATAGCCTTTTGAAAAAAATACATTAAAGTTAAGTTACCACATTATGGCTTATCATTTTTATTTAGTGCTCTTTTTTATAAAATTAACTAAATATGGATCTTATTTTTAAAGTCAAGTTTAACTAACATTGCCCAGAGAGTTTTTCTGAAATTAAACTGGGCATCATTAAATACAATGTATATATCTTTAGTCCTAATAGTAAATATCCAAACTGAAGAAATATTCGTTTTATTGTCTTACATGAATTTTAGAATTCTCATATGTAACAAGGACAATTATATGAAACAATAAACTCAATATAAATAACTTTTAAAATATCTAGATTGTTTATTATAATGCTAAAATTAAAAACATCTATACAATTGAAATCATCCATAAAAACACAAGCTTCTACTAAAGATTTAAAGACCATAGAAACCACAATAACTAACTTAGGAGCAATCTGATTATACTAAACTATTGACATATTGCTGATATTATCTCTATGCAAGGTGGAAGCCTTGTCCCAGGGAGAATATCAGCAGAAAACAATATTTGGGGCTCAATTCCCAAGATGCCCAAATGGGCCCAAAAGTCCCAAATCAAGGTTCAAATCAATGTTAGCAATCTAGAATTATAATTTGGGGCATTAATTGAATAACTCTAAATTTGAATAATAATATGTTAATTTTCAAATACTTCACCTAATCCCAATCCCTTTCTGAATCCATTAATTCATCCAACAACCTCCTGAGTTCGATCCTGGTAATGGACTTTGGGTAGGGGATGGTTTTGACTGTATAGGTTTTGCGCACCAATGCCCCAAACTGAGATAGCGAATAGCAAAGGCGGTCCTTGGAGTTCCTGGCCTATCATACGCTGTGCATGGAGGTTTTCTGGGTTTTATCCTCCTTTCCCATTTTCTTCACTTCCCTAATTGGTGCAGTATCATCCCCAGGTCGACCCACCTCAAATAAAATTTAAAATTAATTCATCCAACAAAGGTTTTGCCATTTAAAGTTCTTGGAGTGTCTGCCACCTTGATCAAAGAAAACTATGACTTTCAAAAACTTCCCTTTCTGCTGAACTTTTCAAGGAATCACTTTACCCAACTCATTTCTGATTCTCTACCCAAAGTCTACATTACATGATCCTAACATCTTTATAAGTGGGTGATATGAGAATGATACCAGGAGATTAAGAAGCTCTCTGACCCCCCTTGGGTTGGGACCATCTAGTACTAAAAAAAGAAGCTCTCTGACCTTACAGGTGAAATGAGATGTATAATTCATCTGGGAATCAAGAATCACTCTTTGCAAATTCCCAGTAATACATTTTTTAGTACTAGATGGTAATTCCCAGTAATACTGATATCAGAGTTTTACCCTGGGAAAGGTTAATCCTTATCCTGGGGCTAATCTAAAAATACCTTCACTAATTAAGACATGGAAAATTTGGCCTTAAACCTAAATACCCATGGCTAAATTTATACCTATGCACTATCCAATACTCTTCCTTGGATGATGAACCTAAAATTAACCTTGATGACTATGGCCCAAATTACCCCATCAGTATTATTCCTTACTCTTTAGAAAATCAGGTGTTTATAGATATCTTGGTGTATTTACTCATTGAGTTCAATCCAATTTATCACCACTCCCACACAGTTTATAATTGTAATTCTATCTTTTGAAATCCTAATTAGTGAACCCTATATTAGGGTTCTTGATCTTTTTATCTAGAGGGATTTAAATTCACTATTCTTATATTAAATAAAGCTATCTTTTATATACTTTTATGGTTTTCAATTAAAGGAAATGTTACATTTGTGCCTCTTCAGGGACTATAGGTCTCTGGAGCATCTGCCAAAGTGCTTCCACTTTTGACACCAATTAAATACCTAAAATGAATACCAAAGGGTTAGCAAAGTTATTGAGATTAAACATTATATATTATTATCAAGAATCAAATCCATTTTATTTAGACTATTCAGCCACCTATCAATTATAGCTTAATTGTCAATGATTTACCTTGGGCGTTTCAACACCATTACAATGTGGCATTTCTATGACTATTACTGGAAAAGGATTCCACCGAGCCCCAATTTAACTATTGACTCCTATTTCCAGCTTTAAGGACCCCTACTTTTATCTTTCATTTCACAGAAACACCAAGACCCAAATCCCCTAAACAACAATACTGTAGATAGTATCTGTTCTATATAGAGTTCTTTTCTAGAGGAATTTATTAATCTTTGATTTATTTAAGTTCTCATTTTGCTCCAATGGCTAAAGTCTCATCCAGTGCCATGCACTTCGAATCCTGACCTCAGATACTTGTTCTACCAGTGATTCCCCCTGGCCGCCCAACAAAATGGTGCTCTCTGCCAGATAATTTCTGAGTCATATCAAGAGGACATAGCCTCAATCATGGATGAAAAGAGTCAATTGGCTGTCATGTTTACATGACCTAATTGTGGGCACTAACATCAAAGACAAGGCTGGTTGAAAGCAGGTCCAAAGGGTCAAATTGCAGGACCTTCCTGAACTAAAGCACACCTTGGATCAACTCTGGGTACAGGCCAGATATGCCCAGGTTGGTCCAGGTGAGGTGCTTAACGCCCAGCCCTTGTTTCAGCTTTAGCGTCAAAACAAACAATTTACCTCTTAAACAACAATAGCTTGAATTATTTGATTAGTGAATGGGTTTTGAAACCTTTTCAGTTTACAAAAATGTCCAACTTAGGACAGCCTTAACTTTGATTAATTACTCAAGTTTGGACTATTTCAAGGTATAGCACCCTGTCAGATGGAAGTGTGTGCTTATTGGTGCACCTTGGCTCGGTACCACTTTCTCTGATAGATGATTTCCCCAGTTTGGCTTAAATATGTTTCTTTGAAACAAACTTTTCTTAATTGGCTGTCTTCCTCCTTACAATAAACCCTTAGTCAGTTTAACATCTTTTTATGTCCACTTGTGTATACCTGTGCATGGACCTCTTTGAGAAGATCTTGCATCATGTTATCCAAATTATACATTTTTAAAATTATTAAAGCATCCAGTACACCGTTGGTCCGCCTAGGTTCCCTCTAAACCCAGGAAACCGTGCACTCTAGATCTGTTCAAAGCTTGATTATGAACAGCACTTTGGGGCACAGCCAAGTTTTGCTGTTTTCTCAATCACTATTTATGAGTACATTGCTAACAACCCTCACCCTATATCACTTTGGCTCAAGCTCCCTATGCTGGACCATCTTTATTTTAACACTGACAACTAGTTTCCTGGCGTTGGTCCAGTGCTTTGTGAACCACCACGCTGGGAACTGGAGAGTTATAGATACTCTCCTGACATTAGACAACCAACCTTTTTTCCTTATGTGCATGAACTTTTTCCATGTGGGTCTTTTGCAAAGTGCAAACAGTGTGTGCCAGCTGTTGGCCACCGATGTGGTGGGGCTCACCACTGTTTTTGCGTTTTGCCAATGGTTGGAGCATTGCAGCATTATTCTTGCTATCTCCAACTGGAAAGTACTCACCCTTATTTCCCATACTTGGTGGATAAGGAGCTTTGAAATCCAAGAGTTGTGGTTCCCTGAATTTCCACTGAATTTAATAAAATCAATACCAAAAATTGTTTTTTTCTTTAGCACCATGTTCAGATGGTGCAGATGGGATCATCAATGAAGGGCCTGGTGGTGATGGCCTTGGATAACGTCATACAACCTGTTATAATTTTGGATGGTATCACTAGGTTCCGCCAGGCTATTCACACAGGTTGAGCCCTCTGAACAACGGACGGATGATGTGAAGATCGTCAGTCCTTCAGACGCATTTGAAAATATATTTAAAAATAGGAGCAATTGCCCCAACCAGTTCTTTTATTTATTTTATAAATACAGCTAAATTTCGCTGTCCCACTTGTCTTTCACCAAAAACCTACCTCTCTCAATCACCCATTTCGCTTATATACATCAGATGCAAGTGATACTATTTCTCAATGCTTGGGTTATTCTATTCTGCCAATTTTCCTCAAATTTTGCTTATTATTCTTAATCCGCTGTCACCCTATTTGTAAGCGATTTACTTCGTATTTGTCAAAAATCAAAATCGCCTTATCATCTTTTATAGAGGCGATCCAATAAACTCATAATATCCAATAAGACTCGTTATATCCCAATATTGCCTCACTCAAGGCAATCAAATATTTGTAACTGATACTGTGTTTGGCGGTTTCTGCTCAGCTGTCCCAAGACTATCATACAGTTATCTCAAAAATGTGACACAATCCATCATCAAAATGGGCGTAGGGTCATTCACAGCCCAAAACATGTTTTATAATGACATTTTTATATATACAGGCAAGCCATATATCTTCTCTTATGGCTCATATATGGACCCATTTCATGTATCAAATCACCCCAGAGAATCCACATTTGACCACAACCATAATCTGCAGAACCCAGGAGGTGGAGAAGGAGTTACTATTACAATATAAAAACGTTTATGAAGCTGCTGAAGATATTGTGGGATATGTGACCTCAGTAGTAAAAGTGGCCAAATACCTTCTCCATTCTTTGATGCAGAAACGTACCCTAAGGTATGTATGACCCTGAAGAAGATTTTTGTGGTGAAGTGTTAAAGTTTTCTGTTATAGTTAAAGATCATTCAGGATATTATTTATTGACTGCTACCCTTTCATCCCCTTTTAGAAAAAATCAGCGCTACTATTTTGGTGGATACTGGAGCCTCTGAAGAATTTATTAACTAAGACCTTGCCAACTATCTTGAGCTGAGTTACTTGTCAGGTGGTATGGTTCAGAGAGGGGCTTCTCAAGGTATTTCCACGCTGAAAATTATGGTGTCAGTGGATTATCAAGTTGTCAAATATCATTTGTCTGACCACTTACAAGCAATAAAAAACCTCTTGTACCCCATCATTTTGGGTGTAGAGTGGTGGCGAAAGTTTGAAGTTAGAACCAACTTGAAAGATAATACCATGTACCTAACTTTAAAAATTGTCATGAGTTAGTTTGTCCCTTTATCTTCAAATTTTAAGGCGATTTGCCCCACTGGCCCAATATTCACTCACTCAGTCTTGCTCCATTAATGAAGCCTTCTTTAAAGGTTCCCCTACCTTCCTGTTTGGAGGGGTTGGAATCTTTGTTTGATGCGGCTTAAGCCAATGCACTACCATCTCATTTAGAGTTTAATTGTGAGTTAATCTCACTGCTGATCTGGTGCGTATATCTTCCCCAATTTATCTGTTGACAGTATAGGAGGAAGCAGCCTTAGATGTGTGGGCTAAGGAGCAGTTAGCCAGGGGCGCAATTTTTCAGTGAACCTCCACTGCATGTTCTCTACTTCTCTTTGTGGAGAGGGCTGATGGTACTTTATGCCCATGATTAGATTAAGGGAATCTCAAAAACGTCAATTTACCAGACTTACATCTCATCCCACTGGACTCATAGATTGCATGCTATGTGGAGAAGGCGAGATGCTTTTCCAAGTTGGATTGTCAAAATGAATTCAATCAGATCCGTATTAAGAAGGGCCATGAATGGCTGACTGCACTCTGCACCAGAAAAGGGATTTTCCAATTTCAAGTTATACCCTTTGGGCTTAAGAATGTTCCTGATATCTTTCAACGCTGTATTGATGTGGCTTTGAGGACCTGCTGGGGTATGTGCGGTAGCTTACATGGATAATATTTTGATATTTTCCCCTGACAATGATTCTTATGCAGTACACCTTTATGCAGGTGGTGGAGCGTTTGAGGAAAGCTGAACTTACATTGGAAAATAAGTAAGTGCGAATTCTTTAAGTCCCAGGTCACCTTCCTGGGCAACGTCATGTTTGACAAAGGCACTTGATAACTCCAGACAAGGAGAAGGCGATTTTTGAGTGGCCCACTTCAACTTTGGTTAAGAAATTGAGAAGTATTTTGTGGGTGTGTTCGTTTCTTAAAAAATTTACACCAAATCTTTCTAAAGTGGAAGCCCCTTTGTATAAGGCAAGTGGGGCAAAAGTGCTCCAGTGGTCCCCAACTTTGCAGGATGCCTTCCAAGCGGTAAATTGTACTCTGTTGTCCACGTCCATTCTTCACCATGTAAACTCCAATAAAGAGTTCATTGTTGCTTCTGATGCCTCCAACTTTTCCACAGCGGCAGCCCTATTACAAGTAGATAGATGGAATAGAGCATCCAGTGGGATATTTTTATAAGAAGTTGTATCTACCTAAGTTAAACTACGCCGGTTATAATAAATAGTTGTTAACAATGGTTGAGGCGCTGACCTATTGACGTCTTCACTTGCATGGCTCATCCCAACCCTTCTGCATACATACAAATTACCATGCCTTACTGTACTACCCCGCACCTCATGTCTTAACCCCATGGCAAACCCGCTGGCATGTGACCTTTGTCCAATATGCATTTTCTTATGAGTTTACTAAGGGCAAGGAATGGCTTGGCAGATGCTTTGAGATGCAACCCTGCACTAGCTCCATACCATAAGGAGATAGAGGTGCATAATACCCACTTAATAATTCCATGGGTAAAATTGTGTCTCAGCTTCCCTCTCCCTTGGCCAATAGCCCAGCACTCGCTCATATTGAAAATGTGGAGGAATATGGTATGTTCAGAAAGATAGTCCTTTCCCAGTCTTTTTTGGCCGAAAATTGCTATGATCCTTGCAAAGAGCGCGTTGTATTAGGAGGATATAACCAGGGATTATCATTTGAGGGATGAGATGGTGTGGTTTCAGGGGCACTTATGGGTTCCCGCTGGACAACTTCGCCTGGAAATCATCCAGGACCATCATGATGGAATCATCATTGGTCATCCTGGGAAGGCAAAGACTCTTGAGCTTATCCGCCACACTTACAATTAGAAGGGATTAGCTGCTCATGTAGGCAGGTATTGTAAAGAGTGCCTAGTATGCAACCAAATGAAACCAAATTGCCAGCCTCTAGTGGGGCTGTTGGTACCTGTTTAAAAGGCTGAAGGTCATTGGACCTCTCTATTGATTGGTTTTATTGTAGAATTTCCAGTATCTGATGGCTATGATGCCATCATGGTGGTGGAGGACCGTTTTACAAAGTTCTCCCACTCTATTCCCTGCAGAACCACGGTCACCACGGCTGAGATGGCTAGACTCTTTTTTACTTATGTGTTCGCTCTACATGGGGTCCCTCAAGGAATAATTAGTGATTGGGGGCCCCAGTTTACCTCCATATTTTGGGAAGAGTTGTGTAAGGCTCTTCAGATTCGCCCTTGACATTCAACTGCCTATCACCCCCAGCCAGATGGGCAGATGGAATGAGTAAACCAGTGCCTTGAACAGTTCTTGCGGTGTTACACCACCGCAGATCATTCAGATTGGGTTTCCCATCTCCCCATGGCCCAATTTAATTATAACAACGCCCAACATGCATTGATTGGTTGTTCCCCCTTCTTCACCAATTATGGCTTTAATCCCACCTTCAACATGGAGCCCAATTGTGGATCCAAGGTTGAAGTGAATGTGGACTTTGCAAAAATGATTAAAAAATTACACCAAGGGGTGAGCACGAATTTAGATGCAGCCAGCAGGCTTATAAGGAGAACGCTGATGGTAAGAGATGAGTCTGACCAGCGTACAAGGAAGGAGATCTCATGCTGCTGGATGCTAAAAATTCCAATCAAGTAACCATGCAGAAAATTAGGACCAAAGAGGATTGGGCCATACAGCGTTGTCAAAAAGGGGGGCCACGCCTCATGCCAGTTGGATCTCCCTCCCTCGTTTCAAATCTTTTCAGTATTCCATGAAAGCAAGATCGCGTTGTTTGAGAGCCTCCCTCCAGAGACTCACAAGGCTTATCTCATGGATGGGGTGCTGGAGTGGGAAGTGGAGGAGATTGTATCATCTCGTTGGGTAAGAAAAAGACTCAAGTGTCTTGTATCCTGGAAGGGATTTGATGCAGCGAAAAACAGTTGGGTCCCAGTGCGTGACTGCGCCCATGCCCAAGATCTAATTATAGCATTCCATGAGCATTTCCCTGAGGCCACAGGATCGAAGTCCAACCAAGCCATTGCTGCCATGAAGTTGGCCACTGCCCACAAGAGATTTTCCTTGGAAAATACCCCTGAAGAAGGCTGGAGCCCAAAAAAGGGGAGAGGGTAATGTCATGTTTACATGACCTAATTGTGGGCACCAACATCAAAAGCAAGCTGGGCGGCAGGAGGCCCAAAGGGTCAAATTGCAGGACCTTCCTTACCTAAAGCACACCTTGGATCAACGCTGGTTACAGGCCAGATATGCCCAGGTTGGTCCAGGTGAGGTGCTTAAGCCCAGCCCCTTGTTTCAGCTTTAGCATTAAAAATGATTTACCTCATAAATGATAATGTCTCAAATCAATTAATTGGTGATTGGGGGTTTAAAACTCATCTAATTTATGAAATGTCCAATTTGGGTCAGACTCTACTTCAATCAATTACTTGATTTCAGACTATTTCAAGGTATAGCACCCTGTCAGATGGATTTGTGAACTTATTAGTGCACCTTGGCTTGGTACCACTTTCTTCAATAGATGACTTTCCCAGTTTGGTTTAATTATGTTTCTTTAACACAAACTTTTCTCGTTTATATTCTTCCTCCTTACAATAAACCCTTAGTAAGTTTACAGTTTTTCTTATGTTAACTTGGGCATACCTGTGCGTAGACCTCTTTGAGGAGGTCTCACGTCAAGTTAGCCAATTCATTCATTTTAAAATTACAGCATCCAGTACATCGTTGGTCCGCCTAATTTCCCTCCAAAACTGGCACTCGTGCACTCTAAATCTGTTTAAAGCTTGGTTATGAACAGCACTTTGGGGCACAGCCAAGTTTTGCTGTTTGCTCAATCACTATTTGTGAGTACAGTGCTAACCACCCTCACCCTATATCACTTTGGCTCAAGCTCCCTATGCTGGACCATCTTTAATTTTGACATTGACAATTAGTTTCCTGGCTTTGGTCCAGTGCTTCGTGCACCACCACACTGGGAACTGGAGAGTTATAGATACTCTCCTGACATTGCATGTCAGTACTCCAGACCCTGATTTTTTGGCTACTTACTTTGGAATGGCCAAGATCTAATATATGTGGGAAGTAACTTCACTGAGAAGCACTTCACGTTTGTCTCATAAACTACAACTTTGTGCAACTCAATGTGCCCAATCAGATAAAGCCCATACTTAATAACTTAAATATGACTGACAAATTTAAAGAAATGTAATTGAGCAACAAAGCCAACATTATAATATAAAGAAACATGAACAGGATATAATTTATTATGAAATAAATGAAAGTAGACGGAATTTTTGGGACAAAGCTCAAAAAGAGTTATATGAAAATTACACATATGAATGACTACTGGATTGTATGATTTGTTTCCCTGCATGAGGAAACTCTGTAAAAATTTCTCCATACTGGTCTAATATAAATGAGGTTATTTAAGTTTAGTCCTGCCCTCAAGTCCAAAGTAAAAGATATTTTCAATTGAAGTGTTTAAACTATATTGATTATAATACTTTTTATACTAACAATATTTTTTATTTAGGTAATCAGAACCAAATTCTTATCTTGATTTGTTTCACACTCTGCTGCTTCAGAGCAGAAAATGTAAACGAAGCTCATTAACTGTTTGGACCCAAAAGTGCCAAATAACTTTTAAATTTGACTAATGAGCACTGTCCAAACTATCAAACCAATCACATGAGAACAAGGTGAGAACTAGCTTCTAAACTCAACTATGGTATTAAACCTTAAGAACCTTATGGGTACCTCAAGAAAAATTAGAGCATTGCAATGCCCAAAGTGTCAAAATTGCCTGGAACTTACCTTTGCACAAATTCCAACTTCTCCCTATAAAGTTTGAGCCAGACATTGGCAAAACAAATTTTCAACCTTACCTGGTTCTGCTATCAGCTTTGAGTATAGCCCCAGTCCTGACAAACCAGAATCTGCAAGTAACTTGAGTTGCCTGAAATCTAAGACCAATGAATTAATTGTTAATATTGGAAGTTAAAAATTACCTTGAGATGACAAAAAGCTGCCTCCAACAGCAAGGCACCGCCCACTGAGCATTCACCTAAACCAGAATTTGTCCCCAAAGTTCTTAACAAGGTTGTCAGCTCAGATGAGCTGTGCCCTGCAGATTTTAATTTAGTTTTCGCCATCAACATTAAATAAAAGTATACTGAGATTGAGGCTGGGATCAAAAATTATTCACTTTGGTTAAGGCTTGAGGGGGACTCTGTTGGGATTCTCCTATGCAAGGTGTTAGCCTTGTCCCAGGGAAAATATCAGCAGACACCAATATTTGGGGCTCAATTTTCAAGATTCCTAAAATGGTCCCAAAAGTACTTTCCATTAAGGTTCAAATCTATATCAGCAATTTAGGATATAAATATGGGCCATTAATTGAATTACATAAAATTTAATTAACAATCACATATTTTAATTTTCAATTACTTTGCCTAATCCCAAACCCTTTCTAATTTGAACAAAGTCCTAAAAAAGTTTTCCATTTAGAGATCTCAGGAATCTGCCACCTCAATCAAAGAAAACCATGGTTACTGAAACCCCTATTCTTTCCTCTTCACCTTACAAGGAATCTCTTTACCCAACTTGCTCCCAATTCTCTACTAAAGTCTACCCCACATAATCCTAATATCTTTTATCAGCTGTTGCTATGAAAATACCAGGAGATTAAGAATCTCAGCTGAGCTTACATGTGAAAAGAGATGGTTAAATCACCTGGGAATCAAAAACATTTTTTACAAATTCCCAGTAAACCTGAATCCCCTTTTGTTCTCAACAATACTATAAATAGTACTGATTTATTTTTAATAAAGTACTTTTCCAGCGGAATTTATTATATAACTTAGTTGTATTTAGGTTCAACTTTTATATCAATGGCTAAAGGCTCATCCAGTGCTGCACACTATGAAGCCCTGCCCTCAGATTCTTGCACTGCCAGTAGTCACCCCCTGGTCATGCAACACATATTATGCTATATAGAGATCTGAAAGTAACTTTTTAGAGTAGTATAGAAAAGTATGATAAATGAAAACTGACAACTTCTTATAATTTTTCCTTTTCATGACTCTGCTTGAAAGCTATAGATCACAATATTTTTTCTAAAGTTTAATAAAAAATGATAGCTTACTATAGATTCAATCATAATCTCTTTCCTAAATATCACTACAAATTTATTAATAAAGATACTATAGCAACGTAATAACCTTATACCTATATATCAGACTTATAAAAAACCCACAATATCTGCTTTTTTAATTCTGTGTTTTTAGCGCTCATCAAAAGCTTACATTATTTTTAATACTTACCTAATTTGAAACAATGCCATCAGATGCAAAAAATATTATATATTACTCTGACCATGTTCTAGTAATTCTACTATATGAATACTTGTTTTTTACATTATAGACACTGGTCTTCTGAAAACAGAGCTATATAGTAAATTTCATGCCATAATTTATAAGGGTTTACCTAATAACATGATACATTTAATGGGTAGAGGGGTGTAGTAGCTTGCTTGTATAAGTTTTGACTTTTTATGATATTTAATGAAAGTTATCTTCCATTAATTCCGCCATATTTATCAATACTTATTCAAAAAAGCTAAATATAAGTTTTTTAGAAAATTGGTATGCACAAAAAATTAAAACTAACAAGTAGTTTAGTTTAACTTACAATTTATTTAGCTTTCAAAAGCTAAATCTAATAATTTAACACTTTAAGCACCAGAACAGATAAATATATTACTAATTAAGATCACAGAGAATATTTATGCATTTTTCATCAATCATATGACAAAATTTTACCCCAGCTTCTCAATTGACATCTTAAAACACTTTTTTGTCAATAAAATTAACTTTATCTATACTAGGAGAACATAATATGATGTAATTGATGAAAAACTACTGTACAGCTATATATTAAAATAAGATATTTATTTTCTAAAAGGGTAAGTAAGAATTAATCAATGTTATTCTTTATATCTTAAAAGCTATATTATAGTGATAGTAATAAAAAAATTCTGATGATAAAGTGCAATGTCTAAAGTTTATAATATACATATATATATGAATGCTTACATAATTTCTTTAATGGAACTTTGTAGCAACCTAATTAATTTGCATAATTATTTGCCAAAAGAAATCCCAAATCTTATAAAAGCTGGCATAAAAAAGTACATCAAGCTCTCCCTTGATAAATCTTTTTTAAGATTATTCATAAAATTACAACTGAAGATAGTATGTTATCCAGTGTCTCTAAGTAAAAGGCAAAAATGTGATACTTTTTGAGCTTAGAAATCATCATGATATGAGAGGATTTTTTAATAAAATATCATATATATAAATCTAAAGAGTATATAAGAGTCATTAATGCATTCATTAAAAAAACTGCTTATCATATATTTAGAGAACCATTATAAAATATAAATTTTTTTAATCTAAATTTTATTTGAGGTGGGCCAACCTGGGGATGATACCGCACCAATTAAGGGAAATTGAAGAAAATGGGAAAGGAGGACAAAAACCAGAAATCCCCCATGCGCAGCATATGATAGGCCAGGAACTCCATGGACTACTTTGCTATTCACTATCTTGGTTCAGGCATTGGTGCGCAATGCCAACACAGTCAAAATTGTCCCCTACCCAAAGTTTGTACCAGAATTGAACTTGGGGAGGGAGTGGCAGGTGGTCCCTATTATACCACTGGGATATCCTCCCCTTTATTTTTTTAAACTCCATA
The DNA here is from genome assembly GCA_022478985.1 of Massospora cicadina. Classification (NCBI taxonomy): domain Eukaryota; kingdom Fungi; phylum Entomophthoromycota; class Entomophthoromycetes; order Entomophthorales; family Entomophthoraceae; genus Massospora; species Massospora cicadina. Next base: position 23,942 of record JAKSZP010001344.1, read on the forward strand.
CTTTATTTTAAAATAAATTTAAGGGAAAGTAAGAGGGGAGGGCGGAATACAGGAGTTTCAGCCAAGGGTAAAAAGGACCAGGGGTTCAAGACACTAGAGTTCTAGCACCTCTACCATTGCTGATCAGCAATCGCCATTGCTAGCCACATTTCTAGCATTGGTGGGCTTACAGGCCATTTGATTCTCAGTCAATTAGTTGTCTCATCATGTATGATGAGCAATCTGGCAGGGAAAGCCAAATGTGTGGCTTTATATCACACGGAGATTAGGCACAAAAATTCTGAGACCTGAAGGAGCTGATTGGAAATAATCCGAATGGTCTTCAATACTGAGCCTTTGTGGTGGAGGTGCTTGTTACTTAAAATCTTGGCAACAAGCGCACAGTGAATTACCCATACACAATAATGGTAAATGAAGGCTCATAGTTGGATTAGAACCATTCTCAGGGTTTTTGTGAAGAAAAGATCCTGTGATGGATGTATTCCCAGTGGCAATTGTTTGCCTGATAGGATATGATGCATCGTGGACCAGTATTTTTTGAACACAGTGCATTCATAATAATGGTGGGCTATGTCTGCTTCCAGTTCAGCGCATATGGGGCATTCTTTGTGCTGGTAGTCTGGCCCTCTGTGCTTGCCCAATTTAATTGCACAGTTTAGGATCTGCTAGGTTACTGAATGCTGTTTAGCTGTAACCAAACAGGAGTTCAGGATCAAAATTAACTCCTTTGTTAGGTAGTTGGTGTCATGGCCTTCTGTAGTCCAGTCATTTAGGATTTGTGGATGGGTGGGCAGATTGCATCCCGGTTTTGGGAGCAGATCCCCATATTCTATCAGCATCAATTTGTACCTTATTCTGATTGACTTGGTTGTGTATTTATCAGCAGTTTGGTTACGCTCCTCCCAGCTCATTGCGTAAATCATTGCAGAATTATGGGCTTCAATGTCCCTTTGAATTTGGTCGGCATCTTGGGCCAATCACTCAAATGACTATCCGCCCTGGCACATGGCCTGATTGCATAGTCACCAGTAGTATGGAGTACCCTTTTGGGAGGTTATCTGCGGGTGGTGCGCCATCCAATCATGTATTGAGAGGGGAGAGACCAGCTCTTGAAGGCCTTGGGCCCTTGCCCAGTTCACACCCCACATTAGGGTCAGGCAGCGCATGTGCATCTGTGTTAGCTTAAGGAACAACTTCCCCCATATATGCCAGGTGTGAGATTTGAAGTCCAGGAGGCCCATGCCTCCTTCATTCTTTGGTTTTGACAGGCTTTCAGTGGTATTGGTGCCACCTTCGCCTTAAACCACAGGAAGGTTCAGAGCATTGTCCTGATTTTCTTCTCTAAGTTTGGGCTCATTGGCAGCACATGAGTGACATACCACAACTTCAAGAAGATGAATATGTTTATTACCTGCACTTTCTCCTCAAGGCATAGTCTGGCACTCTACCAGCATGCAATTCAGATTGATAAGCTTGACAATACTTTCTGTTCAGTCTCCAGTACCGCTGGTCCCTTATCATTGAATAGTATCGCAAGGCATCAGATTGTCTGTGAGTTCATGATCAGCGTTGTGTCAGTCAGCGGGCTGAAGTTCAGGTTGCCAATCCTCATCACTGAGGTTTTTGCTAAGTTGATTTTTACATTCAAAGCTAGCTGGTAGAGGTTTAATAGTTTCTCAGTGCCCTGGAGGTCGGTCAGTGAGCTTATGCCTACTACCATATCATCAGTGAATGCTAGCATCTTCAGTGGCATTTGATTAGGATGTACTAGACCCTGGAGTTTCACGTCTGCTGCCGCCAGTAGAATGTTGGCTGCAAAATTAAAGAGTATTGGTGATATGGGGTCACCTTGTCAGAGACCCTTCCTGACAGGGATTTCATTGGTTACACCATCTGTGACAATCACCTTCATTACCAGGCCCAAGTACAGTGTCATTATCCATGCTCAAAAAGTGTAGGGATTTTGACTGCCTTTAGTGCCTCATGGAGGAATGACCACGCTACTCGGTGGTATGCCTTTTCCATGTCAAGAAACATAAGGTACCCCTGTTTGATACCCCTCATATCCTGGAGTACATTCTGGACTGAATCAATGCTGTCCCATATACTACGGCCCTTGAAAAATCCATTCTGGGCCTTATGAAGCGTGCGCGGTGCCATTGCCATCAGTCAATTAGATAGTATGTGGTGAGCAGTTTATAATTGGCATTTGATAGTGCAAAAAGACGCCAGTTCCAAAGTTGGCATCGGAGGCCCTTTTTGTACAAAAGTACAATTTGGGTCTCTTGGCCTCCCAGAATTTGCTGGCCATTTTGTAAATAGTGGTTAAAGAGGGCTTTGAGCTCCAGCACAATGCGGTCTCAGAATACTCTGTATATTTCTGCACACATATTGTCAGGGCCTGGTGCTTTCATTCTTGGCGACTCCTTTAGCACCCTCTTAACTTCATCAATAGAGATCTCGGTGGATAGCTTGGTGACATTCTCCGGTGTACAGCCCCCAGTGCTGGCTTGGACAGGTTAATTAAGGTTTTTGTTGCCAATTTGCTCATTTCTTGTTGTCAGAAAAGATCATCATAGGATTGCTTGACCTCGCGCTTGATCATTTCAGGGTCTGTTGGTACTCCCCCTTACACTGTCTCCACTTCCAGTACCCTGTCCTTGGTTTAAATTTCCTTGAGGTGCTTCAGGCCCTCTTTGGTCATTGTCCCCGGTAGGCTCTGATATTGGTAAATCGCATTGTTCCATCTCTCTGAGTCTTACTTCATCATTATGGCCCAATACTTTCTGTGTGTTGTTTGGTACTCACTCCACCAGTCCTCGCTGTCCTGCCAGGTGAGCCTCAACCTTTCTAATTTAGACTTCAGCTGCTTCGCGGCAGCAGTTCACTTGTAAGAGGTCTCTTTTTTGAACTTCATGCTATTGTGCTTCAGTTTCACTTTGATCTGAGTCCATCATTTTAGCAGATTCAACTCCGGATGGCTGCCCAGATATGCTACCAGTTGATCCAGTCCAGCGTCAATCTTTAAGCGCCATATCCCATCCCTCATCATGGCTGATGCCAGTTGCCACTTGCAGTTTCTTGGGGGTTCATTAAGATTGATATCCACATGGATGACCATGTGGTCACCTTTTGGCATTTATGCTAACCTCACTGTTGGATGTCATCAGCTTGAGATCCGATGACAAAAGGATGTAGTATAAACATGATCCTGATAGTGGGGATCCAGCGGTGTCATATGACCATCACGTTAAGTTAGCTGGGTCATTGTCCTCTTCGTCAATTGTTAGGCACATCCTCAATTTGACTAGGTAATCCAGCATCTCATCAGCCTTTCTGTTGGGATGTTCTCTAATTGGGAACATATCCCAGCTCACATTCGTCCAACAGTTCAGGTCTCCTGCTATTAAAATCGTCACTTCAAATGGCACTTCTGCTAAGAATTACCAAAAAATACGGTTTTCATGGAGCTTTGGTGGGGCGTAGACTGCTACCACTTGTATGCTCTTGCCAGTCTCTTTGTTTGTAGCCGTCGCTATCAAGGTCCTTCTGGCGTGAGTTTCTTCCATGAATTTCAAGTCTATTTTCATGTACATTGTGACAATCACCACATGGTCCGTCCAGAGGACTTGGTAGCCTATTTGGCGGTACCATGTGTGGTTTTCGCATCATGGTTTGAGCTTGGCACCATTTCCTTTTGGTTACCAGCTTGCGTTTATGAAATAAAAATTAGGTCAATATTATTATTAGTTTTAATGGTGCATCTTCCTCCTCCTTGTTTGTATGCTCACCATCCTCCAAGAATTTGTGGTTGCTATCCTCATTTCTGGCTGCCTGACCCACAGGTATGAGGTTTAGCATTGTCTAGGTTGTGGATAGAGCCATGTACTGAGGTCTGGTTGGTAGATGGTGATGGCGTAGATGGTTGGCAGAGTGTGTTATTTGGTTTTTGAGGTCAGTTGGTTGGGACTGGGATTATATTCCCAGGCATCCTGTGTACTAGGAATTTGGTCGCCATCCCTGTATCCATATCGATGGATAATGTGGATGGTTTTATGATTGAGTCTGGGTGCCCCTTGTCCCCTGCTGGCGGAGCAGCAAATTTCCCCTCATCCATCATTCAGATTCTCACCCCTATGTTCAATTTAATGGCAGAGATCAATTTTTAGTCTGTGATTTTCTGGCTGACTTTTCCAATTTTGTTGCATCTGCTGATTTTTTGCCAGTCGCCTTGGGCTTGTTTGCCAATGACTTTTGATTTAATTTATTATTTTGCTTTCAGCTTGTTAGGCTTCGATTTCAATTTTCTGGCTTCCTGCATCCATCCTTTCTTGGGGGACTTCTTTGGGTCCGCCTTCTGCCATCTTTTCTCCTCATGGACCATCCATTCCGCTTTGATTAGACATTGTTCTGCTGGTCTGGGGTCAGTTCCCTCATCCATTTCATAAGATTCAGGGTTCAGATTTATAAATGGCTTGTCATCTACTTCAGGCCGCTTTGCTGCTTCTTGTTCCCATGCTTCTTTATGTGCCAGGTCCAATTCTTGTTGTTGGGGTTTTATGTTCACTACCTCCGTTAGGTTGTGTGGAATCCATTCTCTGGCTTTTGGGCGGAGGAAAGTCTTGGCACCAACCTTGGTGATCCCCCCAATGGGGTCATATTTGTACTCCCGAGTAGTTTTACCTTTATGGTGGTGGCATTGAGTCATTGTGTGGCCGGTCTGGAAACAGAACTGGCACACTTGTTTGGCATCTTCCTGTTCAACATATACTACCCTGTTGAGGCCGGGCAGGCAGACGAAATGGGGTAGGAAAATTTTGTTTGGCTTCATCCAGGGTGCCAGTTCATACAGTGCTTCCACTGTCTGGGGGTGGAGGAACTTTGCGATGTAATCACCACCAGCTTGCCAGAATTCTTTTACTTCCCCATAGTACAATAATCTGGTCTGGATCGCTTCATGTACCCACTCCCATTCGTGATTGGTAAGGAGATTCTGGAAGGTTACCCACCTTGCGGTTTAGTTGGAATATCTGGTCAGCTCCATTCGCAGATAAACCCCCTATATTTGATGCTGACTTTGAGGAGTTTCCTGCAGTCTAATTCACCTGTAATTGCTATATCTATATATCCTCATTTGGGTACCCAGTGGTGATTGAAGTCCTCTCCAGCTAGGACTTTGTCAAGTTCCAGATAAATTGACATTATCAAGTCAGACCATTCCTCCTCCTCCACTAGCTGCAGGTGGATTCAGATAGCATCCTTTAGGTATGATTTTGGTGCCTGGCTGTCTGTAAAGCCCACGTAGATCAACTGATGGATGTACTCAATGTGGCTCCCTGCTCCATTCCAGGTGTTGTTATTGGTATGAGCTGCTGCTGCGCTGTAGGATTTGGTTTTTGCACTTGGTTTGGGTACTTTGGCGGGGGTCTTCCCTTTCAAAATCCAGCTTACCAATTCATCAAGGCTGAACCCCTGGTTGAGGAACGCTTTGATCTGATGAATGCTGATACTTCAGTGGCTGATATTTTTAGCCATTTGCACTCCGATCTTGACGCTCTGACACTTGAGGGCATCCGTCAGTGAGAACCCCAGTCAGTACCACTTGGGGGCGGATTCTGGGCCACACGTTGGGTGAAGGTATTTTTGAAGGACCTCCAGCGTAACTGAGCTATGTTGGCACCAGTCCCTTACTGCAATGCTATTCCAGCCCCCATCTGTAAACACTCATGCCATGGCTGCCAAAACTCCCGCCTCACTCCATTGGAATGCTTCAGAGGGGGTGAACCCTTTGGCGGCATATGGGGCCGCTAGCGTTGGTTCTGGGAAGGATTACTTCCAATATTGGATATTTTCAATGCGGATCCCCACTTTGAGACATTCTTGGCCCAAGTCTGGGCTCATGACCCCTTTCATCGCTGTTGCCACCTGTGGTGAAAGCTCATGCTCCATCCACAGTTGGGCTGACTCAGGGGTGAACCCCGCTGCATCCCAGTCTGCAGCTTTGGCAAGTGTTGTGACATTGTGCCAGTTTTTCCACTTATTAATTGGGAATGGTCAGCCTCTAAGGGTTTTGTGATCAGTTTAGTCACCTTAGCTCTACCCATTTACGCACTAAATCCATAATGGCCCCCGCTCAGAACCAGTATTCCATTTCCATTGTTGTGAATCCGTTGGCAGACCAGTTGATGGACCCTTCCAGCGACCAATCTTGGAAAGGTCCCCACTCCACCACTTTTTCCTTTGTCCAGCCCACTTTCATCAAGTCCAATGCAGTGGCTGGTGGGATTCAGGTGTATGACCAGTGTAGGGCCTCGGTGGCCTTGAATCTGGCCATGATCCACAATAGTGCCTCCTCTGGGGAGAACGTGGTATTATACCATTCTAGTGCTGTGTCTATTGGAATGGTCTATTGGTCCCATTCAAGGGCAGTCGAGGTGTTCAGGAACTAATTTGTGTATTCAGCCAATTCTGTTGGGTTGAGGCCTGAGCTCCTGATGGCTTGGCATATTGTGCTGGAGTGCCTGCCTTGTTATACACCATCACGTTTAAAAGGTAGATGCTGGCATCTATCCAGGCCTTCACATCTGCAAGTTTTAAATCTTTGTAGATTGCAGCCTTGATCACCTTGTTCTTCATGGGTAGTTCATCCATCCCAGGGCGTCTTTGGTCCAAATTCATGATGCTTTGAATAGTACTGCCATGTTAACTGAGATTTGGGTATCAAGCCAGCGTTTGGCCACTCCAGTGGAAAACTTGTGGTCTCACTACATAGCTGCGATGGCTGGTTTGATACTTTTGGAGACCCACTGTGTTGCCGTAGAGTATGGGAACTGGAAGGCCTCCCATTGTTTGAATTCGCGGGCAGAGACGCCTCAACATGCCAACATGTTTGAATGAATAAGGGTATATTTCACTGGGGCCCTGGCCACTAACTTGACCACTGTTGGTGTTTCAGCCCCTTCTGGAAGTACTTTTAGTTTTTTTGCCAAATTTTCTTAAGTGTCCGATCCCTCAGATTTGGTCTCTGACAAAGCTTCACCCCCATCAGGGTTAGTCCCCAATGGTTCATATTAGTTTGGCGATTGGCTTTGTGCTAATTTAATCCCCTCTGACAGCTTAAAATTGTCGGGGTTTGTTTCCAATGCTCTATTCAGGATTGGCTGTCAATTCTCAGTTGAGCTAGGCCCCCCTGTTGACATAAATTCGTCAGGGATTGTGCCCAATGGTGTATTGGGGATCATGTCCAATGATTTGATCAGGTCGACAGATTGATGTTGGTTGGGGACCATTCTCCCCCCTGACTGGGCCTTGTCAGAACTGGTGCCCAACTTCTTCTTTACTTGAATACTCTGAGCGGATTTAGTAAGTTTCTCCATGTCAGTAGAAAACTTTTTATGTTTTTTCTCTGTTGGTTTGAGCTGCTGATTTTATCAATTGAATCTGAGTTGGTTTCAGATCCAACCAATACTTCATCTGGGTTTTTTGTTTTTTCCACAAAAATTTTCTTACCCTGCGAGGCCCAATCCTCTCTATTGGTTGAGGTTCAGTAGGAAATATTCCCAACATTGCTGTTCTCAGTGTTGGGCCTCACTCTCTGATGGTGTCTCTTGTTGTCTGGTTGTCGTTGGCTACTGATCCTAGGGAGTTGGCCCCATTATCCACGCTAGTCACAAGGGCACTGTGACCTTTGACGCGTTCCCATAAAAATAACATTGTTCATGTCACCAAATTGTTACTTGACGTACACAGGTTTTATTGCCCTTCCCCATTATTAAGCGTGGGGGCTTGGGCCAGCAGGAAGTTCATTAGATGGTACATCCATCTTAGTGTCCTTCATATTATTATTGTTATTTGATATCAGCACATAAAAGTCGTCCATTTCTATGTGCTGCGCACAGATGGGTGGATTGACTTCCCTACGCTTTGGTGGTTGGCCATGGATCACTGCTCTATACTTGCAGTGCGCAATGGCAGTTGGTTGCTCTCTCAATTCTTGTTCAGTTCACTTTTTTGATTTAAGAAGTGATGTTTGTGAGAAAGAAAGGATGGTATCCTCCCCTTTATAGAACCATTATACTTTTGTTACTTAATTATCTATAAATTTTGAATAAACACGAGATTTATTAATCAAAAATAACTTCTTACAATATTAATTCTCATAAAATTAGTTGTAAACCGCAGGCATCCAAGTATAGTAATCATATCATCAATAGACATTAGTGATGATCCCAACTAAGTGCATTTGATTAAAACTCTGCTATCTTGAACAAAATAAGATATTACAATGTTTTCCTAGTAGGTGTAAACTCAAACATGGATATTGTATTTAATTTATCTAACTGATATTTATATATATGTTTATCTTCAAGAATATAATTTTTTTTCTCTAAATATCAGCTAAGGATGGAAGAATACTCTAAAAGATTATTATATCATTAGACGTGTTGGGACCATCTAGTACTAAAAAATTTATATCATTAGACGTCAACATTTCTAGTACTTTAGACTATATTTTGGTCTAATTGGTGTAACTAAGCTTAATAAAAAGAACAATTTGTAAGCTCTTCCATGACATTAAAATATGTGTTTTAATATAGATTAACTGCAACGTTATGTTTTATTAGGTTCATAAAAATCCTATATAATATCAATCAGTGAGTGCTTATTTTTAAGATGATTATCTCTGAGTCAATAAGAACAGCTTAGTCTATGCGCCCAGAAATTTCTAGAGCTTAGATTTATTATAAATCCAAAAATTTTATGGACAAAGTAAGACAAGACAAGGCCATAGACACGTGGTTGAAATCACTATGCTATATATTATAACTTCTTAAGTACAGCAAATACTATCAGTTATCATCCTAATTTTTAGTCAAAGTGCAACATATACACAACTAAAGAGAAAATGAGCACACTTTTTAAATTGAAACCTAGATTCCTAAAAGTTAAACAAATTATTTCATAGGCACTCATCACAATTTTCCTAAACTCTAATAAAAAGTTTAATATTATTAAACAAGAGCGTTGACGTTTAATGTGGAGCTTACTCAATTATAAAACAACACTAAAAACTTGTATATGTGTATACAAGTAGTCTGTGACCACCTAAATCACTATTAATATCTTTTAAAATGGTTCTCAATATAATTTTCTTTGAGGAAGTTGATCCACAATGTATTGTAAAAATGTCAAATTTTTGAAATATAACGCTATAATTGAGGTTTAAAGATATTAAGTCCTAGGGGAGGATACCCAAGTGATAGAGTAGGGACCTCTACCGCTGCCTCCCAGAGTTCAATTCTGGTACTGGAACTTTAAGTAGGGTACAATTAAAACTGTGTTGGCGTTGAGCACCAATGTCCCAAACTGAGATAGCGAATAGCAAAGGCGGTCCATGGAGTTCCTGGCCTATCATACACCGCATGTGGAGGTTTTTCTGGATTTTATCCTCCTTTCCCATTTATTTGATTTCCCTTAATTGGTGCGGTATCGTCCCCAGGTCAGCCCACCTCAGATAAAATATAAGATATTAAGTCCTATACTCTCTTGTTGATATGTGCTATGTTCAATTTTTATAAAATATTTATACTAAATCAAGCACTTTTTATGGCAAACTCCATGATGTTGCTAAAGTTATACTAACATGCTAGGACTTGCGCAGTGATAAAAAAAATCACACTAGATGATGTAAGCTGACAAAAAGCCATTAATTAAAATGCAGATGTAATTAATGCCACTGATAATATTGCCAATCATAATAAAAACTCAGAGAGTGCAACAATTATCATCTAGAAGTTGTAAACTAAAAATCTTGTTACATCAGACATGAGGCAAAGCATCATATCTCATGTCCTGGAGACCAGATCCCAAACTATCTAGTCTAACATGAAATCCTTTAGAAGAGTTGAAACTTAAAATAAAATTGCCAAAATATAGAAAATTCTTGAACCTTATGTCATTTAAGCTTTAGGCCATAAAGTCAGAGATAATATATATGCAACTTTTATATCCAATCTTTATGCCTGTATTAAGTGTTCTGTGAAGCAGAAAATGCTCTACAAATAACAATTGAAGCTATAAAAAGAAGACAAAATTTTTATGCCCAACCTGAGATACATGAACTCTTGTAGATAATTTACAATTTAGTAATAGAAAGATGCCCAATAACTATCTCCAGTTTTAATAAAATGTAATTCCTGTTCTTAGGGATACTACTTGTTGCAATTTGTGCTTAGGCTCAACTTACAACTGCACATGTCAGTTACTTTCTATAACTAAAACAAAAGGAACGGTATGAAGATAGTGACCCTAAAATCAGGAGGATAGATATTCTATAATCCAAGTTTTTTTATTAACAGCTTTGACAAGCTAGTTGAAAGAAAAGATCCCCTCAAAGTTGCGACTCCCATTTATAAACTATACTGAGTAATACCAGGCATTGCATGATTATTCTGGTATTTTGTTGAATTTAGTGGCCTAGCATTTAGGGTATAAAAAGCCATAATAATTGTTTTTGCGCTGGCATGGGGGCAAGAGAGAGAATCTAATAATTAATAAAAAATTCAAATTTACATTGCCATAAAGCTTATTATTTGATTGAAAATGATTTGAAGGATTTTGCAGCATTGTAGGAAGAATTCAAACCACAATACCTATTCTTGTCATGGCCCTAGGCAAAACAATAGCAAATAAATCATATCACTTAATAGTTACATATAGAAACTTGGGTGCAAAGGCAAGATTATCAGCCATAACTTAATCCAGCAGATTAAAACCAGCAGCTAAATAATCAATTATAACCTAATTAAACAGATTGATATCAGTTAAGGCCTGAGGAATTAAAATTTTCTTCTAAAATAAAGTTTAAATAAAAGCTATAGTTATTAAATGGTTGGTCAGACCAAATCACAAAATTTTTTTCTTTTGACTAAACATTCAAGTAAAAAATGAGTGGGGGTCAGATATCTTTAGTATGATGAGGCCATCAGGCCAGGTAGCACATAAACAAAACCAATAATTTGATGCATTTTGATGTGCACTGGGTAAGTGTAGGTGGTTTCCAAAACATCTTAATTTTGTCCTGGTGAGGATGGACAGTACCAGAGGCTGAAATGATTTTTGTTTGGATCAGCGGATTGGTAAAAGAATTTTAACATTCAAACCATCAGGAATATATAAATATTTGTTCTGATGAGGGCTTAGCGGCCCAGTTCGATAGTGCACTATTATCCATAATGGGGAGTTTTCTGTTGGACTTTAAAATATACTGAGGTAAATTTAAGGTGATCAGCGACCATTACAATAAAATGAGAATGATTCCTCACTAGACTCAACATTCACAATTAAGGAAGGTTGAGATGTTGGCTCAAACTGGGTGGTAGATTTAACTCCTGTCAGCTCTGGACGCCAAGTGGCTTAGTATATACGTTGTCAACTAGTATCCAATACAAACCTGATGAAAAATCTGTAGGATTAGCAGAAACAATGTGATTTAAAGGGACACTCGCTGTGGCCTCATCTAGTATCATCCAAGCAACCTTGGTTATTTCGGAATAACGCTCAGTAACCACAACCATTATGCCACGATCATCATATGAGGATTTCTTGGTATAATACTATAGACCTTTTGTACCTCTACATCCAAATTATCATTCTTAAAAGTTTGCTTTAAGCCAATATTTTTCATGAAAGAGGTACCCATAAGTAGCTCAAAGTTGTCATGAGGTAAAACGATGGCTAAAGCAGATAACACTCTAGTACCAAATTCCAGTAGCAAAGAGCTATACGCTTTTGGTAAGGTAGTGGCATTTGATCCTAAAGTTCTGAAGTTTTTGTAGTGGTCAATAACAGGATCAGTCTCCAATGTTTTCATTAGTGTCAAAGAAAATGTTAATGGGCTCCCCACTGTCCACATTTGCCAAAAATTTTAACTTTGCACACAAAAAATCAACACAAGTACAACCAGCATGATTACTTGAGCTGGTGAGATGTATTTATGTCAAGAATATTTGCTTAACTCAAGTAACTAAATATATCAGTGCTCACTTGTGGCTGCAGAGGCATAGTAAACTTATTATCTATATTCACATCTGAAGTTCCGCCATTGAGGCTGCGTTCCATAGGATTCAAGTCATTAAATGATATTTTTGAACTTTAGGTGGAAGTAGAATATCCTTTTTCTACTTCGCCAGAGCTTTTCCCAAATACTTATCAGTAGTTGAGGTCACTAAATTAATACTCAATTCTTTTTTGGCGGTTTGGTATAGGGGCACCAAAAGTAAGGGCGCAGCGTTGAAGGTAGTTCACCATTCTAGTTATGGTGGTATTGTAATTTAAAATGGGTATCATGGACTGATAAAACTCTTTGTGAGGCTCACAGGCATGGTGGAAAGCAATATGAGCGTCATAATGACTCAGAACATTTGCCCCAGACAAAACTTGAGCCTCATAGTAAAAGCGGTCAGCAAAGGATAAAATCTTTACTGGAGTTAATTTTATTAGACAAGAATTCGGTTTACCATCCTATCATCAGTTCTGCCCCACCAGATTCATCAATAATAATGTTTTTAGCGTTAAGGTAAAACATACTAGCTTCAGTTATTTTTAGCAATAACAACTCCAGACTAGAAGAGTCCATTAAATTCATCAGCATAGCCAGCTTGGTCTGGCCATTAATGGTTCTCACTGTAAAACTAGTTAATTATATGAATTTATGGATATTTCCATGCCTATCAATTTTAAGGAAATTAACATGGTTAACCTGATTACACTGGGACAAATCCTTAGAGAAATTAAGAATGACATTGCAAGAGGTTAAACTAACAGAAGCATCTGTGGCCGCAGCAGGGCTAGCAGTAGCAGTGCTAGGAATTGTGGCTAGTAAAGGTACAGTTGTCAATACATAAGGCAAGTTGGTCACAACTACCACTAAGGTGTCGTTGGTTTTAGAATCTAAAAATCGTCTTGGCCAAGCACTCATCTAAATTTACAAATGGCATCTTTAACATCTTGGTGGATTTTCTTTACTACATTAGAAAAGTGGCGCCATTTCATTATAATTTTTTAGCCTTTTCATGTTTCTGACTAGACCTAACTAATCAAAAATTTAAGTCCTTTGTTTCCTGTTGTTAGGATTGGACCAAGATACATAAATTTCTCAACACTTGGTATAGATCAGTGATATCAGGAAATTCTCCTCCTGTGGGTAATTGAAAGCCGTCAAGGTGGCTTTAGGTCATAGGGGTATCATCCACTCATTAGGTCTGTCTAGTCGTTTTTCAATGATGCATCGGCAAATAGTGCTAATAGGATAGAAATTGGTTGAGACTCCTCACAATATAGGTAATTATAAGGGATATAAAGCGGGTTGCCCTGACAATTGTCATCACAGTATGATAATTTTAATTTTTATAGCAGAGGAAAGGGTATCATAAGTGGCTCCTGTAGTGAGCACCATATTTGCAATTGGCGTTTAATCTCAACTCACAACTGCAAAAGTCAGTTACTTTTTTAATTAGCAAATGGATCTGCATGTAGACAGAAGCCCAAAAAAACGATGATAAATATTTTATTGTCCAAGTTTTCATTACAGCTTTGACAAGCTAAGTAAAAGTAAAGATTATCTCAAAAATTCTCTCAGATGATTACAAACCATTCTGAGAAATACCAGGCAGTGTATTGTTATTCTAGAAAAATGGTTGAAACCATTGTCCTAGAATTTAGGGGCTAAACCTTAGTGATTGTTTTTGTGATGTGGTGGAAATAGAGAGAACATAATAATAAAAAAGGAATTTAAAGTCACACCGCCATAAAGCTTAGTAAATTAATAACAGATGAATTGGGGGATATTGTCTGTGGATTGGGAAATAACCTTGATATCTATCCTTGTTGCAGCCTAAGTAAAAGAGTAATTTAATTTTATCTATTGATAGTTACATATAAAAACTTAGGCGCAGAGGCAAGGTAATCTTCCATAACCTAATTAAGCAGATTAACATCAGTGTTATGTTAATCTGTTTTAACATAATTCAACAGTTTGACATTGGCGTTAAGGACTGAGGAATCAAAAACTTTATCTAAGATAAAAATAATATAATAGATAATATTTTGAATGGTTGGTTAGACAAAATCACAAAACTACTCATGAGGGCGATTATTTTCCCAGAGATAGACCTAAACATCATGTACTAAAAGATTTATATATAATGATTTATTTTTATTTGTAAAAAAATTTCATAGAACATATTATGAAGAATAACTTGTGAGAGTATGTAAAAAGGTGATTTGATTAGTGACTCCAGAAATATAAAGTACTGTTATTAAACTCCATATTGGGCATTTTTAGCTATTAAAATATTAACAAACGCAAACTCTCTTTCCACTAGGCATAACTTTCTGAGCCAAATTACACAAATTTATAAAACAAATTGAATTCGCCCATAGTAGTTTCTCTCCAATGTCATCAGATTCTCCACTGGCTGCTCCAGCGTGGGGCAGCGGCGAAACTCTACCTGCCATTTTCTGTCCAGCAGGAAAACGTGCTAGGACTGGTTCACCCAGTCATTCCAAACCTATGGGCTAATTTGTTCAAGCCCAAGGACCTAGACACCCACCTTACTCATATACAAGCAGTACCATGCTGCCCCCTAGTGCTCCCCCAGAGCAACATGCACAATGGCCTAAGGGTCAAATATGATAAACTATTCCCATAACATGACTAAGCCATTATCAAAATGGCACAGGTGATATTGACACCCACCGGATTTATTAATTTCCACCCCTACAAGGGGTATTTTGACCTCAGCTTCACCTGCAAAGCCAATGCTGCCACTGCAGCAACTGTGCCCCTGATATTCCAGGGCACCCCTCTCCCCACAACTTGAACTTGGCTCCCAGCGGACACCACTTTGGTGGTCCAGTTTGCTGGCCTGCCCACCCACCTCCCCCTGAAGTGCTCCATCAGGAGCTGATGGACAGTTTGGCAGCCTATGGCTCCAACACCATCTTACAATTTGTGGTCCCAAATGGGGCCACACAACTTGCTGGGCCTCAGGCATATGCCACAATAAACCCTAAATTTAATAAAATTGCGGTGGCAATTCCACCATGCACCATTATTCCCTCAGCGCCTGACCATCCATTTTGGGCCCGCGTTGAGGGCGGGCAGATGATCTGTCCATCATGTTTTGAGTTAGACCACTCAAAACACAAGTGACCCTTCTCAACCACTTCAGGTGGATCAGATGAAACATCTGCTGACCTCCAATCCACTGCCCACCCTGTACAATTTCAGGCATGGGCACAATCCTACCTCCTCCACCCCCAAAGCCTGTTGCTGCAGCTGCACCTGCAGCCACCAATCAGCCTCCTCCTCACCCCAATGCCATAAATAATTCCTACAATCAAGCATCAGATTGGATCCCAGCTTGATCCCATGCTTCCACAAATGAATCAAACAAACCTCAACCATACGCTGATTCCCCAATCCAATTCAACCAAAACCCATGGGAATTATTGGCTGAAATTGACGAATCAGGTAAGTTTATTGAAGAACCATCCATGCAAATTGAGCGGTCCATTAATGCAGAATAGGACGCCAAATACCCCCTCAACTTTATACCCCACAGCCAAACACTGAATCATTTTGCAGTAATCACCAGCTTGCAATCAAAGCAGCTGCAACACCAGATTGTTGTCCCATGTGTACAGCTGTCACTAAATTAGTAGCGATACTCAAAGGAGGAATTCCACCTCCTGTTATCCCCGCAGTCTTAACTCCAAAAAGCAAAATATTGGTGAACAAGTACTATAAAAATGAAAAGATGCTATCCAGAACGTGGCAACTATAGCATGGAATCCAAAAGCAAAAATAACCAGAACCAACATTGCCACATTCATACAACTCCCAGATGCCCAAATTAAAGCTGAAAAAGCTTTAACCAAATATCTCAGTGCCACTTACCTAGCTGGAAATTTCCATGAAATTCCAATCATTAGAGATATTGAGCCACATACCGCAGATGCCCCAACGCCATTACTGATGGTCATGACATGCACTCTAATTTGGGAGGAAGAAGCTGCTGCTGAAGAGGCTGCCAAAGATGAGCCCCCTGACCCCCCTCCCCTTCCGCCATGGAGGGATAAGTGGCTTCTGCTGCCCACCTGGTTAGTTGGTTTTCAAAGCGTTTCACTCAATCCACTCATTAGGGCGTTTTAATTATTTGAGTTGGGTCAACCTTGGGACAAATAAACCACAATGTGATTGTTTTCTAGCCAGTCTAGGTTTTGAACTCAAAACATGTACTAGGGGTGGAATCAGTTTTACCCGCTCAGCTAACCACCCTTTCATTAGGGCGTTTTGTTTGAACCAAATAGCTACGTTTTTAGTATATTTTTAGTTTCAGTAATGTCCATCCCCTGGTCAGCTTGCCTCAAATAGATAAAATGTTAACAAACGCAAAAATTATAAGGTATGATTTTTATGATGGAGTTTGTCCAAATTCACTAAAGTCTACAATTCACTATTCTTTTATAAACAAATTACCAAATTATAATATACCCATCTATAATCAGTAATAAATTCTTAGCATATTCTATATATTCAGCATATATTGATGCTTGTATAGTTTTAGTGACCCATTCTTATTTATCAAGAAGATACATTGTATCTATGAGAAACACAATACTTAAAAAAGCTATAAAAAAACTAAAGAATATGGGCAAAGGACATATCAATAGGGGCACAAGCTTTATTTAATTACCTCCCCAGTTTAATCCCAATGAAAACTTTCTAAGAAGTGATGTGGCCATATTGAATTGCACTAATTTTTGTGATATATAAAAGCAAATAACAATATGCACTTTTTGTTACTCTAAGAAGCTGAAGCATATTAAAAATTTCTGGGGTTTAGTCACTTCTTGAATTAGGCCCCTTTTATTACTTAAAAAATGAATTATAATATCATACACAACTTTGAAACCAAAAAGTAGTTTTTTAAATATATTATAAAACAAAAAGTATTAGTTTATAGTGATAGGACAATTTTATCATAGAGTTTGAATCTAGTTATATAATTGTTTGGGTCTTATTAAGAGAAATAATGGTTTGTATTTCTGTATGTTTTATTCGCACATAATTTCAAATGTACAAGAGGTCATATGTTTCAAAACCAATGGATTCAGCTTTCCATAATTATTAGTATATAGCAATGATATATAATGTAGATATTTGAGTTGCAATGCTTCAATTTCTTTAAGTATATTTTTATAGATAGTAATAAAAGATTTTTATCTTTATTTTACACCCTTTGTCTCATTTGTATATAGTATGGCACCTGTACACGGACCTTACTCAACATCATGTATACTGGCTCCTTGCAACATCAACTCATGTAGTGATTTTACATAGTTGAATATACAAGTGAAGAAAGATGAAAAGAACTTCAATGATAATTTGAGTACTTAAATGTTAATAAGTTATGTTTATTGTAGATATAAGTAAGAAGCATAATTATACTAACAACAAGTACCAGCACTTAATAAAGCCGTTCTGCATGGAAACATATATTTATAAGTACTCTAAACTTTTATTTTATATAACAAAAGTTCTAAGCAGTTCATAATTGTAATTTGACTCAAGTTATAATCTGACCTAAAGAAATTATAAAGTGACTGCCTCACTTGGTTTGATTACATAGTTTCTATTGTAGACTAATTTTATCAGTTAGGTTAACACCAAATGATACTACCTACAGCAATTTTAGAAAGATAAACTAAAACATGATGACCAAAAATCATTTTATCTAAAGACTTCCAAATTTAAAGTACAGAAACAATAAGACAGATCTTCATCTAGAAACTATATCTAGAAACATAACGTTGTTGAGTTGTTTTTAAATTTTAAGGCCAAGCCCTTTGAAGGCTACACAATTATTAGTTTCTAAAAGCTATTTAACCAATTTACATAGTAGACTTTAGTCCCTGGGGTAAATTTTAACAGAAAAGTAAATTCTAAATATCAAATCTCTGCTATTAAGCAGGCAATGTCTTTAGTATCAACTAGGCAAAACTTTATGTAAAATATGAGGATCCCTTTATTTTTAGAATTTAGGGCTATCTATAGGATTTAGTCGAGGTTTGGGGTCAATAAAATATGGTGATTTCTGGAGCAAAATAACGCCTGCAAAGGATTCAGTTGGGAAAAATCGTTTTTAAATGGTTTGGCAGATTTAGATGAACCCTAACTGAAAAGATATCTAGAAATTACATCAGAGGATTCAGGAGGGGTTCAAGCCTTTGGTGGCTAATCTTGGGATTCATCACTTGCGGCGATCTAGATGCTATCACGTCAACAGTACTCCCCAGAGCATATTGTATTTTATTCACCATTGGGACTTCATTTGACCTAGCCTGGATCCTATCACTCCTGAAAATGCCCCATCAAGATCTTTTTAAGGAGGGACATAGTTATGGAGGAATCTAGCATGGACTTTATTACCACTAAGCCTGATTTGATGGAGCCAATTTAGTACTCTAGTCCTCAATGATAGATTGCTTAATATGGTCCTGACCACAGCATATCAAGCTTGTGAACCTGACACACTGGTCAGTAGTGATAGAACAATAACAGATCCCCCAGCTGGTACTCAGGCAAGATGGTTTTTGGGAGTTGCTATTATCTGCCTCTCATTTGCTAATAGTCCCCATAGATTTGGAAGTAAAGCTGGAAGTCATAATATTCATCTGCTAGCCTTTGAATCGTAAGATTGGTTTTTTCTTATGTGGAGCCTTCAATATGGGCTGGACACATAAGGGTAAGGCTTGCTCTCGCCCATATAGGGCTCAAAATGGCGCCATTTAAATGACCTGATGGTAAATCATGAAGTAGGACAGAAGGGCCACTAGGAGGTATTCATTCCACGGAGATGAGTCAGAGTGAGCCATTTTGTGGAGGATGGCGATAATGGTTCCATTGGATCAAGATACTGCTCCTTTGTTAGATTGGTGATACCTAGCCGTGAAGGAGGGAAAGATCCATCAGAAAATTGAGGTCAACGATTTCTTGAGATAAAATGTTAGTGCCATTGTCAGACAGCAGTACCTTTGGGCTATCGTGGTGGGTAAATCCTGTTTGAGTAGAAAGGAAGTGGCCACTTTAAAATTGGGAGAGGTAATGGAGATGGTCTTGACCCATTTTTTGAATTGATCAACAGCCAGTATGATATACTGGTAGCTGTGCATCACCATAGGTAGTGGACCCACAACGTCAATGCTGACAGTAGAAAAGGGGGCGATAGGACCCACAACCTGGTGTTGATATGCTGGATTGGAAGTTTTCTGGCTAACACAAATAAAGCAGGAATCAAGGACATCCTGGATCAATTTAGTTATCCTGTCCCAGTAGCATTGCTCCTAAAGCCACTGATGAGTTTTCCTTATAGAGCCATGCCTCACAGTTGCACGGACTTCCAAAGAGGTCTTTGTCCTAGCTAACAGGTGGACATATGGCAACCATGAGGTTACAGCTTGTTTATGTAATAATCTATCTTCAATCATCATCTTCTCAGTCATCTTCTGCAATAGTTGCTGAACTTTAGGAGTCTCTTGAATCCATTCCTCAGGCTTCCCAATAAGTTCTTAAATCCAATTCTCCTTAGAGGCATAGAGCGTCAGTATAGGTAGTTATGACAACCTGTCAGCATTTTGGTGTATCATTCCAGCCAAGCAGACAATGTAAAAATTATATCTCATAATTTGAGCATCCAATGTGCCAGCCGTCCATCCAGATACTTCATCAGCTGTACCCAGCGTAAAGAGGCATGGTCTGTAACCACTGTGAAATGATAAACATTTACAGAAAATGACGGAAGTGCTTAATGGAAAGCAAGATTGACAAATTCCCACTCAATGATGCTTCAACTCAACTCATGCCAATTTAGAGTTTTATTGAAATATACTGTAGGATGGTCAACTTGACTCACATCGAGTTATGCCAGAATGGCCCCAAAAGCCACATCACTGGCGTCAGTAAAAAGAACAAATAGTTTATCAATTTTGGGATGGACCAAAATCAGAGCGGTGGCAAGAAATTTCCTCAGAAATTCAAAAGCTTGTTGCTGAGTCTCATTAATTGATACAGAACCTCCTTATGGAGCAGTTATGTCAAGGAGTTGGCAAGCTCCGCGAAGTGGGGCATAAATTGTCAGTAATAGCTAACAATCCTTAGGAAAACCTGAATATCACGTAGACTGGATGGTTGACTCACACTTTTAATTGCATCCACTTTGTCTGGAAGCAGCAAAATTCCTTCCCAGGTAACTTGTGGCTGAGGAAGTATACAAGTTTGGAACGATGGCAATTACCAGGTTTTGACTTCAGTGACATTGAGCGGAGGCGTTCAAACACCTTCTTCAGGTAAGTGAGGTGTTGGTCAAAGGTGTTGGAGAAGAAAGTCACATCATCAAGATAAACCAGCACACCTGACATCTTCAAGTCCCCTAACAAGGCATTCATTGCCCTTTGTAATGTAGCTAGGGCAATGCACAGTCCTTAAGGCATTTGCATGGGTTCAAAAAATCCCTCACTTGCTATGAGGACACATTAGCCCAATCCTCTGGTGCAAGCTCGATATGTCAGTAACCAATAGCAAGATCCATTGCAGAGAAGAATTGGGACCTAGCCAAAAGTTGAAGAGAATCATCAATGCAATGTAGTAGATAGCTATCCTTTTTCCATAAGGGCGTTCAACATCTGGTATTCCATTAACACCTGATGCCCTCATCCTTTTTCCATATAAGCAGCAAAGGTGAGGCCTAGGGGCTTTGGGAAGGGATTGAGTAATCCAGCATCCAGGAGTTGCTTTAGCTCCTTTGTCAACTAGGTTTCTTAAAACTTAGATTTCTGGTAGAGTAAAGTGCGGATTGGGAGTAAGTCACCTGTAAGCACTCTATGCTGTACCCCTTTAATCATTATAAAGACCTCAGGACAGAATGAGAATATGTAAGCATACTTCACAATCAATTTATCCGCTTGCCATTGCTCTCTGAGGTGAGGGTGTCACCTGATTCACTTCAACATGGGATATGATAGTTCTCTTGTAGATTTTTAGGTTGGCCAGTTCCTGCACCATCAAACAGATTCAACTTGATCAGCAATTAAGATCCAAACATATGCAACAGGATGGTTTTGAGTTTTTTCATAGATTAATTAATGAAGTTGACCATTGATATGGTTAAGAGCCCCTGATAAGCAGAGTTCAACACCTCCGGACAGGTAAGAGTTTTGCAAATGGCTGGATTAGGGTATCCCATTTTTTCCAACAAATGGTCCAGTAGAAACATAACTTGAATTCCCATGTCCACCAGTATTTATGATTTCAGAGGTATAGTGACCCAGCTATAAAAGTATACAGCTATTCCTTCCTGAGCCTTCACACTGGAAGGGGGCAGTCTGGTTTTGGGTCCAATCACTCTGTACTCTAGCTGCTCAATGAAGTTTGGATGTTCTAATAAAAAACTCCTAGGTTTCCATTTTTCTTTCTCTTTAGGAGCATCTTTAACCATTAACGGGATGCAATAACCTAAGATAGAAAAATACAAATTCTTATATCTTATCTTGTTGTCAAATTAAATAAGGAATTGGGCGCCTATGAGGAGGTCATTACCTTCAGTGGTCCAAACTTGAGTGGCAGAGTGGAGTAAGCACCCAGGGATTGGGTCCTCTAGGGCCCTTCCATTCCATACTCCATGGTGTCATCTTGATACGGGTCAACTTTTATCCACTTCCAAATCGAGAGGAAATGACATTAAACAGCAATCCATTATATATATGACCAGTATTTGCACCTTATGGACAACTACTGTGACATGAGTAACCTCAGTGCCAAAATGGGGAATTGATTATATAAAAAATTTTCTGGCAGAAGTGGTCCAGGAGGATTAGAGTAAAGGGGATTTTGATTTAATTTGGAATTATCTAATCAGTGACATCCACCTTGTCATATGGGGGTAGGGTGCATCATTCAGTGCGGGAAACAACAATAGATGGGGGCTGAGGCACAGCGTTGTCAGCAGAGGGTGCCTTGCACCCTAAACTAACTCCGCTTTTCCCACATCATAAGCCTTTTTCTTCCAACAGGTAGCCTCCTGATGCCCAAAGTACCAGCATTAGGATCATGGGTCACGGAGGGTTTTAGATCTCTGGAGGGGTCCCACTGCTTAAATGTGTAACCAGTTTATCATGTGAGGTGTTTGAAGCTATTACAGATCAGGCAACTTCCATTATGTATTTCTTTATTAAAGATAGACTGAATAGCTTTTTTACAATTAAAGAGATCTAGCTTAAGAGTTGCAATATGTTGGAATGTGGAGAGGATGGCAGATTTGGCATTGTCCAAGTTAAATCAATCACAGGATGCAAGCGCTTGAGCTTCATGATAAAACTGCTCAGCAAACTCAACATTTATTTTGCCACATTTATGGCAGATCCGAATTAATGCCTGTTTAAGATTAGACAGGAATATTATGCTCTCAAACACTTAAATAAGGGCGTTCCTTAACTCTGCAAGTAGCGCACTCCTTAAAGTATGGCATCATGATCTCTCAAACCTTACTGTCAAGACAGGTTTTCATGTGCTGTCACTTCTGATAATCTGTCACATGCTCCGTCACATTTTCATACAGATAGAGACAGAACTGAATGAGTTCAGTCCCAGTCATGTACTTTTCTTTGAATGTAGGCTTAAAAATTCAACAGAGTCAGAGAGAACATGTATATCTGGATGAGTATACTGGGCAGTCACAAGAGAATCTGTGGTTCCTATGCTGGTTTAAGGAATGGACTAGTCAACCATACAACTAAATTTATCCAGATCATCCTGAGGGTGTGTGTAGCAAGTGTTGAAATGGTCAAGTGAGACTTTATTAACTAAGAGTTGGAAGAGATTCTTAACCTTAGAATACTGGCTCGCCACTTTGGCGGACAGATAAATAACTAGACTGTATAAGGAAACTCATCATCAGGTCCTCATCAAGGAAACCCTCTTTGATACTCATACAGGCTCCTTGAGCCACCTTCATCTGCTGAAGTTTAAGAGCACTCATTCTAGCTTTGTATTTTTATCAGAAAATGATTTATTAATCAGTTCATATTCTCCTCCATTGTAGTAGGGATGCAGTTTCTGGGATTATTTACGTGAATATATGTCCTCACCAGGTAGTTATGGAAGGGAACTGGCAAAAAGCACCAGTGTTAAATTTTTGTTTAGATTCAAGTGCTGAGATCTTTTAAGCTATGCAATTATTAGTTGCTGATAGATTTTAGCCAAAGCACATAGAGGACTTATCTCCCTAGGGTAAATCTCTTGATGGAAAAGTAACTTCTGGCAAGGAAAATCCCGGCTATTAGGCGGGCAATATCTATAGTATTAACTAGGAAAAGCTTTGAGTAAAAAAAGAACCCTTTATTTTCAGATTTAGGGTTTTTTATAGGATTTAGTCAAGGTTTGGGACCACTAAAAGATAGTGACTTTTTGGAGCAAAAGGCGGTATGTAAAGGAATCAGTTGAGAACAAGTGACTTATTGGTTTGGAAGATTTAGATATACAAACTGGCAAGTTCTTTAGAAATTGCATTAGAGAAATTTAGGAGGGGTTCAAGCCTTTGGTGACTCATCTTGGGATTCCTCTCTTTTTGGCGATCTAGCTGCTATTGCATCAACAGTACTCCCCAGAGTAGATTGTATTTTATTAACCATTGGGACTTCAATTGACCTAATTTGAATTTTATCACTCCTGACAAACACTATCTCAAGATCCTCAAAGTCACAAGTAAGTAAACTACACCTCATGCTTATGTTAATTTATGCAGGTTCTAACAAGACATCATGCCTTTTATTTATATATGCGATTTCTAATCATTAGTCAAGACTCATATAGTGATTAAGAAAATATACTTCAATAAAAGATTTACAGTGAAAGATATAATCCTCCTTATTTGACCGATTCTTAGACTTTAGATTAACATAAAATTCCATTATATCTATAATGTCAAAATTGTTATGTCTACAAAAGTTTGAGCCCCTTAAAATTCTATGTTTGAGTTTTTTATACATTGATAACAAAAATTTTACAAGACTATAAATCTTGAAAATCCAAAGAGTATCTTTAAATGTTTTATAATTAAGTCAGATAGCACCTAGTATTTGTTATTTCTCATACCATAATTTAAACGGCATTATTATTAATCAATTTCATTTTAAAAGTGAATTTCTTATGTACACCTATGTCACTAAATGCGCAAAAATCATCTAAAGGTACCAAGTTAGATATCAATATCAAAAATTACAGACGTGCACTTGATTTGAGATAGCTGATTTTTACAAGGGTTAATACTACATAAGAGCCTTCTATACTATTCAGAAGAAGCAATTTTCTAACATTAAATGTTTTCCTTAAAACTCCACTTTATTAGTTATAGATTGTGTTGGTAAATTTTCATTTTTAAATACTCAATATAATTAATTACTTACCAAGCTCTAACCTAACTTAGTAAAAAGACTCAACTAATATCAGACAAGGACGACTGATGGACATAATGTCATCCACCTAGGTATAAAAACTAAAGAGCTTGTATCAATCAAACCCTCACCTTTCCAAATTCAAGTTAATCAAAATATTTTTAATGTTTTAATCTAGGAACCCTGAAAGATGTAAGGTTCAAAAGAAGCCTAAAAATCTCCCCTCATTTTAATCAAATAAAGGTTCCTTTTATTGCAACTTTATCTTTTGTTTTTAAGTTATTCAAGGGTTCCTTGGTAGCCCCTTTATAGCCACCAATAATAATATAAACCAGCATTTTTAAACCATGTCCTAAGGGTGGTTAGCCAAGCGGGTAAAACTGCTTCCACCCCAAGTGCAGGTTTTGAGTTTGAAACCTGTACTGGCTAGAAAACATTCTCTGTGTGGTATATTTGTCCCAAGGTCGACCCACCTCAAATACTTTTTAGACCATGTCCCTTGTCACTTATTTTATGTTAGAAACATGTTACCAGGACTAACAATTAGTCTCCTCCAGCTCTCCACACTCTTCCTTTGCCAGCGGGACAATGTAACTTAATTAGAATTTACCTCTACTTTATGGCATAAATAAGAGAATTACTAGTATTCAATCATCCCAATATCAACATAAAAATGGTCTTTCCTACCAGGTACTTTCTTAAGTTTCATGACGTATTGATATTTTTCAATTTAAGAAGACATTATAGAGCATAGTTTGCCCTTCTTGGAAATCCTAACTGTCACTCATTGTGTAAATTCTAATGAAAATCTGATGTATAGTCAATTGCCTTGTTTCTCAGTTTTTGACTCAGGAATGTAACTCAATTGTAACTCTGTTACTAGATCTTACCCTAAAACAGATTACAACGACACTGACCCTGTGACCCCAATTTTAAACCCTTTACTAGCCTATCAATCCCTTTGCATCATCCCAATATACAATAGTCAATTATCTTTTTCATGAAAGTATTACTGCTTCTTGTATGTAGTAATTTGACTATAAAAACTATTTGTTTATTCTAGATATAAGATCATCTCATTAATAACATCTTGTTGTTTATTAATGTAGGCCTTTAGTATAGTATATTATCCTAAAAAATTAAAACCTTCTTTGCATAGTAATTCTATACAAAAGAGATGAAGTTGGACCGGCCAATCTGAGCTGTGTAGAAATGAAAAACGGGACTTCCCATTACATTAGAGATGCTCACTACAGGTGAGCTGTAGTAGCAAAGAAAATTAATTTTCTACCATTGCAATAGATTTGGGCAAAAAAGGAGAGAACGGCAGGGTTTGCCAATCCATGACTTTATACATCAATCCTCCTACTCCTGTTCAAATGGCATTAGAGAAAGTCAGTTCTAATACCCTCCCCAAAACAAGCGCTTTATGAATTATAGCTTCTCTGCAGAAAGGCTAAGAGAGATCAGGAAAATGTTACTTCTTGGATTCCAGCTTTATGGCCACAAATAATCTGACCTAGTGCCTGCTTTATTATATTGTCAGTAGAATTAGGACCAGCTTATTAAACACTATGAAAAAATTTCGAACTTCGAGACATATCTAAGTAAACAAAAAGCAAGCTTATCTCAGATGTGACAATAACTGGACGGGTATCTGCAACACAATATAAAAGATTCTCAACTGACCATTTTATGTCACCACGCCCTAATTGAAGAATTGTTTAACCAAAATTGACAAAACGTGGAAGCGCTAGAGGACTTGAACAGACAGCTTGAGCAGTTTGTAAGGGATGTAAATGCTGTTAATGAGATCTATAACCTAAGTCCAAATCTCACAGCGTTTGGATAAACTTATTAATCAGTTGAATTGGATTGTGTTGGACATTGCTATCAAGCCATGGACAACCGTGGGTCACCAACAAATGGGTCTAAGGGATAACCCGCCTCCAGGAGGAGTCAAAAGCAGCTGTGTTACTCCAGGAGACATAACTTGTTAGGATGAGGCAGTCAAACCCTTGACCAAAATACTCAACGTGAAATGGGGTGGCTGCTTAGCACTTATAAAGTAACATTGAGAATGCCAATGTTGGGTTTAATATGCTCACATTACCCAGCTTTTTTGATTTATAATAAATCTTCTTATCCACTAGGAGACAAGGCCCTCTAGTGGATTCAGGAGAAATTTTTGCATGCAATAACTCTTAATCAGTAAATTATCCTTAACAAACATTAATTAATCTGCTTGGTTTAGATCCTGCTAGGTACTAATGTTTCGTCAGAGATGATCACAACAATAAACAAGTGACTAAGCTATTAATTTCATTATTGATTATTTAATTAACTTGTAGGATCTGTTTGGGGTTTGTCACCAATTGACTAAGGGGTTTATTAGTTGCTAATTGGTTGACAACGCCTCTGATAAAAACTTTTTAGTTAACCTATTATGTAAAGCAACCTGTTGGTTATGGTCAAAAGTCATATTACCTAAGCAGGTTACTAACCTAATAAAGGTTATAAGCTGGTGTTGAGTGAAGGCGTTGGGACAAATTCTTTGATTTAGCTCAGAAGAGGGCACATTTATGGTTGGCGGAGGAATCTGATAAACTAATGAGGGAGATTATTGTTGAGTGCTACTCTGGAGTGTAATTCTTGGCGATGGCTGCCATTCACAATTGAAGCTAACAGAAAAGTTGGCACCTTTTCCCCTATAAACTTCCTTGTATTTCTATTTTAATAAAGGAGATCCATAAAATCTTTAGATTTATAATTACCTTGAATGTTATACAGTTAGTGTATATTACTCTTGAGACTAGAGTTAAGATTAGGCTTCCTTTGTCTATTATATTTCTACCAAGATCTCCACAGACTCTGAGTCAAGAGAGATGAGAAGAACCTCAGAACCTTGTAGTAGGTTAAGTTCTACTTAGAAGGAAGAATAAAATAAGAATTCTCTTTTTTAGCACTGGTGCCCAACCCAAAAGAAAAGCCGCCACGCATCATAAAATGAGAATTTTCTACCATTATAGAAGCACCTTCAAGGATTAGAAGGGCAAGAACCAGTTTAGCGTTGGACCTAATAATCTACTTGCCTGTAAAAATTTACAAGAGTAATAGTCTTTATAATACTACCACCCTAACTAATTCAATACTATCAAAGATTCACACAACGCACATATAAGAAGCCTGTGCAGTTGACTGGAGAGCTAAAAGTGAGACACACAAATGAAGTTATATTGGTACTCATCACAGGATTAACCAGCTACAAAAAGTTAACAAATAATGCTCACTACAGGGGGTAGTTGAATTTTTAAGCCAAATTTAATAAAAAACTATATGAAAAATGTCTTACAAAATGAACATAGGGAATTGAACAAAATTGGATGACAACAACTAGAATGAACTAAACTCAGTGGCACAAGCTAATCTTGATACATCAGATGAGAAAGTGACAAAAGCCAAGGAAGTGGTGAGCAAGTTGGAAAACTCAACAACAACGTTTATGGGAAAATCACCTCCTTGAAAAGAAAGGAGACTGAATTATTTAAGAATATTATATTTCTGAAAATGGAATGAAAAATGGATAGAGATTTCTATATAAGATTCATGAAGACATGGCGCTAATGTTGAAATGCACAGAAGAACTAGAAGATCACAAGTGTGATTGCACTCAAAATGAAGTCAAGTAAATCCGACTATTTTATGCACAAAAACCCAGTTGGGAAGATACAGCCATTGAGGACTATTCCTGGATCGTCCACTGCAATTTTGGAGATGACTCCTGAAGTTACACTTATAATCAGTCAAGTTGCAGGTCAGTATCCCTTAACAGTAGAGTGATGGAGGAATTTGAGAATAAACTCAAATTTACCAAAATTTCACCGGGGTAATGCACCAGCATCTTTCTGCCTATCAAATTGTCAATGTTTAGATATAGCGACTGACAGAAGGCAGTAACTGTAATGAATTGCCTATACTGATAGTCAAAACTGGTGTTGTCCCACCTTAGCAGGGATAACTGGTCATATAATAAAGCTAAATAAGCCGATATAGCTGAGTTTGGTAGTCCTACATAGATGTCAAACTGCAGACAGGAGTTAATGGGTATTTGATTCAGAAAGGATGATACAATGCCAGATTTCTCTGAGCAACTTTACCAGGAATCGCATACCCTGGCTGGCACAAGGGTATTATTTGATTATAATGCATGTATAACAATGCAAGAGGTGCTTCTGGCACTACTGAAACTTTTATCACACTATGGCTTCAGTGCTTGTAACCCAGATGTCCACATCACAGATGGCGGATCATCTAAAATTTCTAGGAGTAACCTTTGAAGTACCTAATTAAACCTTTAGGGACATTCCAGATAGAAATCATATACAGTGGAATTTGCTGAGCCCAACAAAGAACAACAGAATTGAGTCATTATGGGAAATAAGCCTTAGGGACAAAAATGAGAGGACAAGACTCAAATTGACTACACAGATGTGGAAACCTGGACATTTTGCCACTAAATTTTGGAACAAATAGTTTAGGAGCAAGCTAATCTGGTGCAGCATAAATAGAAGGAAGCCAGTAAGACATGGAAAAGGATTGCAGTCTGGATAGGGAACAATCTAGCACTGCAATCAAACCTGTTCCCCCTGATATATTGAATGACGACTTGGATAATCCAATTTATTTGTAGATAAAGAAACACTTGATTCGCTCTACCAGGTGGTTAATTTGGACATAAATGAAATTACCCAAGCAAAAGCAAAGGGTATTGACCCCAAAATCCTGAAAGAAGATGCTCGTCCAGACATTTGACACCTAGCAGAAAATATCAGATCTGCAAAAGCACGATAGAATCACACAAGTCTTTCTTTTGCTTTAATACCCAAAATTGAAGCCAAACTCAGATTTAAAATAAATACAAAAAATAACCACTTGATCGAGCCAAAACTTACCAATGTTGATGCATTTGACGCCTGCTGCCCTGGCTTGAGGTGGTGGTGTGCCACCATCTGGCATCTTTCAGCTGCTGCCAAAGCGCGCCCAGGCTGGCTTTGCTAGCCCTCCCAATGCTACCAGGCGTTATGTCCCCCCTTGGGACTTGGCCCACCACCTCGCCAGCTCTTAGGTTGTGCTCAGAGCCCTTTGGTGCTCCCACAGAGCAACTTGCACTTCAGCCTCCAGGTCAAATATGGGAAATCTTCCCAGAAAACAAGCGTGGCCATCATAAAGATGGCCACAGCAGTTTTCAAACCTGCTGGCTACACTGACTTCCGCCCCTTTAAGGGGTACTTTGACCTCAGCTTCCACTCTGAAGCTGATGCAGCAGTAGCAGCCAAGCTACCATTAATTTTAAAAAATTTCTTTGACCACCGTTCACACCTGGCTCCCAGATGAGGCCACTTTAGTGGTCCAGTTTTCCAGGTTGCCCTCTTTCCTTTCCCCCAAACGCCTCCACCATGAGCTCGCGGAGGGTTTGGCCATTTATGGTGCAGACCCCATGTTGCAGTTTGTGGTTCACAATGGGGTGGATTGGTTGGCAGGGCCTCATGCCTTTGCAATGATCTGTCCACTTCATTGTGACTCTCACCTTGCAATTTCTCCCTGTACCATGATCAGATTCGCCCCTGATCGCCCATTCTGGGCGCACATCAAAAATGGCCACGCCATTTGCCCCATGTGCTTTGAGCGTGACCACTCAAAGCGCAAGTGCCCCACAGTTGCCACTTCCACCACATCTGCTTCTCAGGGCTTAGCACCACCCCGGTGGCTGCCTCACCCCAATTCTAAAATGGGGCTCAATCCTCATGCCCCCTATGTCAAGGAATTATGGCGCTGCTTCCAAAGCAGCGGCCAATCAAAATTTATGCAAATTTAAAAATCTTGAAAATTCAACCAGATTACAGAATCCTAAGTCAATGGCTGAACCAGTTTCAGCTGAGCTGCTATGGTTGACAGCATGTGGCCAATCAGCTCCAGCCACAGCTCAAATTCCTGTGGCTG
Organism: Massospora cicadina; assembly: GCA_022478985.1. Classification (NCBI taxonomy): domain Eukaryota; kingdom Fungi; phylum Entomophthoromycota; class Entomophthoromycetes; order Entomophthorales; family Entomophthoraceae; genus Massospora; species Massospora cicadina. The sequence continues at coordinate 54,455 of JAKSZP010001344.1, forward strand.
GCCCAGCGCTGGCCAAATCCAATCCATTTGAGGCTCTCAAATGGATTGAGGAGGATGGTTGGCTGTGCCACATGAAACCGGATCTTGCTTTGGAGGAGTTCTTCATTGACCCTCCCAAATCGCGCTCCCACCATTTTCATCCAAAAAATGGGTTTCCCATTTATAAAAAGATTAATACAATGGCAGTTGCAGCTGCCCTGCCCCAACACCCTCCTCTGCCAGAAACTCCATGGGGCAATGGAGCCCCTTGTTGAGGGTATTCCTATCCCCAGTTTTCCTCATGATTTTGAGGAAGATGTAAAGTATAAAATTGAGGAGCTTGCTTTTAGTGCGAGCTGTGCTTGCATCAATGCAGCAAAAACTCTTTTTGACCCCAATTATCCCAAAACCCACTGGCGCATCAAGTCATTTACTTTTGTGACGGCTCTCACCATTCTTGCTGAACATCAACTTGCTCAATATGTTGAATCGATGGACACGCTGGCTTCATTAACAAAGAAAAACCCCAACTATACCTCCTTATGCCTCATGTCGCTGATGCTCCCACCCCAATGCTGTCCGCCATGGTCCACCAGCTAAAGCGGGCACCAGACAAAGATTTCCCCAAAGCCTCCTCGCCATCTGTTATGGCTTCCTAGGCTAATACCCTAGGGGATATATCAGGAATTTTTTAATTTATGCTAATCCCTTTGTTTGGCCCATTTACAAATAAAGATGCATGGCGGCTCCCCCTTTTGGGTTGGGCACCACTAGTACTAAAAAATAACAGAATCACACATAAGATGAAACTTTATGAGGCAAACGTATTCCCCCTATTAGCGCAATCAAGAAAGCTTTTCATGATTAGTCCTCACGATTAATTCATACTTTAGCTTCAGTGAGTAGTGCTGAAAATCACTTAGTAAAAACTTTATAACAATACTTTGAGTGGACATATCCAAACATTATAGTCAAACAGGTAAGAGTATGGTCAAATAATTGACAGTGGTGCACCTAACAGTATCATTTTGACTAAACTGGTGAAAATAATGAAGATTCTGGATTTAGAGCATGGGAAAGAATATGGAGCCACCAGACTGTATATAGCAATATTTTTAGGAGCATACAGTGCACTAACACTTTAGTTTGTATTGTTGATGATATTAGCTCCCGCCATGATGTTGGTAAATCAATATTACAACATACTCTATGGGACTTAATTATGAGAAAGTATGGTGTGAAGTGTCATATTAGGAAATACCCTGACAATTTTGGGGCAACCCCTGCCCTTGGTATATAAGAGGAAAGGAGAAACTCCGCTAATGAAAAATAATTTTTTTGCAAATTTAATGTACAATGACAGCATCAGTACCCATACTTTACAAGTTGGTTGGACATAAAAAGTAGGGGAATGCTGAAAAAAATTCTCAAAAACTGTGGGATACCATTTCAGACAAAAATGTAGAGCACCATTCCGCTGGGCTGCAAATAATTGTTAACACAGGTTTAACACTAGAAATCATGGAAAAAATATATGGAGAAGTTATCAGCCAGTCATGTATCTATATGTCTTGATGATAATCCACAATTATGAATGACATATAATTGGGTAACTGTTGTAATTAAGTCTATATTATTGACCCTGGAAAACTAGAGGAATTCCATCAAATATTCAATAAGTAGAATCCGCTGAGGATGTTTTGGAGCTACAAGTATTCAAGCGTCTTAGGATGAGGTGATATTGGGTTATTATTGGATTACCTCCAAAATAATGGTGATAAGGTAATGTTGACATCTGACAAATATAATTTAGAATGCCTCAAATTAGGGCGATGGAGATTTGAGGAACAACAAGCTGAAACCAATGAGAATACAGTGGAACGAATAGGCTAAGCAAAAGGGTCAGTACCAACCAAGGTTGCAGAGATATCAGCAAGACGGGAAAATTGAAGGGGTAGATTTTTGGTTAATTAGAGAGAGGGAGCGGATGAGAAGAGATCTGATGTGATTATTGTTTTATAATAAAGAAGTGTTGTTAGGAGAAATTGCTCCCTTTTTATTATAATTGTTTATCTAGTGTTGTTGAGATTATAACCAGATAAATTCCTTCCAATAGCATCAGAATTAGGGGTGTCAGTTAGTTGGGTGTGACTGCTGGCTAATCGCCTACTTTGATACTATTTAATGATATAAAAATATTAATTGCTTTAGGTTTGGCGGATTCCCAGTTCAGCACTGACTACAAAATCTAGGTGTTTTTGGGAATTTCCGGTGGAAAGCCAATGTATTTGCTTACAAGCATCTATAGATGACTTCACTATCTTGAATTTGAGGTTGGTGGAATCTTATCCCTGCACCAACTGCCATGAATTATGATTGTGATTTTCTGGCAGAAAGCCAAAGTATTCGTAATCAATCATTTATGAATTTGTGACTAATTTGGAGCACTGGCAATTCATGCCAAAAATGCTTGAAGTTCTATTTATGATATATATATATGATTGACCAGTGACTCATACTAAGGATGGATTGGCCTAATTTAATATTTGGTGATCAGATGAGCAGATTTGGAGGAAATCGCTATGAATAATGAATGATTTGATAGAGTTCTGGAATCAAGGGGCCAATGGGGTTTCCAGTATCGATTGGACAATGAGGCTTGGGTGCAATAGCCCAGAGGAAGTATAAATAGTCATTCATTCCCTCATAATAAACATCTCTCTTTTGCCCATACTTTCCTATTTGTTTGAAGTAGCAAGAGCCACTAGAGTAGGGAAGGTGGGACAGGAGATCCCCAATAGGCGCGGGTTATCATGCCTGAAGTGGCTGGTGCCGCCAGCTCCCAAGCCTCCTCCCTATGGGGAAATGGCAAAGGGCCAACCAGTCTTCATACTGGTTGGCCTGGCACACTAGCAGAGTCCATGGTTGATTTTGTGACACGTGTGTTCCATGGAACCAACGATCTTCATATCATCTGTTCTAATTGCTCAGTGGGTTTGACCCTGTGCAAAAACCCTGCAGTGGATCTATAGGGTATCACCAAATTTATAACATTGGAGCTCACTACAGGAGGCCCATTGATCAATTACATAAGTTAAAAAACTCAGTTTCTGGCTATGTTGAATTAAGGTTGCTTTGTTAAGGAATCTGCATGACATGTTAAGCCAGTTAAATATGTGGAGCTGAAACTTGCATTGGACGCTGTGCTCTAAAGACAAGATGAGCTTCTCCAAGAGGTTTGAAGTGATAAGCTGCCTCTGTTTGATTGTGAAGGAAATATTCATGAGTTCTTTAATTGGATGAGTTTGCAACAGAAGGAGCCTCAGATCGGCAGAGAGCAAAACTATCAATATCCACCTTAGATGTCAGGAGCACCAATCAAGTTGTCTGTTACCTTTCAGGCAATTCCATTACATACCAATAAGTCAAGGAGACGGTGCTGCAGTTGTTTGGCGAAACTGCAAAGATGTTGCAGTGGAAGGCTGAGTTCTTGACCATCAGGTTTCAGCGGAATGAGACCCTCACCACATTTGCTGAGCAATTTATGGCAGAAGCTCATGTGTTGATTGGGGCAAGAATTTTATCCTAAGTTGATGTGTGCATTGCAATAGCCTCTGTGGTGAAACCATACCCCAAGCTCTACCATGTCATGACCCCATTATTGGAGGATGATGTACCTCTTCTTAAACTTGTTCAGTTTTTGTGCCCTCTAGCCATAACTTTCCCTCCACCCAATATTGAGCTGATTCACACTGTCTCCATTGGTGAACCTAATTATGCAGGGAAATTCAGCCAGTCGGTGCAGGTTCTGCCAGGCTACCCCCACAGTTCAATGTCTTCTACATAACTATTGATTGACAACTAGCCATCTACTGCTCTGGCCCTAATTACGCTGACTGGCAGTAGTTGTTCTATCAACTTAGGTCTGTTTACACTGATCACTTTCAGTCCGACTTTCTTCATAGGCCAACATATATTAAGCATGGATGCAGGCCCTATGGGTAAATTGTTTTAATTGTGGTCACTCTGGGCACCTGGGACAATGGTGCCTCAATATCAGGATCCCTTACGTACAGCAGAATCAATGATCTCAAGGAAAAGTCAGAGCGGAGTAGAGATGGGAATCTCTACCTCTGCTATCCCAAACTCAAATGTCCCACCTGAAGCTACTGAAGTGAATGCAGAGAAAGCCACCCAGTATGATGATACTTTCCTCTATCAGCAGCCAGTTGGAGGAGTAAATATGCTGACCTAAGCACAAGTCAAGGACATGGCTGATGAAGGGTCTCTAGAGTGACTGAAGCCTTACGCTTGTCAGATGCTTGTCAAAGTCCTTCAGAAAAACTAGACCCATTCGCAGACGTGCTGTCCCTGAGAGGAGTAGAGGTCGCCATCCCAGTGGATGCTATTGTAACAAGGTTTTCTAAAGTTGGTGTAGGTATTAGTTTCCTGAGGAAATGCGATCCTCTGAATGTCCACATAGATAATAGTCAACATTCATCTTACTCGGAGAGCACTTACTGTGACATTGTGGTAGCCAAAACTCAAGTCTGAGCTATGATTGATATGGGCTCCTGTTAACATTGTCTCCACTAAGTTGATGGCGGGGTTGACTTTAAAACCTGATATAGACCACCAGATGGTATATGGGACCGCTGGAGCAGAAACCACAGTCCCTGAGGGAGCTTACAGTGCGCTTCCCTTGCAGTTTGGATCCATTGTTGTAGCTCCGGTGGTAGTATTACCAAATAGCAATTACAATCTGTTGGTTGAAACTGCTTTTATGCGACACTATGGGGCTGTTGTTGATATTATGGAGGAGACATTCGCAATTTTGGTGCAGCAGATCCCAATTTACTTTACCTCCAGCGGAGTGCCAAAGGGCTCAGTGCATATGGGACAGATCAACCTTGCCTACAGTGACAGGGTGATTTTGGTATGTTATCATTGGCTAAAAAGCAAGACCCAGGCTCTTCCCCATCATATATATGAATACCAAGGGCTACTGCTTAGAGCCGCTAGGCCTATCTACATCCCCTCCTGACACCAAGTAATCATAAACACTGAGTTGGAGGTGGAAGTGCATGCTGGGCTCTATGGGGGATGTCATTGGGCATTATCAGCAATTGCAACTTGAGCCCCACATGGCTCCAGGCATCATACTCCTAGGCCATGAGGAGATCAAGGTATTGATAGCGAATATTCAGAACGTACCAATTCAAATCCACTGGCATCATATTGTAGCATATTTACATTTAAACCCTTTTGGGGAGGTCATCCAGGTTCACGAGTTTGCGTTAATGGAAAAATTTGGTCTGCCCATTGAACCACACCTTGGCATAATGGCAGTTGTACCGCATGAGAATTTAATGGGATTATCGGAAGACCAGAAGGAATGGGAGGAAACTTTATTTCAAAGATACAACGAGATTTTTACTGTCAACAACCATGATTTAGGGTGTGCTCAGGGGGTGGTCCATTGGCTGGACACTGGGGATCATCCCCATCAGGTCTTAGCCAATCCGCCAATTGAGGACAGCTGAAGAAGTTGTCACTGAGTAAATCAACAAGCTGGTGGAGCAGGGGACGCTTAAACCATCCAAGGGTCCATGGGCTTCGCCTGTTCTGGTTGTAAAAAAGAAGGATGGCACTAAACACATAGTAATTGACTACCAGAAGCTCAATATTATCACCAAAAAAGACTCATACTCTCTGCCACGGATCAATGATGCATTGGATCAGTTAGGCGAGCTCGCTATTTCTCAGCGATGTATTTGATTTCTGGTTATTGGCAAATCAAGTTGCCCACAGCAGAAAAAGAGAAATGCACCACAATCACATCTAAAGGGCTTTTCCAACTAATTCATATGTTGCAAGGGCTGTGTAACGCCCCAGCTACGTTCAAACAAGCAATGGACACCATTCTGGGCAACCTGAATCTGTTGTGCATACTCATGTACCTCAACAATATCAACATCTTCTCTTGCACGTTCTCTGAGCACCTAGCCCATTTAGAAGAGGTATTCCACGAGCTGGCTGAGGCCAATATCAAGACCAAGCCCCGGAAATGTCACTTATTTAAGGATCAGCTGGAGTATCTCAGGTTAGTGGTGGATGCAACCAGGCTGAGACCCCAACCAGCCAAGGTGGAGGCTATCCAGAAGATGACTACGCCAATTAGTAAGTGGGGTCATTCAGAGGGTTCTTGGGGATGGTGGGTTATTACTGCCACTTTATACCCAATTTTAGTTGCATTGGAGGTCCGCATTTTGAGCTACTAAAGAAGGATGCAACATTTAAATGGATGGAACAGCACCAATGCACCTTGATACACTTTAAATGGTGCTAATCAGTGCGCCCATGTTGCGCTACCCTAACTTCAATAAAGAATTTATCATACAGACGGATGCGTCCATTTCCGCTGTTGGGGAGGTCCTGTCTCAGAAGGATGATGTGGGGGAGGAGCACCCCATGGCGTAATGCAGTCATAGCTTAAATTGCCATGAATGTAATTACACTGCAACCAAGTGAGAGCGCTTAGCAGTGAATTATGTGAATAAGAAAATTTGAGTATATTTGCATGGATTAAAGTTTAAGGTCATAATAGATCATGCATCGTTGCACTGGTTGCAGAATCAAAGAGAGACTGAGGGGCGGGTAGTCCGATGGGCTCTTAAGCTGCAGGATTATGACTTTAAAATCCTTCACCAACCTGAAGCAAAACATCAAAACGCCAATTGCTTATCAAGATTGCCAACAATTGCAGTTAAGGAGGATTTGAGCAACATAATGTATGACAAAATGCTCAGCAGAAAGTACAACAATGAGCCGCCTCAAGTTATCTAGGTACTAGACAGAATCAGGTCCAATAAGTTTCATGAAACGGGGAATTGTATAAGTGGATAGGGGACACTACCATGTTTATCCCCAGACCTTCCACCAGACCAAATGCCATTATGAGCGCACACCAAGCATTTGGCCATTGTGGAGTCCGTAAGACCCTTGTATTGTTGTGACTACAATATTGAATTAAAGTTTGCAATTTGACATGCTTGAGACGCTATCCTGCTGCCACCAGTGCCAGGTGGAGAAGCCATTCTGCCATAGGACTCCGTACCAGTTAGTAATACCTCACTTTGCATGGCATACACTTTCTATTAATGTTGTGGGGCCCTGCCAACTGGAGTTACCAGTCTAAGTATATCCTGGTGACAATTGGCCACATGACCAGGTATGTTGAGGCGCGGGCATTTGGGATCTGGGGGCAGTTACTGTGGCTAAGTTTGTAATGGAATGTATTTTTTAGCATCACGGCTGCCTGAAGTTTATTCTTATTGACAACGGCACTAATTTTTACCACCCACATCCTTCCCAAGCTCAACGAAATGATGTCCATCCGCAGGGTTTTAACAACCCCATATCACCCCAAGTCCAACGGAATGGTCGAATGGGTTAATGGGACCCTGGTGAAAATACTACAGAAGCTAGTTACAGATGGGCTCTCCAATTAGAGTACCCTCTTTTCCACCACAGTGTTCTCCTATAATATTAGCTACCATTCCGCCACAGGGAAAAGCCCCTCCCAATTGCTTTACAGATGGCACCCAAACCTTCCCGCACTCCTATATGCCTGTGTAGAAGACACTGGCGGAATGGATCCACAATGCTATTTTGACCGCCCTAACAAATACGCTGATTAAATTACAAACCAAAACATATTCATTCAGCTTAGCCAAGAAAATTAAAAACCAGGCTGCTGATCAGGTATGGAAGAGCGGCCTAGCAAAGTTCAAGGATGTAGATAAGGTTCTATTCCACAATCAGCATGGGTTTGGGCGGAAGCACAAGCTCACAAATATTTGGATTGGGCTGTTTGAGATAATAGAAAAGATGGGTGTTGACGCCTATTCTAAAAAGGACCCCACGAGCAGTCAGATTATAAATTGAGTGCATGTGAAATTCCTTTGGACATATAAGCAACAATAGAGCCTCACAAAAAATAAAAAGAAAAAAACACAAATAGAAAAAGTTGAACTATACTATCATCATACTGTGAGGTATAAGCTAAGTTTATTTGGGGTTGCTGCTTGAGGTTTTTCACTTCACTGTCCTTGTCTTTCCTCCATTTTTTGGTTTCTTGCAGTGCTCCTTTTTGCTTTAGCTGGTGGGACCCTCGTTTCTTCTTTCACCACTTTGCGGGTGCCAAAGATTTGATGGACCCTTCTCAGGTTGGGGGTGGAGGTGAAGGCTGCCATGGCGAGGGTGAGGGGGTTATAGTCATCTCAGGGGCCATCATGCTAGCATGTGGAGGGGAGGATGGTGCAGAGGAACTGGAAGAGGAGGATGGACTGGGGTTCCAGGGCAAAAGGCGAGGTGGTGAGAGCTCAGCTGGTTGATTGAGCCAAACCCATTCTTGCCCCACTAGGAGAAAAGCCCAAAACCACGTGTGTTGATGGTCCTGGGAGATTAATGAGTAAGCAAGAATGGGGGATGGAGTCATAAGGGCTGGTGAGCAAGTAGGTGAGTCCCAGCTCGAGGGGAAAAGGCTGCGCCCAGCCCTAGGCAATCTACAAGAAAGTCCTCCATGCTTGGATATGCTGTTGGGAAAGGGGAAGCTGCGATAAATGCTGCTCACTGGGTTTACTCAAGGGCTTCCCGGTGCCACTATATCCCTGATCCTAAAGTGGTCACAGGATGAAAGATCATGTTACTTGGGAGCGCCATAATGGGGAGGTACTGGGATGGGTCATTGGCACTGAGGGCGGAGAACTCTGTGGCGACCCCAGATCACAGTTGGGCTAGCCAGTTGTTGCAGAAGCTCACCCTCAGGAACTGGAAATGGGTAGGAGTGTGGGGAAAGGACCCTGACCAGCTAGCTATCTCCCACTGCATGAACCACAGCATCTGAACTGACAAAGCTGTGGGATGAGGCTCAGCAGGAGGTGGTAGCACTAGATGACTGAAGTAATCTATCAGGAGCTAGGACTTGTTAAGCAAATGCCCTCAGCTCCACTCCCCTCCCCAGCATAGCTGGGCCACTATGTCCCCAAAGGGGGCGCGCCAGGAAGACAAATGGCTGACGAATTCAGGAAGGAGCTCTTCCTGGTCCAGAACAGTTGCAAGGTCCACATTGGCCCCTTCCTCATTGGCTGGGGGAAGGAAAAACTGGGGGAGAGGGATGTGGCTTGAGTCTGGCAAATCTGCGTTCAGCCATATATGGAAGAAGAAGTTACAGTTGCAGACCCATGGTTGTTGGTGCGTGGTGGGTTGCATCATGTTGAGAAAAGAAGTCGTACAGCTTTGATGTCCAGTCAAGGGGGTAATGTCATGAATCTATATGACTGGACTATAAGCCAAAATTATGGACAATGGATCATTGGGTAACCATCATATTTAAGTATATTATTGACCTCAGCAAACTAAAGGAATTCCACTAAAGATACAATGAGTAGAATCTGTTGAAGATATTTTGGAGCTACAAGTATTCAAGCGCCTTAAGATGAGGCAATATTGGGTTATAACATGTTGTTATTGGATTGCCTCCAAAATAAGGCAATAAGGCAATGTCGACATTTGATGAATATAATTTAGAACGCCTCAAATTAGGGTGATGGAGAGTTGAAGAACAACAAGCTGAAACCAATGAGAATATGGCGGAATGAATAAACTAAGAAAAAGGGTCAGTACCAACCAAGGTCGTGGAGATTTCAGCGAGATGGGAAGATTGAAGAGGGGGATATTTTGGGGTAATTAGAGAGAGGGAGAGCAAGCAGACGAGAAGAGATCCACTGTGATTATTTTTTTGCAATAAAGAAGTGTTGTTTGGGAAATTTCTCCTTTTTATTATATTTGTTCATTTATGTGTGTTCCGAGGAACTGACAATCTTCATACCATCCGTTCTAATTGCTCAGTGGGCTTGACCCTGCACAAAAACCCTGTGGTGGATCTATAGGTTATCGCTGAATTTATAACACAGCCCATGAAGTAAATTGAGACCAGAGCCATGGTTAGCATCTGGGATTATAATTCTAGGCCACAACGAAATAAGAATGCAACTGGACAAATGGGTGAAAACTGATGAAAGTAGAAAAATATGTCATTGAGTTTGTGCATTTAGTCCTGATGGCCTAGTTTAGAAAACTTATGATTTTAAAATGTTAACCAAAAAGGATTACTGGAAGATGTTATTGAAAGTGTTAATGTACTGGTTGATTATGAGACACTGTCTGATTTATCAGAACAATAGCAGGAAAAAGTGCTATAAATATTCAAAAATATTGGGTGATATTTTCCTAGTATGATCATGCCCTTAGATGTGCTAAAATTGTGATCCATAAAGTTAACAATGGGAATATCCTCCAGTATGTATGTGGTATGTCAGCTGGTCTAGGGCTGCTGAAGCAGTAGTCAGTAAAGAAAATAGCAAACAGGTTGAGCATGGGCTCATCATTCCTTCAATGAGTCCTTGGGCGAGTCTAATTCTTATTGTAAAAAAGGAAGGATCAAATTGCATAGTGATCAAACTACTGCTTGTTAGTAAAATCACAAAAAGGTTTCCTATTATCTAAAAAGGATCAACGAAACACTTGATCATCTAGAGGAAGCTAAGTTATAGCTATGGAATTGCTTTTGGTATATAGTCAGATATATTTGCTAAAGGAAACTCAAATGAAATTTTCAATAATCACTGCACAAGGATTCTACTAGCCAACAAGAATGCCCCAAGGATTATTTAGTGCGCTGGCAACATTACAGAGGGTGATGGATTCCATAATGAGTAATTTAAAATTGTTTGTGTTTTTATATACTTGGATGATATCAATGTATTCAGCAGGACATCAACGACCACCTGGAGCACATGACGTAATTGTTCAAGTGCCTAGAAAAGGCGAATCTGAAAATCAAGCCAAGAAGATGTCATTTCTTTAATAAGAGCTTGATTATTTGGGGTTTATAATAAATCACAGCAGATCACAACTGCATCCGTAGAAAAGAACAAAAACTATGCAGATGTCAATCATGATGAGCTCTTAAATATACAAATTTTATTGGGATGTTCAGCTACTTATACCAATTTATTTAAGATTTTGCTGGAATCGCCAGACCATTATTACACCTAATGAAGGGTCTGAAAAAAAGATTCATGTGGAATAATAAGGCCCAAAAATCATTATATGAGTTAAGAAAATACCTGATAAGTAGTCCTGTGTTAAAATACCCAAATTTTTATTAGGATTAATTATATAGCCTGATGCCTCATTAATGGAAATCAGCGCCATCTTAATTAAGTAGACGATGATGGGGAAAGAGCATCTGGCGGCATATGTGAGTATAACATTTACGCCAGCAGAAAGGACTACACCGTTACAAAGTGCCTTGCGGTGATCTATGACTGCAAACATTTTTGAGTGTAAACTCATAGGACACACTTTAAAGTTGAGACCAACCACTTGTCTCTATGCTAATTACATAACCTTAATGAACCAGAGTGACGACTGGCGCATTGGGCTTTGAAAATACAAGCCTATGACTTAAAAATTATAAACTGAGAAGGAGCAGCACATCATAATGCTGACGGAATATCAAGATTAACTGCTGTATAAGATGTGTATCATCAATCTGATGAATTATTCCAGAAGATAATCAGAGGAAATGCTGAGAATGGGCCCTAAAGGATTCAAAGTGCGCTGAAGAAAGCGATGGAGAATACTGGAATGGATAATGGACAACTATACAAATTGTTGGATGGAAATAGTTTTTTCCCTAAACCATCATAATAAGCATTAATCATTAAAGCTGTGCACAAAGAAGTTAGCCATGGTGGCCTAAGAACCATAGATCATATACGCCAGTATTATTACTGGGAATCAATCAACTCTGATGTTACAGATTCTCTGGCCTGTTGCATGGAATATCAACTCCACAAGCTGCGCAAGAATGTGATGGGATACTGGCTATTTTTCCCTGGGTTCTCTTGACACACAGTATCTATAGACGTGATGGGACCATTGAATGTTAGTACTGGGGGAGTAAAGTATATCATAGTGGCGATAGACAATCTGAATAGATGGGTTGAGATGAAAGCCTTGAGCAGAGTAGATGACACAATAACGGCAAGACTCATACTGGACCAAGTAATATATTAGTATAGATGCACGCAAGTATTATTAAGTGACTTTAGAACCAACTATACATCCTATGTGATCCCAAGACTGAAAAAACTAATGGGAATCTGAGGGTGGTGTCCATTCTTATTTTCCAGAAACAAATGGAATGGTAGAAAGAGTCAATAGAACCCTAGCCATGACGCAGAGAAAATTGGTAGCGGGGAAAATTTTGCTTGGAGATTGTATATGAGTTCAGTTACCTTCATATATGATATTAGTATTCATTCAGTGACAGGGAAAACACCGTTCAAACTTTTATATGGATAAATTGCCACATTACCAACAATTTTTTATTCTGCCACGGAACCAGCTTCATGGATGAGTGCAGAGCAATACCTAACTTGACTGGAAAACTTTATGATTGAACTGCAATCACAGGCGTTTGATACTACATTGAAGAAAAGGACTAAAGCAAAGGTACAGACGACAATAACTGACCAGAACTACAGGAGTGCCATGTGAGGGGATAGGGCAGAATTTGCAATACCCAAAGATTTTTTAAGAAGAAACAATCTGGACGCTTTATGGTTGAGTCCAATCAAATTTTATTGCCAAGTTGGTAACAGATGCCTATACAATAAAGAAAATCACTGATAATTGTATAGTGAATAGGGTCCATACTAAATACACAAAGTAAACTGACCTATGGGAATAATAGTTATAATGTATCTGTGGGACCTCTGAACTTAATGACAATAGGTTAAGTTCCAGTTGTATTGGTTAAGTCTTAAAAAGAGACCACTGAACCATGATAATTGGGGTAAGTTCTAGAATAAAACTCTGAATCAGAGTAAAAAGTAAAATTGACCTCTGAACCTACTTATAGGTTAAGTATCATTGCAAAAAAGAAAAAAGAAAAAAATAGAAAATAGAAAATGAACAAAATGATATAAGATCAAAATAGAGAAAAATATAAAAAATGTAAAAAACATATTAAGGAATTGATTTTTTGTTTGCCGTCATCAAAATCATCTAACGATGTTCTATTATATCATTTGAAAGGTTAGCCCAGGTTGAAACTGGAACCACCAGAAGGAGTTCTGAGGAAAAAGAAGTTCAAGAGGATCCGCTTTGATATAAAATGGAGAGAACAGCTTGGGGGAGTACAGGGACCAAAGAATTCTGGAAAACCACTTGAGAAGATTCTTTAAAATGATGTGGAGTCATATAAGCCTAATCTGGGGTAATACAAGTTTTTCAGAACATACTATCATATAGAACAATCAAATTAGTTTGGCAAAGCATGGGGCCATGGAAACCGCGCTAAGAGGAGGCGTCAGCGAAAAGGACATGAAGGGGAAACGTTCTGAGGAGATGGGTTACACAGAGATAAAGCAATCAAGGAAAAATAAGATGGAATATTTGAAATCAAATTTAAATCATGCTGGCAGACTCAGCCAGGAAACAAAGCAGCGTCAGCCTCCAAGAATCCATCATCACTGGATAATATGGTCGAGCAGGAGTATGTGTTGGGATATTAATATGCACACAATACCAAGTATAATTGATTATACTAAATCTGCTTATTTGCTAGGGGATAAGGCCTCTAGTGGATGTGGGAGTTATCGTTGCATATATAACTATTATTCAATGAATTTTCTTTAATAAACCTTAACTAATCCGCAAAGTTTTGATCCCGCTGGGCACTAATGATTCATTGGGGATGATCCCAACAATAAACAAAAGATTATTTGTAATTACCTGATTATTGACAATTTAATTAAGTTTTATGATTTGATGGGGTTTGTCGCTGATCATCTAAGGTGTTTATAAGTTGTTAAGCTATTGATGAAGCCTCTGATAGAAACTTGCAAGTTAACCTTTTATGTAACGCAACCTGCTGTTTATATATAAGTCTCATTACCTAGCAGGTTGCTAACCTAATAAGGGTGACACACTGGGGTTGGGTGAAGACTTTGGGACACTTTCTTTGATTCAACCTCAAAAGATGTCACATAACTAATCAGCGGTGGAATATGACTAAGCCAATGAGGAAGATTATCTTTAAGTGCAATACTGGATGGTTAATTCATTGGTGACATCTGCCGTTTCCAATTGGGGCACTAACGGAAAATTTGGGCGCTGAGTTCTCATGTAAAATCCCTTAAATTTGAAGAATAAAGCAGTACGTTCAGATATTTTCAGATTAATAAATATCTAAATAAACTAGACTGTCATATATTTAATTTAATTCACTCATAGTATTAGAGATTAAGGATAATGTATCCTTTGTCTACTTTATTGCTATCTCCGTGGACTTTGCGTCAAGAGAGAAGAGAAGAGCCTCAGAACCTAATAATAGGTTAAGTTTTACCAGAAGGAATAGTCAGAGGGAAAAGTTCTCTTGCATTCCATAAATACCTTCAAGGATTAGAAGGGCAAGCACAAGTCTAACGTTGGACTTAACATCCAACTTGGCAGTGAGAAATTCAACCAGGGTAATAGTCTTCATACTATCATCAGCCCAATTAATTACTATCAGTTAACAACAATTGACTCAAATCACATATCAGAAAACTGTGAAATTAACTGGAGAGCTAAAGCGAGCCACACAACTGAAAATTTAACATTGGGTACTCATTACTAAGAGTAACCATATCTAAAAAGTTAACACTGGGCTTGCGCATATTTTTGAGTGGCAAGGGGAGCTTGATGGTGGTGATGCCTGTGGTTTCAGGTGCGTGGGGGTGCAAGAACATTAGGTTTTTTGGTGTGGAATTTTTGTAAAACTCTAAACAGAATTAATTTCTCTGGCTGGGATCCAACTGTTCTCATACGCCAGATATCCTTTCAAGGCCACCAAGTATTGGAATTCCTGCTTGACCTTCCAGGAGTCCAGGACCTTTTCCACCTCAAATTCTGGTGCTCCTTCTATCAATACTGGTTTGACCTCAGTGGGGTTTCCCCTTTTAAAGGGGGCCAAGCAAAGGCGTGGAAGGCTGAGTGAAATTCTACAATGGGGGAAGCTCAAAGTGGAAGGACCCAAAGTACATGACCTTGCTGATGGGGAATGGACAGCTCTTTCGCATGCCAGCTTCTTGCATGATGTCTTGAGGTAGAGATTCTTCATGTCCACCATTACATGATTGCCAACCTGGTAGTTTAAACTGGGTGAAATTTCCTATCAGCAAATCACTTGGAAGCCTTAAAAGTTTTTGTCAGCTGCTTTTTCAATTGCCAATGTATCTTGAGGATGTGCGCTGCAAAGCCATCCGCTGCGGGGATGTCAGAGCATTTTGGGAGCTGATGGTGAAAGCTGGGTTATAACCCAAATTGGCAGACAGCATAGCACCACTGTAGATGTGTGTAGTGAGTTATTGTATGAAACTGGGCTAGTGAGAGGTCATCTAACCACATGGCCTGAGAGGCAGTAGCTTAGCAACAGAGGTATTGTTATAGTTATTGGTTCTAATATTTGATTTTCAGAATGTGGGTGGTACACAGATGACCAGAAGCGTTTTATTTGTAACGCCCCGCACAGGGCGTCAAAATTTTAAGGTAAATTGATTCCCTCTTTCACTCACATTTTCCTGTGGCATTTCGAACCTCATGCAGATGTGGGACATGATCATTTGGGCCATATCTTCAGCCATGATTGTCTATAGTAAGGGAATATATATGAAGTATTTTGTAATATGGTCAATCACCACCATGATCACATCAAATCTTTTCTAGATTGGAAGGCCTACAATGAAGTCTACCAACATTGATGTCCAGTGCACCACCGCTTGTTGGAGAGGGTGTATGAGTCTGTTACTGCCCAACCTGTTCGGTACTAATAGCGCGCAGATGAAGCATCATTCTATCCAGGCGTGCACTTCCTTTGATAATCCATTCTTGTCGTACGCGCTTTTAATCATATTGATGCATTTTTTCATGCCAGGATGCCCCATGGTCAGTTGGTCACGATGCTCCCATATAACCCATGGTCATAGAACTTCAGGAAACATACACTGTCACAGAAGTAGATTACCCTCTCCTTTTGAGTCTACCATCCATAGGGACTTTTCCCTACCTGTATACTATCGCTTAAGGCTTTTCCTTCCAGGGTTTTGATTTGAGTATACAACATGGCCTCTAAGAGTGGGAGTTCAGTATCAATTGTTAGGGTTGTTCAAAGAGTATTGGTTGAGGCAGGTTCAGTGGGGTTGGTGTTCATCTTGAAGTGGTGCCTGATTGGCTTTTTCTCATCTTGGGAGCAGAGGTGATAGCATTATAGCTGCCAATTACCAGAAGAACTGCTCGATCTGCTTTGGTGGCATCACCATAAGCAGTTTGGTATCCTCTTCTGGGTTGGGTCTGACCTACGGACTTCTGCTTATGATGTCCAGCAGTATGTACGTCTGCCCTTGGAAAAACTCATATTTTGAAGTTGAACTTGAGAATGTCGCAGTAAATCCTTAGTTGTCAGTGCACTAGCTAAAAGGGTTTGTGGTAGTATGTCAGCGACTTATGGTATATGCACACTGTCACCATGTGCTTCGCTCCTTACAGCAAGTAACGCCAGTGCATCAATGACCAAGAAATTATGGCAATTCTTTGCCATAGATCACTCACAAGTGTTTGGCACCTGTCAATTTCAAGGAAAATTATGGTCCTTGGTACTCCCATACATCATGCTCCTGCAGTAGGACAGCTCCTACAGCTGATCTGGAGGCATCACATTCTACAAAGAATGTTTTTACTTGTTGGCGTGGCGTAGTACTGGCGTGATAGTAAAGACACCATTTTGTGTCAAATGCCTGTTGACATTTTCCAACCAAACGAATGGCGCGTTTTTGCCCATAAGGAGTTGGAGCGGGGCAGCCAATTATGAGATCATTGAAGAGAACTTTTCATAAAAGTAACTGATCCTAGGAAGCTGCAAACCTTTCTTTGGTTTGTGGGTATACCATGACCTTATTGCTTCCAGTTTGGAGGGAGCAATGGCGTTTCCATCCTTGAGAACGAGGTTCCCTAAGAACTTCACTTTGTACCTTGAAAATTTACAACTTGATGTTTTGTTTTCAGACCTGCCTTCTATAGGGAAGCTGCCACAGCATCTGTGCTTCTCATGGTGTTCCATTGCGGGGGAGTGGACCAGGATGTCATCAATAATCCACGGCACATGTAAAGTGAACTCTTCAAGAGCATGGTCAATGTACCTTTGGATCATGATGAGGCGTTTTTGAGGCAAAAATGGCATAACTTTAAACGGGGTCTGTCATGGCGAATATGGATTGCTGACAACCATTCTTGTCCTTCTTCCACTCTGACTTGGTGGAACGCATTCACCAGGTCCAGTTTTAAGGACAAAGTAGACTTTGAAATTGCTTGAGATGTTGCAGCCTCAAGCAGTAAAGGGTAGGGGTTGAAAAAGGTGACGTTATTTAGGTGGATGTAATTCACACATGTCTGTAGGTTACCATATGACTTTTGGATAAACACCACTAAGGACAATACTGGCGTGGATTTATGAGCCAACCCTTAAATAACATTTTGTTAATTTAGCTCTTCAGAGCTTGGATTTTGACTGCAGTGTAATAGTAGAGAAGTCAGTTGATATTGATGAGATTCACCATTAGAAGGAAATTTAAATTAAACTCAGAGCGAGGTGGCAGATGATTCATGACATTTATGGTAGATCTTCTTATAAGGCTTGGGGATGTGGGGCATCTTGGGCAGTTCTGTGACAGCATTGGAGGGGGTGTACTCTACAGTCGCCGCGATGGTGTTGCCTTCCATCAGGGTAGGGAGCAGAAATTTTTTTCTCACATGGTAGAAGGAGGGAAAGTGATTGTGTTCCATTTAAGGTTGATGAATATTGACTGTCGATGCCACCAACCCACACCTAAGATCATAGGATAGAGCAAATCTGGGATCGCTGAGAAGTTGGTGCGGATGTGATGCCCATGGGCTGAGAAGTGTAGTGGCTCACAAAGGGGCGGTGTAATCATTGATATGTGAGAGGTTCCCATGACAGGGACCCTATGGTAGCCATTAGGTCTAGTGTCTGGGCCACTTTGAGGTCAATGAAGTTGCCAAAACGCTGGTGTCCACTAAAGCGTTTATTACCGCCCACTTTGATCCTACTGTAGTATTTACAGTAAGCAAGAAGTAAGCACAATCATATTATTGAAGCTATCAATGGTACATACACCAAGTTTAATATCTATGTCTGTGGCTGACTTGTCTTGGTCTCACGATTTTGTCATGAATCAAAATGGCATTGCCACCACTTGGGCATAGGATAGAGGGTCCAAAGCGGGGTCTGTTGAATCCTTTAAAGGGCATATATGGTTAAAATTTTGATAAACAGGTTTTGGTGGCGTTTATCTTCAATTCAAATAATATTATGAGTCAGTAAGGGGAAACCATCAGGGCCTCTGGGTTTATTAGGATGAAAAAAAGCGTACCTGGGGGTCTATTTGCTACGTCGCCTATGAGGTTCATAAGGTGGGCCCTTGGGGGTTATGCTGCACCACCAGAATCCCAAAAAAGCTGTGCAGTATGTTGTGATGCCATTTGGTTGTGGTTATTATTGGCCATCCCATGCGGAGTATGAGTGCACTTTATGGGTTGTGGGAGATGGTGGTAACAACTTGAATATTCCTCTGAATTGGGGTGCATGAGGACAAAAGGGGTGAGGGCAAGTACTGCCAGTGCCTGGGGTGGGTCATTGGGTGGTACTTATCCACTGGTTTGAACTCAGTCGCACCATCAGCGGTCTGGTCTGAATCCTCATATTCACATCTGGATACCTTCTTTCACCGTCAATTAGCATAAACACGCCTTCATTATGGGTATATGGTGTGTTCTTTTGGTCCAGTGGTAGGGTCTCAGCGGGATCAGTTTCCTGTTCCATCTGTATCTAGGGCGGTTTCAATTTGTTGATCCAGGCTGTATGCTCCATTCAAGGTCTGGGGTCCAATATACCATGCCATGTGCGAGCTCACTCTATGGTTGAGAGAGGCCCAGAAGGCAGCAATGACAACATCATATGGGAGCTGAAGGAAGTCAACGATCTGTATGAATGCCTTGATGTGATTGTTTAAATTCAGGGCAAGGGCCCGCTGGAGGAAAAGGGAGTAGATAAGTTGGACTTGATGCCAGGGTAGCCACCATTGACGAGATGACTGTAAAAAGAGAGGGGGAGCCTCCCCTAGGTAAAAATTCTGGTAGAGTACTTTGTGGGCCCACATTTTTGCATTTCCTTGTAGAGCATCGAGAGGGCCAGCAATTTCTGTTTTTCAGAAAATCTACATGTTGCCTGTTAGGGTGACTTGCAGCTGTAGTTCAGCCAGCACCCCCCAGTAACTGCTGGGTTATCTCATCTAAGGGGCAGGGGGTGAGACCAACCACCATCACATTCTAAGCTGGAGCGTGTGAACAAGGGATGGCCAGTTGGGTGCCCAGGATATGAGCAAATGTTTAATGGTTCTTATTAGCGTTATTTATGACCAGCATGTCAGGAGAGCGTGCATGAAGCCTAACAAATTATTTTGGCTGTCAACTGTCCCAAATTAACTGGTCTCTGGCCATCAACATTCTTGCTGTATTAAATGGCTTAGTTATTATGTCAAACATGCAGCGTGCCAAGGAAAAACTTGGCTTCCATTGGGGGTATTCAATATTTATGATAACATCTATAGTCCGCACAGCTTTGCTGTTCTGAGAATGTGATAGTAAGATCTTCTGGGGGAAAGGTGCAAAAAGTATTGATTGACAAACATTAGCCTGTCCCAACTATAAAGCCGAGAACTGGTTACTAATTTACCTACACCCCTCAAGCTTTATAGAAAAAACTGTTCAGACAAGGGAGCCATTATTAGTAACTATGGGGTTGGGTTTGAAGTCAGGGATAATCTGTGTGTGAACTTGGTAGTGAGGGACAATTGCCA
Organism: Massospora cicadina; assembly: GCA_022478985.1. Lineage (NCBI taxonomy): Eukaryota > Fungi > Entomophthoromycota > Entomophthoromycetes > Entomophthorales > Entomophthoraceae > Massospora > Massospora cicadina. The sequence continues at coordinate 74,482 of JAKSZP010001344.1, forward strand.
AATTGCTAGCTTCAAATCCGCTAGAGTTTTTATCAGAGATTTTGCTCAGTTGTGATGTTACCCTCAATCGGGTCTTAACCAAGATAGATCATTTTGACTAGTTCAGCTTGTTGTTTGGGTTGGGGATCATTTCTCACATATAATTGGGCGGAAGGCTGTATGGTCAATTCCCCAGGGTGGGTCCCTTGGTTACCTCCATTGAGTGAGGACAGTACTGAAACCACCAAGGAAATGGCAACTGCCATTAGGTGAGCAGCGAGTGGGGACCATCCATTGGTCTTGGAGTTTTCATCAGGGGACACAAAATTTTTAAACTATGTAAAATTTAGAATTGTTCTAAATTGGTTTTTGGAAATTAAGGTCTTACTAAGGAAAGTGAAAAATAATCCTGCACTCTACTTTAGGAAGAGCGCTGGGTTTCAATATTGTAAAGCAAGTGGAGGGAGACTTGAACACTTGTATGACAATAGAGTGGCTGTTAAATATTCCCAGGGACGTTATAAAATGTACATTGTTACTTTTCTAAGTCTTTTGTTATTTGTTAAGGATCTAGAATTGAATATGGTTGAGGATCATCTGACACTTTGACTTGGAGATTCCTAATTACTTTTGAGCGTTGGGCTTTTTTCCCTCATTTTCCTATAAGATTATTTCACCTGCGTGAGGTTTTACTAGCTTCACATCTGAGAGATTTTTTATAAGTTCATTTAGGGATTTCCCCTTGGACAGGGATAGCAATTTCGCCCCTTTTGAGGTTTTAAATAATTCATTGAAATAGGTGTGTATTTTTTCAGTATATGTCCCCAATTTTTATGAGGTACGCTTCAGCGGATTCCATGATAAAGGGGGGTCAGAGAGCCTTACGACTTGGGGTTGGGGCTGGCATATTTTTTGGGTGGGGGGAAGGTCTGAGGCCACCCATTGATTGTCAAGGGTATGCCCCAGATTCACTAGTTTCTCCAACGGCATTGCTCAGGGGGCATTCCTTTTCTTCATTTGAAAGGGTTGTAGCTGCCTATCCACCTGATGGCTGGAGGGATCCTTACACCATGTAAGGTATAGATAAAGTTTTTATGCCCTTTCCATTATCTAATATATAAGAAGTATTTTTAAAAAGTTATAGCTTTTGACAGACAACTGGACAGGGTGAAAAACTGGACCTTCATAAGAAAATACTTATAGTTTTAAAACTCTGTAAAAAAGTATATTACTATTAATATATCTTAGCTCAGAGGCAGAGTACTGGTATTCAAAGGACCACCAATCAACATAGTTTTTACTAAGTAGTGTAAGATTATTGTATTGGCCTTGCACATATAACATTGCAAGAAAGTGTAACTACCTTATTTTTATCATTTCATTGAGAGCCTACACTGCACTACCCTATGTCTAATTCCATTATAATTTCCTCACCTGCCATTACTTTACTATAAAAACTACAATAGTAAACTAGAACTTGTATCAATCAGATATTAAAGGTTTAAGACTGATATCTGAGGAGAATGTATCAGATGTATAGACAAAATATAATGTTTTATATATAATATTATCTAGGAATTTATTTATAGCTTTTTTATTCAATAAACTTTATAGTATAGTAATTTTTAATCTATATATCACAAGGGCGCTCTATACAAAGAAACTATCATTTGAGTTGTAAAAAGAGAGGGATCCCATTGATATTCATATAAAATTTGATATTTCACCAGACCATCAAATTTCATCTGAAACTGATTTGAGTTGCATAAACCTAATGATGTATAAAATGAAGATTTTACTTTTTTTGGTAATAAAAAATTCAATTTGTTTTAACAAACATGATCTCTCCAAATCAACTAGTTAACAATGTTATCGTGGATGATCTATATCATGACATGGTTAAAATAAATTATCATAAAGTGATTGCCAATGTGCATATGTTCTTCTCATCAGGGAAGTAAATAATGTAGACTTACTCGGTTTTTTCTTGTTGTAAAGTCCTAAGCTTTTACTTTTCTTTAAGTACCTCGTTGTGACTATGTCTATCGCCATTAAATGAGAAGAAACAAATGGAAGCACTATATTAAAACAAATGTCATTATTAATTAGAATTCTAAAATTTAGGGTGTGATCAAGACGATTAACACCAAAAATAAAGAGCTCAACTATCAATTTTTCTGAACTATTTAGCATTATAAGATGATAGAGTATGTGATGAAAAAACATCAGTGAAAAAAAGGAAAAATAGTATTTTTCTTAATTTTTCTGGGTATTAACTTTTAATTGTAAAGAGAATGATGATTCCTACTGTATGGCCAATGATTACTAAAGCTTAATTAGAATTATCATAAATTTATATCCCTCACCTAAAATAATCAATGTTAAAACACTTAGGTAAAGCAAAGTACTTCTCAGAAATAGACCTGATAACTTTTTATATTATATCAAACTGACTATAAAAACAGAAATTTTGACGCTACCATAACCAAAGAACTGTATTACCTACTAAGATGCTGAAGGGCTATTCAATGCCACCGTGACTTTCTAAAGAGCCATGGCTAGTAAAAAATTTAAAGGTTTTGTGCTAGTTTTATTTATATAAATTCATCGTTTTGATGAGAGAATTTGATGGTTACCTCCTATAATATTTATAGGACTTTTTTAACATCTAAATGCATCAAGAATATTAAATTTATAATATGATCAACTTTCTTAAAATGCAGATATAAATTATTCATCTAGTACTAAAAAAAGTAATTGATTCACAAATGAAGAGAGAGGGAAAGGATCCTATGCTGCTAGAATGGGTTAATTGACAGGTTATCAAGCAACTTATAAGCTCAATTTTCTTATTTTCTCATATCAATGAAGTATTATTGGAAGTTTGTCAAAAATTAAAAAAATAAAACAAATATTATTTACTTATTTTGCCATTATGATTGGAACATAAATCCAGAAAGTCCTTGACCACTGAGTGCTTGTCTGACCAAATCATGGATACTAATTTACTCAGATATCAATAGATGTTTACTATCATAAGATTCCTCTTACCCCCAATGGAAAAGTGTTTCAGAACTTGCATATGATATTAATACAGTATTTTGCTTTAACTGAACCTTGAACAAAAAAATTGAAATTCTAAATCTAAAAAGAGAGCGCCTAGTTGTAATCTATTATGCATTAAAAATGCTGTATATGTTTATGGAGTGAGTTTAAAGCTCTTAATAAACACCCTTATCAAATATGATTTTAATTACTAAGAAACTGGAGAAATTTAATGAAGGTGGGCACTGAAATTTAAGGACAATAAAAAAAGATGCAACATTGGCTAGACGCCCAACATATTATTTTATAGAAACAGCTTCCTGATTTGGCATTACTTACTAGACATGGAAGTAACAATACATTTTATATAATAATATTTATGGTGAACCTATGGATGTAAAAGGGTTTATTGAAGCTTATGAAAGATAACATAGTGTATGGAAAAGCATTAATAAGTGGTAGATTATATAATGTTGTATCTAAAAAATAACAGTGCGGACATAAAATAAAAAGTGCATAAAACAATCATAAAAGCATTTTAAACCTTTATTAAGTGACAAGGAACACTACTACTTAATACTTGAATCTAATAATAAATCTCTCAGATAGTACAAAAAATACTTTTAAGAAATCATAAAAGGCCATGTTGAATAAATATAAAATCTTTTTATTTATAGCAAACTATTTTCATTATAGTAGTAGCTCCTCTACCAAAACCTAATTCTTTGAGCATTGTCAGAATCCAGCAAGGGCTATGATCGCTGATGCTATGTGCCGCTGGATTTCACAATGGAATATTTGAAAAAAAACTCTTAAGAAAACTAAGTTTTTACTTTTTGTTTTTTTTAATTGTGTGAGGCAAACCAGGAAAAAGCCCTCCTTTTGATACTAGTATATCATATCTAAACTAGTTCTGATCCTTGGGGCCATGGGAATTTGAGGCTAAAGTATTATAAAGCTGAACCCCCTTGGGTTGGGACCATCTAGTACTAAAAGTAATATAAAGCTGAGTCATCCAAATTAGGAAATATAGGCTTTTGGCCTATCAGATCAAGGATAAATATTTTGTGGCAAAACTGACCCATGTGTAATGATTTGATAAATTGTATCCAATCACCAGTGGGTAAAATCTTCTCACCTTGGGGTGTTCAGATCCATGCGGTAATGATTTTTTAATCTGTACCCAATCATTGATGGGTAAAATCTTCTCACCTTGGAGGTGATCAGACCCATGTGATATCAAACACCTCAAATTTGGCTGAGAAGTTGGAGCAATCCTATTATCAGTTCTTACCTTATTATGCCAATTTTGGGTATGAATCATATTGTCCTGATGGATAGGGTTCCACCAAGAATCTGCCAAGGTCTTTTTGCCATTGGTATTCATATCATTGATAGCCACAATATTATTCAAAGATTGGCATCTAATATTCTTTTTCAGAAGTCAAGAAGGAGAATATCCAACAAGCATAAATAGAAGCTATCAATATCATTATAAAATGGGTTGGAGAAAACTACTCAAATATCTACTATCCTTGAAAAACGCAGGACTATTTACATAGAAATATAATTAATGCACTATGTTCAAATTTGATACTACTGAACAAAAAACATTTTACATATAAAGCAATATAATTTATCACTAACAAGAAGAGGAGTAAACCTTAACTTAATATCATCCTGAGACCAATGAAACTATAAAAAATGTTATTTATTTAAATACTGTGGAACTAGTTTCGTTAATAGAATAATAAATTTTATTTTTTTTCTGTCTTTGTAAATGATAATATATAAAAGTCTTTTCATACTCCTACCAGAAATTATAATCTCAACTATTTTTTAAAAGAAATCCTGTACTACATAAATTTGTATAACTTCTTTCATATAGAAGATTACCATAATTTTATATAATTTTTAAATAGTTCATTTTTACTATACAAAGTAGATCTGGTTATGCTTTCACAAAAAGAATGTAGAAAGATAGGGAAATACTGAGCAATTATGCCCTACCTAAATTCGATGTTGAGGATTAGTGCTCTGCGCAAATTATCACAATATTTGATGGCAATTTAGATTTATTTGGAAAGAAATATTGATTTTGAAGAAAAAACTTGTTAATGCTTACATTTTAATTTTATTTGAGGTGGTCCAACCTGGGGATAATACTGCACTGATGAAGGATGAGGGGATTTCAATTTATAGGAAAGGTGGATAAAACCTGTAAAACCTCCATGCGTGGCATATGATAGGCCAGGAACTCCATGGACCGCGTTGCTATTTGCTATCTCAGTTTGGGGCATTGGTGCGAAACGCCAACACAGTCATAGTCATCCACTACCAAAAGCTCCTGTACCAGAATCGAACTTGGGGAGGCAGTGGTAGAGGGTCCATATTTTACCACTAGGGTATCCTCCCCTGCTAATGCTTACATTTTAATACCTAAGAAAAGATAAGCATAAAATGGGCCCAAGATAAGATCAACAACTTGATTATTCAGGAATAATCAAACAGCAATCATCAACTATCCTTCAGCTTTTACAACTAATATACAGTATTGCCCTTTTTTAATTAAGTGGAGGGTTATGAGAAATTTTTTTGACAAGAATAAAGGATTGTCTAATTAACTATAACATATATGTGGAACTTTTAAACCTTTAAATATTGTATAGTCAGTTATATTCTATAAGTCTTTTAGTACTAGTGTGGTGCCCAACCCAAGAGGGGGTGCCAAGCTTTTTATTTGCTTGTGTAAAGTAGAGATAAAAACACTACTAATTTGGTGCTGTAATGCAAACTTGAGCAACCATATTGGAAGGGAAGAGGATTTATGGGTTTCCCTAAACCCTAGACCTAAGGGCACATTTAAGAGCGGACAATATGGGATTAAGACATTGGCAGAATGAAACTGAATGGAGAAAAATGTCAAGTTTTCAAGTCAATGAGGCCTGCGGTATGCAGCGCCTTGAAATATTGGGCTAACTGGAGGCTGGCATACTTAATAAGTTCTGGCAAAATAAGGAAACTATCTGAGGTTTTGACAGGTTTGTGGTAATGAGGGTTGAACAATGCTAACTTATTAGTGTCATCACATAAGCAGCAAGCGGCAGATATTATCTCCTTAGTTTCATCCTAGTTACCTCAGGAAATACAGCTGGGAAATTTAGGGGTAGGAAATACCTTTTATAAGAGCCTCCATGGAATTGTGGACGTCTTAGAAGAGGAGGGTGTTGGTGTGGGAAGCAGACACTTTGATAACAAGCTGATGGTGTGTCCAGTACACTGGTAAGCTCTTACAAGGGGAAAGTGGCACTTAAGATTATAGTGGGAGGCTGGAAAATTCTGGGCAATCAAGATGTAGCTTAACTTGAAAGGTTTATCACAACAAGTAGCCCATTTAAAAGTCTCAAATGGGTTTGATATGGGTGAAAACAGGCCAGAAACAGGAGCTTAATGGTTGAGGTTTGGAGCAGCTGGCCAAAAAACTACCAACCCAGGAAATTTAACTGGGGCTTGAGCAGCAATGTGCTCCAGAATTGTTCAAGATGATTAGGGCTGGTTAGCTAGCGCAGTAGGAGAAGCACCCGCAGCAGCTGATGTAGGGATGAATGGATCAAACCCTATATTATAAACTCCTACCAGATTGGTGGCGGGGCCAACTCTGGAGGGAGGAAGGGTTGAGGCCGCTATACAGCTATGGTAATGGTACTTGCGCTTTGTGTGGTCCACCCTGAAGCACAAGGGGCAGAGGGTGCGGCCAAATTCAATGTGGGCCCAGATTTGACTGTCAAGGGAAGAGCGTATAATGGTACATAGGGAATCACAAGATGGGTGTCACAGTGGAATGAGCAGATAGTTGCAAAGGCATGGGTCCTGAGAGGCAGCTAGCCACAATTTAAAACTATAAACTAGAGGTTGGTATCAGCACCATAAGCATTCAACCCTCCATGATCTCCTGGCAGAGTTGTTTAAGGTAGAGATGAATGGGAAGGCCAGCAAACTAGACCGTCAGAGTGGCGTCCACCAGCAACCAATTGTGGGTGTTTGGGATGGGGGTGCTTTTATAAACTAGTGGCATAGTCGCCACAACCATGTCCTGGGATTCACTAGAAAAGCTTAGTCAAAGTAGCCCTTGAAGGGGCAAAAATCATTAAATATGGCGGGTTTGTGCACCGTTTGGGCCATCTCAATGATGACTAAATTTGCGTAGGGGAAGAGGTTGCCATACTTACCCCAATGGCTAAAGGGCAGGTTGGATTGGGGAGCATCAGAAGACTACAAAAGACTTTCTGGGAGAGTGCAATAAGTTGAGCTAGGTCCTGAGAGGGAAAGTGACTGGTGGGATGAAAGCTACTGGTTCCAGCCTAGGCGCACTTTGGAAAGGTGCTAAAATAGCCAGGAGGAATTGAACACCCACACCACGTGGAGGCAGCAGCCCAAAATCACTTAAATATGTTATATCTATTGGCAGAATGAAAAAGGGATGATGTATATAATTTATATTGTATTTATTCGAGACAAGCCAACCAGGGATGGACATTACTAAAACTAAAAATATACTAAAAAACGTAACAATTTGGTATAAACAAAACGCCCCTAATGAGCGGATTGAGTGCAACGCTTCAAAACCAACCAACCAGGTGGGCAGCGGAAGCTGCTTATACCTCCATGGCGGAAGGGGGGAGGGGGTCAGGGGGCTTGTCTTCAGCAGCAGCTTCTTCCTCCCAAAGTAGAGTGCATGTCACGGCTGTCAGTAATGGCGTTAGGGCATCTGCGGTATGTGGCTCAATATCTCTAATGATTGGAATTTCATGGAAATTGCCAGCGAGGCAATGGCACTGAGATATTTGGTTAAAGCTTTTTCAGCTTTAATTTGGGCATCTGGGAGTTGTATGAATGTGGCAATATTGGTTCAAGTTAACTTTGCTTTTGGATTCCGTGCTATAGTTGCCACGTTCTGGATAGCATTGTTTGCGTTTTTGTAGTACTTGTTCACCAATATTTTGCTTTTTGGAGTTAAGGTTGCGGAATAACAGGAGGTGAAATTCCTCCTTTGAGTATCACTACTGATTTAGCGACAGCTTTATGCATAGATGACAATCTGGTTGTGCAGCTGCTTCGATTGCAAGCTGGTGATCACTGCAAAATGATTCAGTGTTTGGATGTGGGGTTTAAAGTTGAGGGGGGTATTTGGCGTCCCATTCTGCATTAACAAACTGCTCGATTTTCAGGGATGGGGTTTCAATGAACTTACCCAATTCATAAATTTCAGCCAAAAATTCCCATGGGTTTTGGTTAAATTGGATTGGGGAATCAGCATACAGTTGAGGTTTGTTCAATTCATTTGTGGAAGCATAGAATCAAACTGGGATCCAATCTGATGCTTGATTGGAGGAATAATTTATGGAATTGGGGTGAGGAGGAGGCTGATTGGTGGCTGCAGGTGCCGCAGCTACAGGCTTTGGGGGTGGAGGAGGTAGGATTGTGCCTCATGCCTGAAATTGTACAGGGTGGGCAGCAGATTGGAGGTCAGTGGATGAGTCATCCGATCCACCTGAAGTGGTTGAGAAGGGGCACTTGCATTTTGAGTAGTCTAAACCAAAACATGTTAGACAGATCATCCACCCGCCCTCAACATGGGCCCAAAATAGATGGTCAGGCACTGAGGGAATAACAGTGCATGGCGGAATTGTCACCGCAATTTTATTAAATTCAGGGCTTTTTGTGGCATATGCCTGAGGCCCAGCAAGTTGTGTGGCCCCATTTGGGACCACAAATTGTAAGATGAGGTTGGAGCCATAGGATGCCAAACTGTCCATCAGCTCCTGGTGGAGCACTTCAGGGGGGAGGTGGGTGGGCAGGCCAGCAAACTGGACCACCAAAGTGGTGTCCGCTGGGAGCTGAGTTCAAGTTGTGGGAGAGGGGTGCCCTGGAATACCAGGGGCACAGTTGCTGCAGTGACAGTGTCAGCTTTGCAGGTGAAGCCAAGGTCAAAATACTCCTTGTAGGGCAGAAATTGATAATTTGGCGGGTTTCATCACCGCCTGTGCCATTCTGATGATGGCTTGGTCATGGTATGGGAATAGTTTCCCATATTCAACCCTTAGGATGTTGCACATGTTGCTCCGGGGGAGCACTAGAGGTCAGCGTGGTACCACTTGGGTACAAGCAAGGTGGGCATCTAGGTCCTTGGGCGGAACAAATCAGCCCATAGGTTTGGAATGACTGGGTGAACCAGTCCTAGCGCTTTTTCCTGCCATATGGAAAATGGCAGTGGGAGTTTTGCCGCTGCCCCACGCTGGAGCAGCCAGCAGAGAATCTGATGACATTGGAGAAAAACTACTACGGGCAAATTTAATTTGTTTTATAAATTCATGTAATCTGGCTTGAGAAGTTACGCCAAGTGGAAAGAGAATGTATATAATTTATAAACAATAATTAATCAATTATTGTTTTAAATTGAAAGAGAGATAATCAATTTCAGTTATAAAATATAATATTAAAGAAAATTATTTTTTTCACTCAGATCTAGTCATTTATAATCATATATGCATATTTGTTGCTCTTATATAGCTGAACCAGGTTGGAATCTTTTTATATGATATGAATGATTTTTTATAGTAGAACAAAAGCAGTAGAATTTTCTAATATAACTGGAGTCATATATGATATAGGCGACTAACTTGATTATAAGTATATGTAAACAAGTTGCTATCTAATATAGGCAATAGTATTCATCTATTAGTATAGGCGTCCCAAGTTGTAGCATTATCATCACATACAAGTCACCAAACTAAATGACTCCAGTATAAAGTGCATCCCGACATAAAAATTTTAATTACTATTGGCTATAACTCTTTTATCATATTCTTTATAGGATATCACTACCTATTAACACTTCTAACTTCCTGGTAAAAATATGCTTCTTTTCATTCTCTGATGTAAATTTAGGCCACTCTGATAATATCAGTATCTGAACTCTTAAATTAAATTAAAGTACTTCAGATCTCTAATCTCTGAAGCTCGAAAAAATCTATCAGGAACACTACGTTGTAATTTGGGAATCTCAGGTAATGACTTAATCTGTTGTTATAGTATTCAAATTAAACTTCACTATCAAAAATATGAGTTTCTTAAATGAGACAAACGTTGTTGTTAGTTAATGGGCTCACCCTAATTAATTTTACTTTACAAGTATGTCATAACAATAACTTCAACCCACTTTTGTAAAATCCAATCAATTAGAAATTGATAAACTTCTATTTTATAAGCTTATATAGTAGTTAATGTACTTTCTTTTTTAGTGGCGTCGCTTTCTGAGCAACTTTATTAATATTAAAGTAGATCAAAAACTTTGACTCCTGCCTCCCAGTTTAACCCTTTGTCCTCAGATCCCCTGCCGTCTGCTCCTGTGTGGAGCAGTGGTAAACCTCCCTAGCATTTCCACCTGGCAGGAAAACGCATTTGGACTGGGGTTACTAGAGCCTCCTAAATCCTTTAGGATGATTTGTTTCTCCCAAGGATCTTCACCTTGCCTTACACATTTCAGGATGGTTCCTCAAAGCCCCCTGGTGCTCCCCTGGAGAAACATTTGTTTTGGCCTTCAGGTCAAATAGGGAAATTGTTCCCATATGTAGACATAGCAATCATTAAATTAACACAGGTGGTGATAAAATCGTCAGATTTATTGACTTCTGCACCTATAAGGTGTGTTTTGATATAGGAAACACCTGTGAATCTGACGCCGTAACTGAAGTGACTATAACCCTGGTATTTCAAAGAACTTTAACTTTAAATCACTTGCTTCTGGATATAAGATAACACCACTTTGGTGATGAAGTTTACTGGTTTGTCCAGAAACCTTACCTTTATAATGCTCTATAAGGAGCTGATAGTGGATTGGAAGCCTATGGCTCTGACCTCATACTACAGTTTGTAGTCCAAAGTTGAGCCACCGGTTTTATTGGCCTTTAGCATTGCCACAATATGCCTTAATTTGGATAAAAAATCCCTGTTGATTCCCCCTCACGCCTTCATCCATTCTGCCCTTGACCATCTTTTTGGGCCTGCGTGGAGTGCTGGTGAAGTATCTATCATTCTTTTTTCAAGGTGGATCACTAAAACGTGAGCCCCTTCCTTTACCGCTTCCAACAGCTCCAAGCCCAGCTCTGCTGCAACCAGACAGAAGCCAACCCTGTGACATTTGCTGTTTGGGCTATGATACTAGCCCCTCCCCCAAAATATGATGCTTCAGTGGTTCTGGCACCAACAAATAAGGCAGCTCCTCATCCCAGAATCAAAACTACTCCATCCATCCAGTTAGAAGATTTGACTATGGTTCAATAGTGAGGTTCCATATATTGACAGCTAAACCACAATCTTATGCCAATGTCCCAAAGTTCATTCAGAACTCTTGTGCAGATTTACTGCGGTTTTTGAACTAAATGATTCCATTGAACCATCTGATCTCCACCTCAAATGCTTTTGCACACTGAGTATGACTTCTAAACACACTCATAACAATGTACCCAAATAATGCTTCTTTGTTAAAAGTGACCGCCAACTCACCTTTGAAACAGATGCCTCGCCTGACTATCAGCCTCTCTACATAGCTGTCACTAAGTTAGTGTATGCTTGTAGGGGGTATTCCTCCTCCCATTATTCCATCAAATTGTGCCCCTCTGAGCAAGCGCAACATTCTCAAATTTTATAATAAGCAAAATAAAAATCCAGAAATTGAAGTGGTAGTGCGGAATCCCAAATCCAAAATACCTGCACCAATAATGCCACTTTTGCTGTCAGATTTTTGTTAAATTTGATGGGCAGGACCTTCAAAGGCTACACAATTGTTAGTAGTAGGTAGCAACAGCGTGGTCTCTTAGGTTTGCTTCTTCCCATAAGAAAATTTCTAAATGGAATAAGCATAAGTAGGTTAAATCACTGTTCATGCAAAACGGGAAAATTATCTAGTAAGACTAGTTAATCTCTTGGTGTAAAAATCGTTGACAAGGAAAATCTCTGCTAACTGTGCAGGCAAAATCTCTGCGAAGTGGCAGACAATCTCTAGTTTGAAACTGGGTCAAAATTTTGATGAAGATGTATAAGTTCAAGTGTGACTTTATTGAGAGATAGATGATACTTTAAATAGTACCAGAAAATCAAGAATAAAATAAAATAAATGAAAGTGCTATTTCAGATGGCAAAAGATAGGCTTATAACACATGTGAAGGTAGAATTAGGTTTGTGAAAGTAGGAGGTAAAGCGCACAGTCTTGGTTCATGGTTAGAGTAGATCAGGCTTCATAATTGAGAACTGGACTAAGATAATAGTAACACAGTTAAGTATTTTCCATTATCTGCCATAGGGAAGCTAACAGATATAAATGTAGAATAGTTGACAGGACGGTGAATAGAGAAGTTACATGTGGCTATGACATTGGACTTAATATCAAGATAATACGTTGGTTTAGGCGCTCTTCTCTATTTTAACGGCCAGTGGAACAAAAACGGGGCAATTCATTCTGAATTTTGTTTAACTTAAATTTGGCATTTTTAACCTTTTGATGCTAGGTAAATTAGGATTTATAATTTTGGACCTTAATCCTGATAATATGGCTTATATTTAGCTAATAATAAATATAGGCTGAAATTGCCTAAATAAATAAATTTTTTCATGAGCCCAAGGTTTAGGCTTCATACCTAATGGGGCGAAGCCTGGCAATGCCTTCTCCAAGTCTTGACTGTGGGTGGTAATGGTTACTCCAGGGTTGACCAGCCTTGGCAGGGTCCAAAACTTCCAGAGTTGGGATATGTTAAAATCTGGTTTTCATAATGATCTTAACTAGAAGTTAAATGTACAGGTTTGATTATGTACATGATTTGCGTTGATTGATATTGAGAGAGCATAATAATAGTATGGAGACTACTATCCGTTGTTGAATAATAAACTAGGTTATAATGTGGTATAACGCTAAACTTGGAATGTTGCACGTAATGCTGATTATGCTGCTAATTAGGAACTTCCTCCCTCTTTCAACTGAACTTAATCCAAACTCATATTCAGAGGTTCCTGGCCTTAGTTCTCATCATGCTGAGTCAGTGGAGATCTACTTCCAGAGTTTGCTTCTCTTCTAAGGATATCTGATCTTTACTCATTATCATCCAAAAAAACAAAAATTACCGTACTACACCAATAATAACTGAAGATAAGTAAAACTTGCTATTAAATAAACTTAATGTGTTATCTGCTTTATTATTATAACAAACTAGGAACCTATAGGGGAATTCCGTGCCCAGCTACTCAGTTGGCGCCTCAGTAAGAAGATGACAAATGTTGCCAATGAATTTACCTTAAAGTCTCTTTTGGCAATGGTCTTTGCTATTGGGCCAAGGATTCCTCTATTAGACATCCCAGAGACCTAAAAACGTAAAGAGCAAGAAAACGTGTCCCTAACATTTCCACTTGATCACAGCAAATCAAACATGTGGTTAGCGGTTGGCAAGTTAATGTGACTCTTTATCCATTTAGCAAGTCTTATACCAACTGATAAATTTTCTAGTTGCAGGTGGCATCACTCGCCTCACAACTCATACATATTTTCTCAATAAGTTGGTGATGAAACCCAACCAATCCCAACTGGTAATCTAATGGTTAATCAATATTCAACTATCAGATGCCTTACTTTTGTCAGAAACTTGGCCTGACAATATCTTTGACATTTGCACAGATTGACCCCAGTAAATCTGAACACAACGAATTGCCTAAAAAAATTTTGACATTTTAAACCAATGTCAAAATCAACCAATATATTAATTCATTTGCTAGTGGGACTTATCCCCTAGTGAACCAGAAGATAACCTAGGAAGCTGGAAAGATGGGGAAAAATCCCAACCCATCCCCCTCTTGCCTAGACTTACAGAAAGAACAAGATCTGGACAAACTAATGCTTCCTCAGGCCTGGTCAAATGCTTCTAAGTTTCCAGAGGAACATAGTCTTTTCTGCACTCAACGTTGCTCATGACAACCTTTGGCCTGTGGCTCTCTTCCTTTCTTCCTTGCTGTCGCCTCCTCAGAGCGTGGTTCTCATGATCCATTGATGTGCCAGCCTAGTTGGTTTGTTCATGCTGATGCTAGTCTCAGAAAACCAGTTTCCCCTGGTCAGGGTTATATGACCTTTTGTCGTTTACATGATCTTAATTCAGAGTCCTTGATTCCTTGATCCCCCTCTTATCCTTGGCAGGTAGGACTACCATCAATGTCATTTATCGCGGCAAAGTTAAGAAATGGTTAATTATATTTTTAGATATATATTTTTCTCATAAAAACTTTCTTGCTTATATAATTATTGCAACTTTTCCTTTTTTTGAGGAGCTTATTTCATAAATTAGAAATTGTACCAAGATTAGAGTAAATTAGAGTTTATCTTGCACTGAGGCGGATAATGTCTACACTATAAAAAGTCCAACATCCCTCAGCTTGTCAGCTCATATGTCGAATATTTTCTAACTCCTGGTACTAGAAATATCTTGACATTCTTCCTGATAAAGATGCCCGCCTCTTCTGATCAATGAGTCATGCCGCTTGCATGAAACTCATCTATGGTCTTACCAGTACCCATACTCTAAGTCAGGCATGTGTGTCTACTATTCCGCTGAATTATTAGGAACAGTATCTGATCCTAATGAAACCAGAGTAGCTACCATCTTGAATAAATTGCGGCTGATTCTTCCTCTTCCACTGGTTCTCAAATTGAACTTTGACACTTTGCTGAATTCAGCTCCATGATTGGCTAATCCCATAAATAATTTGTCAAGCCTACTAAAGCAAGCTGTCCAATATAAATAAGTCATTTTGTACTAACTTTAATTTGCTTCCAGGTTTCTTATTTCAGCTTGGCCACTATTATAAGCCAGAGGTACTTTCGTCCAAATTAACTATTGGGAATTGAAAACGCTTTGAGCTCATGTATACAGATTTAAGAAGAAGGGTAACTGAGGACCTTGATGAGGCTCTGAACACCTCTGACCTCTCAAGCATATTAGATTGACATTTTGCAGCCTACGCTCTTTGTTTTGCGGGCCAAGTCCTTTGCAGTTGGACCACAAAGCTTCCAGCCTCCCCTGATTATAATTGTTCTTTATGCTTCCAATTCCAGGAAGCTCACAGCCATTGCCTTCATGATGCCATTCGCTCATTGCACAACTTTCTCGTCTCTGGTGCTTTACAGTGATACCACCCCCCTAATGGCTCTGATTGGAGGCATGATTCAACAACCTCCTACCAGTATCCCTTACACCATGCCGGCTCACATGTCTAATGTCCTTGATGGGCCCTTCAGCAAGCACTTGATACAAAGCTTTCAGTGCTGGTGCCATATTGGGATTATTTGGGGTTATTAACTGACTGTCTCTATCTTTTCCGCTGTTTTCCTCCCCATTCCAGAGTATTGCATTTGGCCAGTACTGAAGTTAAAAATTCTCTTCCCTTGGTCGCGTTATCTCAAGGCTCAGTATTGCTCAAAGAACTTGGCTCTGGGTGTGTCTATCCCTTGCTAGTGCTCACTTACAAATAGATTTTGATGGCTTATTCACTTTTACTGTCATCCATCCTACATCCCCTATCAGACAACTAAAAGTCCAATACTCTAAGAAGAGCGTTTTGGATGAAAATGACGATATACTTGGCCAAAAGACCCTGGTCAATATCCTGTGGAACCCCTTAGATTGGGTAACACCTTTATTAATACTTAGGCACAACACAAGTTTGGGCAGTTGTAATGAACCAAATCATCATCTGAATCCAGGGAGCCATTCTGAGGTCCCTCCCCCTCTTACAGCATATTTAGTACGACCAACACCACGGAGACCAGCCCTTTTTATAGGATGGAAGGGGTTCCGCAAGGTGAAAATATTTTTATGCCCAATGATTGGATAAAATTTATAAAATTGTTGCCTAATGTAAATACTACCTGCAATTGATCTTCCATCAGCTGTTTTATCAAAGCAAGGCGAGTCTCCAGAGATCTGATGTAAAATTCCCATGTTCCCTACTTCAGACATTACTAAGCTAATATGAACTTCGCATGGATTTCCCTTTGAACCTCAATATAGTTTAAATACTAAGCTGCTAGATATTGTGAGGGTTCATTTTTTGTCCCCATATTGCAATTGATATAAGCTTAAAAATCAATCTTTTATTTTAATTGCAGTTTAATATTTTTATTAGAGTGTTTGAATAACCCCCAAGAAACTTATTTATCATAGCAGTAGAGAAACGTACTTCTCCAGCACTTTATCATTGAAAATCAGGTGTGAAAATGCACCAGTGAACCTTTACAAAAGCCTGATTGTAACATCCCCCAAGATGCGACATAGGCGGATTCATCCTCAAGATGAGGATAATATGTAAAAAAATTTATATAAGTTATTTTTATGTTTTTTTCACTTCTTTTTTCACATATTTTCAATTATCTACTTTCTTTTTCTTATTCTCTATGTGACTTGACCTATACTCAGTTCAGTGGTCCATCTTTTCCTTATTTACCCAAACTTGTTCCTAGGCATATTCTGACCTAACTGTTTTCATGGTTCAAAAGTTTTTTAAGACTTAACTATCTATTTTTGGTTCAGTGGTCCTTTTTAGGACCTGACCAAAATTTCAGGACATAACCATCTTAGTGGTTCAGTGTCCTTTGAGAATACTTTCATTTTTTTTTCTTGGATCTAAGGCTTTAGGTAAATTGAATGGACCCTGTTGACTATTCTTTTTTCAAGGTTTTGATGGTATATGTATCTGTCACTGTTTTGGCTATAATCTCAAATGGACCTGACCACAGCTCATCTGGTTTTTTTCTTCTCCCAAAGTCATGCATATTGCAATAGGCTAACCTATTGCTTACATGGTATTTGGGCAACGCAGGTCAGTTATTATTGTCCGTTGTCTTAGCCTTGATATTTCTCAAGGTTATATTGAATACTTGTGGTTGCATTTTGATCAGGATATTCAAAAGTCGTAGTAGGTATTGTTCTGCATTCATCTTTAATGTTGGTTTATATGCCAAATATAAAATTGTAAGTAGTGCGGCCTTTCACCATATAACAATTTAGACGCCTTTTCCCGTTGCCATATGGTGACTGATGTTGTAGGCGAATGTTATTGAACTAGGGTAAGTTCCTCATGCGGGAAGTTTTTCCAGTGACCAGCTTCCTCAGTGTCAAGGCCAGCGTTCCATTTACTCATTATCTCCAGTCCGTTTGTTATGACTAGTAGGGAACTGTTACAACCCTTGGATCCCCATTATTTCATTCAACATTGGGATTATATGAGATATGAAATTTGTTCCATAGTTGCTCAACAAGACTTGTGGGCATCTGTAGCAATAATTGACTTGGTCCAGGATAAATTGCATAGTACTTGCGGCATCTACTTTTAATAGAGCCTTTGTATTGACCCATCTTGTTAGATGATCAATCGCAACTATGATCTAATTGACTCCTAAGTGCTAACATTCATTGGTTTTATTATGTCAATGGACACTGTATGTCAGGCAAATCCTGGGCATACCAGTCAATATCCGATGGTGCTCTTGTGTGGCTTATGCAATTGGCACTCCACACAGCAATTTAGATAATTGGCCATATCTTAGTTAATAGACTACCAGTAGTAATACTGGAAAATGCAGTCGGTTGTTTTCCAAAGGCTACCATGACCAACAACTTTTCATGTGTTGATCAAACTATTGCCGCTTATTCAGACAGTTTTGAAAATATTAATCATTTTCTGTCAATCATCTTGAGCACTTATCCATTCTGGGTCTTGGTGTATTTTAATGCTTTTTGATGCACACCTTGGATTTCTCAGGGCACATTCATGATTTCTCATCAAACATCTGCTGAAATAATTCATCAGCCTGGTGGTGTACCACTTAACCATTGTAAATTTTGATAAGTCATCTGCATTTTGATAAGAAGCTCCTACTTGGTGGACTATTTCAAAATCGTATGCTTGAAGATTTAATAACCATCAGGTCAGACATACTTCCAGTTCCTTTATATTATGCAGCCAGCGCAGGGAGGAGTGGTTTGTCACCACTTTAAAGTGTGTACTGTGTATATAGACCTGAAATTACTTACAGGAGTAAATCACCATTATGCATTCATGCTATGTAAGAATGTAATTATGTTCTACAGATGATACCATCTGACTCACATAAGCTACCAGATGCTCTTCTCTGAGTTCATTCACTTGATTAAGGAAGCACCAATCACTATCAATAAAGCATTAGAATGTATAATAAATTCTTGATAGAAATTTGGATATTTTAAAACTGAAGAATCTATAAGGTACCAGCATAATTATTAAAAGAATTATGAGTCTAACTTTATACAATATTTTTTTTCAGATCCTTCAGAAAATGGGGAGGCTCAGCATTTTTTGGAAAATCCTTATTAATCTTCTAAAATATCTGACCATTCCAAGGAATACTTATATATCTCAGACACTCCTCAGAATAGCCACCCTGTAAGTCTGGGGGAGTGTCCTCTCCGCTTGGACCAGGTGGTGTTCCCTTTCCCATCCAAAAAGGGTCCAAGAAGGCCAGTTTACCCTCTCATCTCCCAGGGCAACCTCATCCATGTGGTGGATGAGCGGTGGGTAACAGCTTACCATTTGAGGACCCTGACACCTATCCCAGTATTAACTTCAGCTAAATTGGTACTGCAAATCAAAAGAATTTGTGTTGAGCTATTGGAGAGTTGGCATCCTCCTGGGGTAAAAGGTTCAAATAAACTCAGTGGCAACAAACCTATAGCAAAAAAGACCAAGAGCACCAAAACTTTGGCAACAAAGCTTGACAGGCGTGTACTTTTGCAAATAAAGCATATAGTGTTAAACCTTTGGCATCAAGGCCCAGGAGCCCCATGTGGGAAACCAGCTGTTTTTTGCTCGCTGGTGCTATACAACGGCTGGTTTTCCACAAATGTTTTATAATAAATTTAATTTAAAAATTAAAGCGCTGATAAAAATTTGTATTTTATGATTTTTATTATGGGTGCAATAAAGGGAAAAACGATCCTCCTTGACCTCTGACTAACTAGTATATAAAGTAATATCTAAGGAAAAATATTTATACTTAGCTGCTCAAAGTCACTTTTGAGCGATTTTAAATTTAAGTTTAATTTATCCACAGCCATCTGCCCAAACCTATTCTTCAGTGTCCTTGGCTCCGCCGCCTGCCACCCCAGTGTGGGGCAGCAGTGCACCCCCACCTAGCGTTTTCTGCCCCGCGGGCAAGCGCGTTCAGATGGTCTCAAACAGCCCACCCACTGCTTCCAACCGTTTTGTCCCCCCACGGGACTTAGCGCTCCACCTGGCGCGCGTCCACCCTTCTCGCCCCCATCCTCTCGCCCTCCCTCGCTCCGCCATTCGCTATTGCCTCAGAGTGGACTATGGGCGTTTGTTCCCATATGCCAATAAGGCAATTATTGACCTAGCCATTGTGGCCTTTGCACCAGCTGGCTTTATAGACTTCCGCCCTTTTAAGGGCTAATTTGACGTTGGGTTCCAATCTGAGGAGGATGCTGAAGTGGCAGCACAAACTCCTCTCATTTTTAAAAAAAACCCCATTCCCACAACCCGTACTTGCCTCCCTTCAGACACCACGCTGGTGGTATCCTTTGCAAATCTCCCATACCGCCTTCCACCCCAGGTTTTGTATGACCAGTTGGTCGCAGGGCTCATGGCTTATGGCACTCAGCCCAACCTCATCTTTGCCATTCCATTTGGTGCGGAGCGCCTTGCTGCTCCTCTGCAACAGCCACCATCATACCACACCACCCTACCATAGCCCAACAAATCCCACCCTGCGCTAGTGTGGCTGCAGCGCCTGATCATTTCTTTTGAGCTCGGGTCAATAATGGTAGGCAGATTTGTCCCCTCTGCTTTGGCCTCAACCATTCAAAAAAAGTGTGCCCTCAGGCCAAGTCTGCTGCTGCGGCTCCTGAGCCCCCCTCTGGAGGTTCAGTATGGGGCGCTTTGCTGCCCCCTCCCACCCTCAATCTCGTTCAGTGGGCCCACATGGAAAATCAGCCCCCCAAAACCTCCAGCCTCACTCTCCCACCTAAATCTACCCCAGCCAATCAGAGCAATGCTTGGACCACCATTGGCACCCAAGCAGCTGCCCATTCGCCCAATCCCACCCACCCAAATTTGAACTCCACTATTCCAGTGAACCAAAATCCATGGGATCTATTGGCTGAGACTGACGAATCAGGTAATGTCCTCATTAGTAAGCATACAGGTCAACCTCTCTGCCAAGGCGATTATGGCCAGGCAGAATTTTTCCTTCCCAACTTTAATGAAACCCCTACCCCTCGCCATTTTGCTCCTCTGCCCAATACAGCCCCCTTCCAAAGTGACCACCAGCTCGCCTTAGCCGCGGTGGCCTCTCCTCAGTGCTCAAAACTATGCATCACGGTGGCCCAGTCAGTAACTCAGCTCCAGCATGGCCTGCCCACCCTCTTCTTCCCCCCAACTTCCCTGAATCTCCCTGCAGTGACATCTCAAAACTATTTGATGATGCTGAAGTTGCTGTTTATGAATGTTGCAACGCTTGCTTCAATAAACCCCTCAGCCAAAATCACCCGCCACAGTATCTCCCTTTTCACCCAACTTCCTGAAGCCCATAAAGAAGCTTAAGTTCTCCTTCCTGCTTTTATTGAAACACTTTCCCGTCATTATCTTGATGAGGAAGTGGAAAACTCCTACTACGCTGACCTCCACCCCCACTATGCGGATGCCCCAACGCCCTGGCTCTCTGCTCTGATCTGGTACTGTAACCAACATCCCTTGAATGAGGCGAGTCTTTTTGAAAACCAACCCCCCGACCCCTCCTCACCCTCTGCCATGGTGGGTAGCGGTTTCTGCTTCCCACCTGGTTAGAAATTTTGTTTTGTCATTTTGAGTGTTGTGATTTGGTACTGTCCATCCCCTGGTCAGCATACCTCGATAAATTGAAATTGAAATAAAGTAATATCTAAGGTCGAGGGGGAATTTGAGAATATGTTCAGAATAACATACATGAGTCCAAATTAGGAATATGCAGGAATAATGTATCATAGCTTGGGAACTCACTTCAGGGCAGCAGAATGAAGGAAGAGGAATTCTGATTGGCCCAAACATACTCATGAGGTAATGTTTTATAAATTTAAGCCAATCACCACCTGAGAAATTTATTGCACCTTAGGGGACACCTGCCAAGCCTATAAAAGGGGGGTCCTCACGCAGGTGCATTGGAGGACTTTTTGGGGTCAGGGGAGTGCCTTCCAATAATTCCTCTAAGGTCCATGGTGAGGCCAGAGTAATCTGACCAGCCAATTTTACTGGTGCCTGTACAGGTTTTAACTGGTGTTTTCCCGATTAGCAGGGTTCCACTGAGAATTGGCCAGGGACTTTTGGCCAATTTTCTCAACTTTTTCATTATTATTCTTAATAAACAAGCTCTTAATGACATCAAAATATCACAAATGGCCAACATTTCCCTTTTTTGGCAGAACTCGGCCTACAGCATTCTTATCTTTAGTCTGAAAAGGTAAATGTCCAACAATTACTGTTCACCTGAACTAGCACCCCACAGTGCTCAGACCAAAAGGAGAGGGAAGGGAGGAGCATGGTTTTCCATGATTCCTCAGTACTTCATGGACAGTGGGTTTCCTGAATGCCAAGATGTCCACAGGTATATTTTGTAAAAAACTCAGTTTCCTAGCCCAGGACAGTGAGACTTTAAGTCCATCAATGTTCAGCGTCCTTAAAGTAAAGGCTCCCCCCATTGCACCTTAGGGGCAAGGGGAAGGGCATCCAAGCCCTTCAGCCTTCTCTTTTTCATCATGGCGCTGCTTGGCACTGTAGGTATTTGATGATACAAAGTATATGTCTGAATGGTTAGCTTTAGCAGTGGGGTTCACGTTGGCTTTTGCCTTCACTTTTTTCCCTGATGTGAACTGAGTTTTTTGCGGAGTGTGCATTTGCAGTGCACCATCACTTGGAGGTGGAATTTTGGCAGGATTGCTTGTGAGCAACTTGGTCCCAATCAATTCTTGGGCGCATTGGTCAGGTGAAACAGATTCGCCCATCAGGTGTTCAGCTTGGGTGGCCAATCATCTTGGACATCCCAATCTGATTGGTTGAGAGATTCACAAGCTGCTTTCGCCATGAAAGTCTCAACGTCCTCCTGGAGTTGGGCTGGCAGGATGGCAGACGCGGTCTTGGCCACCTCCTTGGCTGCCACCTTGCAGGCCAGTTTGGACTTCTTCCACTCTTGTGGGGACACTGGTTTTACTAGAGTGCAACAGCCTTGCGCTCCCCACAGTCAGGCTTTGTCAGTGTCTAGTGCCAGTTCATAATGGGGTTCTGCACCGCCCATTGTATCTGAGAGAATTTCTTGATGAGTAATGCCCTCCTTGACAGGGCAGGTGTGGGCCTTGTGGCCAAAAGTGCAAAAGAACGTGCAGATGGGAGGCGTGCTATCCACGGTGACCCAGAATGGATGGGTGTTCTGCCCATTGATTTTAACAAAAGTGGTGTATGGGATTTGGGTTGAATCCTCCACTATCCCCGTGGATGGGGTATGAACAGCAATAACTTTGCTTGTTCACAGGTTTGGCATTAGTGAAAAGCACTGCATTTCAAAGGATTGTATTTCACCATATATGGAAAGCCCAGCCTTCAGGTGCTGCTTGAGCACGGTATGCTTGACCATCGTGGGTAGGAAGTCAAATATCATGAAAATTTAGTTTGATTTAATCCATTGAGTGCAATTCTTTTCACTATCCATTGACTGTCTGGGAGGTCTACTACTACACGCACCTTTGTGGCTTCATCTGCCACTTCCTTTGTTTGAAGCCAAGATCCAGCCAACCATGTGGCATGGAGTGGGGTGTGACATACACCGCGTTTGGGAAATGTGTGTGTACATCACCACAAAACATCTCCCAAAGTGCCATTTGCTGAATATCCAGGAAAACATGCACCCCATGTTCCACTGATGATAGTGTTTGGGAGTGCGGCGTCCTGATGAACTGGTTGCAGTGCGCTTGCCAAGCCAAAATTTCTGGGGAAATGGTAACCACCGGTTTTTTATTACTAATTTTATCTATATATCTGGATTTGCCAGGGCGTTTATAAAGTTTGGTTGATGTGGGGCCAACACCTATGCCCTTAACTATACTTGCCCAACTGCTCCCCAACATTAGCGCCAACTAATCTCCTTGATGAGATTATCAAACTATACCCAGACTTGAATTGTTTTTGTTGCATAAGTTTTTGCAACAAGAGAGAAAAGTTTTAAAGTATGGTTCCTTTTTGTTATAAATAAAGAAAGCCATGTTTGTTGCTTTGTATTAATATGTGTAGATATGTTGTTACTGGGCGCCATATTAACTTATAATACATAAACAAAATAGAACGAAATTTTTAATTTTAATATTAATTATGATATAAATGTATGTATATATAAAACTATGGAAAAAGAGGAGTACACTTTCATTCAATAAGAGTTCATAACTTTTCATGAGCTTTTTTATTGCATTTAAAATTTCTCATACTTGATTTACTTATAAATAATCCTTCATATGGCTAAAGGCACAATGATAGTTAACTATATTTAGTTGCATAATAAAACAAAGAATGGAGGTTATCACCGCTGGCTTTATTAATAAGGAGAACCCTCACCTTTTTCACCTTCTGCTGCACAATGCTGACGCTCCCACCCCCTTTTGTCTGCATTTGCCCACAACTTGAAGCTGATGCCAGACAAAAATCCCCTGCCCCTCTTCCTTTTTTAAAAATGGATGCTTAGGCTAACGCCATGGTACCATGCTAAGAATTTTTTTTATTTTATCTAATAACCCTTTTATTTAGCCAAATGTAAATAAAGATTCGTGGATGACCCTCTCTTTGGTTGGGCCCAACTAGTACTAAAACAATGAATATTAAATTCATACAAGATTTTTTATGTAGTAATGACGCATGGCAATTTTACCATTATTTCTATTAAAAGGTTTCTTTATTGTTTTTTGCTTGCAAAAATAGCTTTTTAAAATTGTTTCCCTTAAAGCTCATAGAAAATATGCTTTCATACAAAAATCTTTGTTTTAATAATTTTATGATACAAATAATTTGAAGTTATAACTTAGTTATAGCAATGCACCATAGATCAATAAGTAAATTTTTCTACTTGTTATACAATTTAATATTATCTATATTAGACAGAGTCAACTTTTAATTTAATTAAATATGAGACTACTTTATTGGGCGCCATTAGCTATATAGTTCGAATTCCAAGATATGCTCACTATATAAAAATAAGAATCTAGTTTATCTTATAGTTAAAGGTTTATCCATAGTTTTAAAGTCTAGGAGCCTTGCTTTAATAGAAAAATTACTTTAAATACAATAAAGCTGTTATTAGAGAACTACTATACATGACTACACAACTATAATAGTTAAGGTCATTGTTATAAAACTTTTACTTATACAATTGCGCAAGTATATTTCTCCTTAATACTATAATTAGACTAAAATAATAAACAGTTTTTCTATAAGACCAACTATGACAACAGAGTTTCTTAATTCCTACAAACTATAGTGGTTTTTAACGCTTCCTATCAAAATTCAAAGTAAATTAGAATTTATTGATTCTCTATCATATTACTAAATACTAGAAATGAATTCGTTTTTTGGATCTCCTGTAGTCATGCTTCTCAATCTATAATGAGGGACTTTCATGTTGCCCTAAGACTATGACTCTTGTAATGCTGATAAGACGCCACATGAAGCCCAAGTCATGACTCTAGGACTCTGTATGATACCTCTAGGTGCCTGAAACCCCACTATTATTGGAGTGTCTGATAATAATGAACTTTTTTAACAAACTCTCAAGTCCATAAAAACCACTGAACAGGTTTTATTCCATGACTTAACCATCTGACGCTTTTAATTTAAAGTAAGCATAGGGTTTAAACACCCAGTCTGGGTTTTAATCAAGACCTTTGTTGTTGAGTTATAATTAAAGGAATGGCTACACTGTACCATTTCACTTGTTTTTATTTATGGCAAAACATTCAGGTTTTCACCCATTTAAAATAAATTTTTTCTAGTTTACTAGGCCACGTGAGGTATATAAAGCTTATCTATACCCTCTTTTTTCCCAAAGACCATTTATTTCACTATTAATAATGTTTACTTTGATCTTGCATCTTCTTTGCCAGTTACTAAACTTGTTGCTATTTGAAATTATCAATAAACATACCATACTTTACAACATAGATAAATTTTATGCTAAAGCGTGGTATTAACAATATCAACCACCTACTCTATCACCACCTCAAGGTTGCTTTCAACTTACTACCTTTTTAATGCAAGCATTTCTCTAGTTTTTAATGTTGTAATATTGTATTCACTGCGCTCAATAAGCCAAAACCATTGTGATGACACATTTCCTCTATTAACCCATGGTATCAACTCCTGTATCTCCTAAATGAAGCCAATCATATATTGACTATCATTTTCTTGTCACCTGGGTATATCTTTTGCGAGGCAGGTCATTCTCAGTCTACTATGATACATGACAGTCTAACTCCTATATCAGAATTTAATAACATGAGCTCATTTTTTAAATTTGATATTGGTAGATAGTATGTTTAAGTTATTAGCCTCATTTTACTATACTAAAGGTATTAATGTACCAAAGCAGCACTCGTCTGAAGATAATCCCAAAATCATATCTATATGGGTACACTAATGCCCTCTTTAGCTCTCTAATATATAATTAATCCTGCTATCATTAACAAAATATCTTAGAAGATGTTTTATAGGATTAAGTCCATGTATGGTAGTGATGTTTACAATTCTTACAATATAAGACAACTCCTATAATATTTATTTAAGTTGTTATCAAATGATAACACTTGTTTTCTTTTGCACAAGCTTTTTTTACCATTGAAGACTTATTCTAGAAATATGTGCTATTTGAGAAACAACTTTGGAATCTGTGACATAAAAGTAATGAGGGTTCACACCATTATAAATCTTAATGACGCTTTAGTAGGACGGTGGGGTAGCCACTTAAATGCAGAGTTCAACTTTAACAAGGCCACACAGCTTGAATATGAGTTAGCTACCTCTTTTCTGTATAGTTCTAAGCCCAAATCAAAAGAACTCATGAGCTAACATTCTCACCCTTCCGTTTCCAAAGGTGGTAAATATTTTAAAAAAAAGCACGCTGAAAGACACATTTTTAAAATATCCTAGGAAGCATTTTCTCAAATTAGTTAGTTTCTTTCAGTTTCACTTAACAGTTTAGGAATACTATATCTTTTTCTGATGAATTACTTTTTTTCTATAGTGCTTCTAAAATTTTATAAAAACTATCTTTTTATTATGAGATAATAACACCTTCTGTATTAGCAAAATAAACAATTTTTGTTCTTAACAATATGACTACTTAGAGTCCTGAAAGATGTTAGTCATGTTGATTTTAAGGCCCACCTCTATTTCCAGTGCTATGCAGAATATTAGAACCCTTACCTGATGAGATTCTGGGAAAAAATCCACAATGTTGTTATAATATTAAATTGCAAAATGGGTCTATTTCTAAGATATTGATATGAAAAAGTCATTTTACTGTTATAAAATAAACCAAAGTATCTATAAAAGTTGTAGGGCATGTTATGATTTCCCTGAAATATGGATTTTGTTTACCCTTGGATAATTAGATAGGGTTTAAATTGTACCTATATAAACAAGGTTTATGTCACTACAGGGTAGCCTCTTAGAACCAACCTGTATGCTATGATGACCACTTAGACAATTTGGAGTCAATATCACTTGGACCTATTAAGTAATCAACAATCTAACGTTCACAAAAAAACAAATAATATTTATTTAGCAATAGAGATGCTAATTCATTGTCACCACCAAAAACTTTCTATGTTAAACTTTAATACCTGAGACCTACCATCAAATAGTTCTACATACAGCTTAAACGTAAAGAGCAGTTCACAATGAAACTTTATCCTAAAGAAATACCAAAATTGGAATAAAACTGAGTACTAGATATATCTGTTTTTCTTCTTATGCCGTTTGGTAATATAAAGAGTTGCAACTGCGCTCCTGTGAATTACTAAAAGCTTGACAATAATTATTATAAGCTGATACTTGAATCTACATGCTCCAGAACTAAGACCAGTGTCAACATTACAGTCCTTGAACTGTTGCCAAGGCCTGAAGGTGGCTTGAAGCTGCAGATTAACAAAAAAGACTGAGAAGGAAATGGAAAATAGGTTAGAATACTGAATCTATTAAGTTAAAAGGTATTAATATTTGTAGGGTGAGTTGGGACACGGTGCCTCAAGGATCATCACAGCCTCATCCATTCAGGTTCTTTCCTGGTCTTCCAGATTGACCACCTTGTGGGCATCCTCAATGTATTTCGCCGTCCACCTGACCAATTTGGTGGAAACGCCGCCCCACGTGACTCAGGAATTGGGTGGAGGATCCTGAAGTCATTTTCATTCAGATAGGTTATGGAGCTGATTAGGTATGGCTCAATTTAAAAGCGGGGAATTCAAATTGTTTGTTATCTCAAATCCTGATATCACCCCCCTCAAGATCCTGTCAGAGGGGGATATATGGCTGAAGGAGCTGACCATGCACCCGATTGACCACAGTCCCTTAGTTGACGTCAGCAATGGATTACTCAGCTTCACCCTATTAATGACCTTATAGGGTCCAGACAAAAGAACACCTAGCTTATTTTGTTGGCCTTCAGGTTGATGGTGATAGAAGATAACAAGGTCACCTAATTGAAAAGTTGGTAAAGTGGAACAGCTGATATTGAATCAGGATGTCTCTCTTCCAGTAGTGGTGACAATGCCTTTGGTGGCTAGGGCTTGAAGCTGGACAATTTCTTCATCCAAGGACCTCATAGTTAATTTGGAGTTCTCAGGTGTGGAGGTCTTGATCAATGGCTGGATAATACTTTGTAGGCAAGGTGCACTCCCATATAGGGTTTTGAATGGGACATCTTGATGACTTGGTAGTAGCTTACCTATAGGCAAGCAAAGCGCTGAGTAGGTAGTGGTTCCAATGAGCAGGATCTGAGGCGGCTAACTTCTGTAGAATGGAAATAAGAGTTCCGTTAGCGCGTTCTACCACCCCATTAGTAGAGGGGTGGTAAGTGGCAGCGAAACTCTGGGTAGTGCCATATAGCGATGTAAGTTCTTATACTACCTGTGAAGTAAAGTTCAATCCAGTGTCTGAAAGTAAGGTTTGGGGGCACCCATGCTTGGTGAAAAGGATCAAACAAGGAAGAGGGCTGTAGCTTTGGCAGTAGGAGCTGGGACCTAAATTTCTTCAACCCACTTGGTTAAGTGGTCCACGGCTAGGATAATATACTTATGGCCATGCAACCCAGTGGGAAGAGGGCCCACCACATTAATGCTAAATAAATTGAAGGGCCAGCTGGTGCGACAACTGAGTTTTGGAATTGAGGATTGGCTCAGTCTTGAGATTGGCAAGTCATACATGCCTCCAAGACCTCTTAGATGGTTTCTGTCATTCAGTACCAGTAATATCTTGACTTCAGCATTCATGGGTCTTCTTAACGGCCCCATGTCCCACAGTGGAATGGCCCTCTAGAATAACTTCAGTTTGGGAGGAGGGGTGGACATATGGGAGCCACCTCTTATTGACCTTCTTGTAAAGCAGCCCATCCTTAATTTGAGTGTCTTGTTTCATCCTTTAGAGTTCAGCTTGGACCTCGGGGGTCTCCAACTCCCACTGCTCAGGTCAGCCAATTAGATCATACAGCCAGTCCTCCTTGGGGGTCAAAGCTGCTAGCACTGGCATCCTGGAGAAGCCATTAGCATTTTAGTGAATTGCGCCTGCATGTTGGACAATGGTGAAATCATAGCTCTGTAGTCATAAGGCCCACCTGGCTAATTGGCCATCCGGATCTTTCATTTGCTGGAGCCATCAGAGCGAGGAGTGGTCTGTAATAATAGTAAGATGAGTACCATAGAGATAAGGCTGAAAATGTTGACGACTAGTAAGACAGCCAGGCACTCCCTTTCAGTAACGCTGTAGTTTCGTTCAGCTTTACTCAGCGTCTTACTAAAATAGGCCACAGAATGGTCGATTTGGTTTTCCTTATGTTGAGCTAGGATACCCTGATGACAACATCACTTACATCCATAAACAACAAGAAGAGTTGGTCAAAGAACAGGTAGACTAGAATGAGTTTAGTACAAAGAGCAGTCATTAAGGCACTAAAAGCCTGTTCTTGTATAGGCCGCCATTCAAAGGGAACTTTTTTCTGCAGGAGGTAGAATAGTGGCTCGTCTAGGTCAGCAAACTGGGGGATAAATTGACAATAATAGCCCACCATGCCTAGGAATGCCTGGATATCCCTTAAGCTTTGGGGTTGTGACATCTTCTCTATGGCATTGACCCTGTCCAGTATAGGATGAATGTCATTCCTTAGAAACTTTGTGTCCCAGGAACTCCGGTTTGGATTAGAAGAAAGAGCACTTCTGAGGTTTAAGCTTTATGGAAGCCTTTCATAGCTAATTGAAGACCTCTTAGAGATGCTCGATTTTTCCATTAAGAGTTCATGAGAAGACAGTAATGTCATCTAGGTAGATGAGGATGCAAGAAAGCTTCAAGTCCCCAAGGATCCCATCTATGGCACGTTGGAAAGTGGCCGGGGCGTTACAAAGGCCCTGGGGCATCCTTGTGGGCTTGAATAGTCCTTTGTTGGCTATGAGCAAACACTTAGCTCACTCTTCAGGGGCAAGCTTAACCTGCCAATATCCGGTGGCAAGGTCCATGGCAGAAAAGCACTGGGATCCGGCAAGCAGATGGAGGGAATTTACAAATGTGGGGCAGAGGATAACTGCTCTTCTTGGTGATAAATTTGAGTCGTCAGTAGTCCATCACCACCCAATGGCTGCCACCCTTCTTCTGAACCAGCAGAAGAGGGGAGGCCCAAGGTCTGCGCGATGGTACCAGGAGTTTAGCGTCAAAGTTATTTGAGTTATACTGCAACCTGAACTTCTTCAACCTTTCTTTTTCAGTAAGGTTGGGACCAGAAGGGGGGAGCATCCCCAGATTCTACATGATGTAGGACTCTGTTCATTCTTCCAAAGTCATATGTTGATGCTAAAAATGGTCTGATATTCCTCCAACAACTCTTAAACTTTATGTTGTTGGTTGTCCAAGAGGTCTTTGCCAATATTAATATTGACCAGACAGACTGATGGAGGTGCTTCCAAGCTACAATCTCTTGTGTCCCCAAAGTTTCAGACATTGGCAATAGCCTCCACCGGTAGTAGGCGGGCATAGGACGCAGGACTGTTTGGACCTACTATTTTGGGTTTATCAGTAAGGTTGGCAAACAAAACTGAAATAGACCCAGCTAAGCTTAGTCTAAGATCCCCAGGCAGGTTAGCACCTCTTTTGTGAATGGGTTGTCTTGGCCTCAGACTTCCAATAGGTATCTCAAGGGGATGTTAACATGGACCCTGGTGTTGACAATGACCTGGGACTTTAGAGGTATTGTAGTTGCCCTAGGTAAGTAGATCAGCATGTCTTCTTGCCCATCAACAGTAGAAGGGGGAAGTTGAACTTAGGAGCCCTAATGTGATACTTGAGCCTATCAATTCAGTCTTCACTCTCCAGTAAGCAAGCTCAGGCTTTGACCTCAGTTTTAAAATCACGAGGGGTCTCAAAAATCAGAGGGACATGATGCCCTAGTAG
The DNA here is from genome assembly GCA_022478985.1 of Massospora cicadina. Taxonomy (NCBI): domain Eukaryota; kingdom Fungi; phylum Entomophthoromycota; class Entomophthoromycetes; order Entomophthorales; family Entomophthoraceae; genus Massospora; species Massospora cicadina. Next base: position 105,313 of record JAKSZP010001344.1, read on the forward strand.
GGATAGGAAGCCGCCATCATAATGGAGCACTACCAAATAGTCTCAAAGAAATTGAGTCCCAAGGAGCAGGTCATAGCTAGGGTTATCTAGAGTGACAGCGGGGTTATTTACAGCAAGCTTTACAAACTGTAATGGTAGAGAGGAATAAGTCTTATAAATTGGGTACATTGAGGGACAGCTGTGCCATACTCCATATAGTGTGGCATATCTGGGGTAATCTTGACGCGCTTCATTAACTTGAAGGATATGACATTCATGGGGGAGCCACTGTTGACTATGGCAAGGACTGGTATTTTATGGACTCAAACTGCGCCTGGGTAACCAGACTTCTGAACTGAGGCGGCAGCGTGAGGAACATGGGAGAGTCATTGGAAGAAAAGTAAGCAGTATCAATTTCTTTATTATCATTGAATGCCAAAACTTCTTCTCCAGATGCGGTAGCTCCAGGTTTGTTCAAGTTTATAGAAGATTTTTGAGGCTGGGTAAGGATGTCAGCATGAAGTGCCTCATCCTTCATTCTGATGGCCCTTTTTCCGCCTCCTCGGCAAGTTGTTTCCAGCAGGTCTTGGCACTGTCAAACCATTACAGTAAGTACATTGATGTCAGGTATTTTTCTGGTTTTTGACCACACGGAGTCTAGGAAAGTTATAGGGGCCTATAAATGTAGCCTTATAGTGTAGAGTTGACGCAGGGATCTCGTTAAGCGCTTCTTTGATCTCTCAGATGCAGGTAAACCCATTTTTCTGCCCAGTCATATGCATTTGAACCTCAGGTTAGGATCCCAATGCAGAAACGATGGCGGTAATAGCATCATCCAGGTTGATAAGAATCATAGTGACTAAAGGTTGTGCTTGGGCGTATAAGCTGCTGGCAAACTACATGGGGATTTATCCTTTATGCAGTCAGATACCCATGAACGCCTGTTTCTGGTTGGCCAGGGTTTGATTGTTGCTGAAATCTTGGATCAAAGCAGTACAGACCTGTTCCCAGGTGGTGCACTCCTTCAAATGGGGGGTCATGATATCCTGGGCGGCGCTATCTAGGCAGGAGCGGATATGCTTTATCTTCTGCCAATCGATGGCCTCCTCCATGGAGGTCTCATATGCATAAAGAAAAGAGGCAATTCTCTTCTGGCTGGGGGATGAACATTTTTTTAAAATTAGGCTTAAAGTTAGTTACAAGCGGAGTGGAGAGAGTGCTAACACTACTGATGTGTGCTGGCTCTGAGATCTCAGTCTCCGCATATTTGTGGGGACCCTGCTGGTCTAGCCTTCTTCATATACCCTCAAGGTCCTCTTGGATATCATCCCAATTTTGGTTGAGGGAGAAAACGGAAGCCTTATTTGCGAGTAGCTCCTTTAGGGATTGAATGTCAGCGTCCTGAAGGCAAAGCTGGCTCTTGAGGGTGGTAAAACAGGTTTTAAACCCTTGACATCTTTGTTCAAGCTGAGAGATGCGAGTAATGGTAAGTTTGATGAAAGCACTTAGGTTGCCCTTTTTTTGACAGGGCATCAATGGCGACCCTAGGGTTGAGGGGGACTCTACCCACTTGGAGTTTGCATCCCTGAGCTAAATTCTGAATTTGATTGCATAGGGCAGCCAAGGCTGTCATCACATCCTTCTGCCATGGGTCCTCAGGGCCATCAGTGGTGGGAGCTGAGGGATCTGGTGGCACAGGAGGTCCACGGGGACCCTCTGGCCCTTCAGGTCCTACACGCCCTTTGGGGCCTTCAGACCCCCTAGGCCCTTCAGGAGCTTAACTCCTGAGGGAGTAGTCACGAGAGGCCAGCTCCTGATAGCTTTGTTTTAGGGCTTGTACCAATTCCTTGACTTGAAGGAGGCACTTATTCCATGTTGCCTTGAGGAGTTGGAGGTTCCGACGCAACTCATCCTCAAGATTGCTAGAAATCCCGCTATCTAACACCATAATTTGATTTTGAACTTTGTTTATCAACTTTCTGTATTATCAATAATGGCCTCACAGTTGTCATAAACAAAGGAGGAGGCTGGATTATAAAAATTGATGATGATGATGTGTGTGTAGGGCCTGGGTGAGCTCCAGTTGTCAGGAGACTCCCTGATGGTGCAACCCAACTAGTTGGAGTATAAGGATAGCTGGGTGAACAAAGTTGTGAAGGTAGCAATCGTGACCCAGTATGAGTTCTCCTGCCATCAACTGGGCCAAGTCATAGAGGTCCCGCATGGTAGAGGGATTGGAAGAGGCATGGGAATGGCTGGAGCGGGCACCCACAGAGTAGATGCCATTTATTAATTGTTGGACAACCTCATTAAGATTCTCATACTGAAGTTGGTACTGACTTCCATCAATAGAAGGCAGGGAGAACTGGAATGCAGCTTGGAATTCTAACCTTTTAGCAGAGCGGCCAGTATTTCATATTGTGAGTACTAACCCATTGGGCAACATTTCTCGACCAACCAGCAGCTTGGTCTTTGGGGCTGCTAGTATAACCATTGTGATAGACGTTTTCGCTTGGGACAGCTCAGAGTCCCATGTAGTGAGTACCACGTTTGTCAGCATTAAAGTTCTCTAGACTGTGACCGAGGTCCAAAGGTGGCTCAAAGCTTCAAATTCAAGAAAAAACTGATAATGAAATGAAGAATGGGTTATAATACCAAATATTTTATTAAGTTAAAAGGTATCAATATTTATAGGATGAGTGGGGACATGGTGCCTCAAGGATCGTTGCAGCCCCATCCATTCAGGATCTTTCTTGATCTTCCAGACTGACCACATTGTGGGCAACATCAATGTATTTCGCCGTCCACCTGACTTAATCGGTGGAAACACCGCCCCACATGACTCAGAAATTGGGGAGGAGGATCCTGAAGTCATTTTCATTCAGATAGGTTCAGGAACTGATTTGGTATGGCTCAATTCAGAAGTGGGGAATACAAATTGTTTGTTATCTTAAATCCCAACAACCAGCTTACCAGATCAAGTTCACTTAAAGACTTTATTTCAATAATGCCTGTTAGACAAATTTGATGTTTTACTAGTTAAGAAGAATATTTAAGAATCATATAGTTTAGTTAATATTAGAAAATCCGAGTCAGATTCTTGACAGAATAATTACAATCTGAGTAGTACTTTTACTCCCAACTCTTGGGCCTATGCTTGAATTGAGTTAAGAAGGTCCTTCAAACCTTTATTGGGATAAGCAAACTGCCGGATAAGCTTTCTCATGCACTAACTTGAGTTACGTGCTACTTCTAAGAGAAAACAACACCTTTTTATAGACTTGAAGGGGGTTCCAAAGGGTGAAAATATTTTTTCTACTAATTAAGAACAAAGAAATACTTAATCAACCAAAGCGAGAGCATTTCAATGTCATGTGATTGGATAGATATTAAGTCATTTCTGCATAGTTTTGTCATATATGTGAGGACCAATTTATTAGGAATGAGCCATACTGGAGTGAAATAATTTTAGAAGATCCTAACAGACTGATCTTTCATTTAGATAAACTGGTTCTCTCATTAATAAACGCGTCACTTTGGATCATAACGCGTCAGAATTAGATAAGAATCTGGATCAAAATTAAAGCATTAAAAAATATAAGTCTTGACCCCAGATTAATTAGATGAATGTGAATATCTACTAGCCAAAGGATGTATATCTGAAAACTTGTCAACACATCATTTTCATATTGGCGTTCCAAGTATCGCCATGAGGAACAAGCCCCTGAAGCCTGACCACCTTTGTGAGCCCTAAAATCAATCTAAAATCTCTCTTTATATAAAATTATCATGAGACCATAGTTTGACCCAATCAATGACTATGGTTTTTTCTTAAAATGAGGTATAAAAACCACAATCTTTTATTAAATATAGTATCAATTATCACACCCATCTTGATTGTTAACTTAAAAAGTATATGTGGTTTACTTTTTAGTCCAAAAATCTTTAACAACTGTCAAGATTTTTAGTAATCCTGCATTCTGTTTTATTGTTAAGATCCTGCGGCCAAGAACTTATGAGCAGCTCCTTGCCAGTATATCATCAATTCCTCCAAACTAATTTAACATAAAGGCGACAAGTAGTAGGATGCTTTCAATACTTGAGGTGGTCTCTTTAAAAATTCCTCTGGCGCCATTTTTATTATTCAACGCTCCTATCAAATTACAAACCTTTTTAACAAGTACAAAGAGTTACATTGATCACTTAAGTTCTATCTAACTTTATTATAGCCTTAATAATCAGTAAGAATTATAGTGATTATTACTGGAATCCCCTGTTAAATCTTAAATATCATCGTTCACAACTATATTTGAGAATATAAAATAGATTGTTTTAGTATGTGGTTGGATTCTTATGCTACACAGTCTGAAAAGCGATTTTGCAAAGAACTTAGCAAGAATGGAGCTATAACTTTATAAGCTATGACAAAAACACACAAAGACATCCATAAACAAATGGCTATTCAACTTTAGCATGATTACAACGAATCTTATTTATAATGTTTTTTTCCTTTCTCACTTTGAATTAAACAACGCCAATATATGTTGAACATAGACAAAAGAAGCATCTAGTCATTAATGTATCCCTGCCTTTGCTCTAACACTACAATGGAAGACATCTATAAGATACTTTATAGTGGATTTTGATGCATCAGACTTCTCCATTCGGACAGCTTTTCATAGAAGAGGGGTAACAGTATGCTAGACCTGGTATCTAATATACAAGAAAATGTTTCGCCCAGAGGCTAAAATCTGATTATGTAAAAGTAATAAACGGTTATCATTAAGTGATGAAGCACTGGAGGAAGTACATAGGATGAGCTGAACAAGTCTATGAAGTAATCAGGCTCATAAGAACTTTAATATCTATAACCATTTATATGTACAGATGTCAAGCATAATGTGTTCTCACCCTTGATGAATGTAACTAGGGCATTAATGTAAGTTAAAATTTTGAATATAATCACTAAAAATTTGAACTGGCGCTTCAACTACCTACTCATGAAAGCTGATATTAATGACTAGAATACCTATACCTACTACCTATCATTAAACCAAGCATTGACTTCCTAAAGATGATATAATGACGTGAGGTGGTGATTTCAACACAAATATTAAACAATTATGTTAGGGTTACATATGAAGATTTGAACAATGATGTCCTAGATAAAACCTTGAGCATAAATATTTGACCTAAGTTATTACTATCTACTACAAACACTATTCATACATTTATAAAGACCAATTGCTAATCAGATACTGAAGGAATGTCATGATCTTAATACCTGGAAGCCTTGGTTGGATCAAGGTGGTAAACGCTTCCTAATGTACCTACATGTACCTGTAATTAAGTGGGAAGTTGTGAAATTTATTGAAGGATGTGATGTTTTTAGTCAGGCAAATTTGAATAGAAATTCACCCAAAGGATAGCTACAAACGCTAAAACTCTCAGGGCTACTTAAAAATCAGTGTTAATTAATATAATTATTAGGATATAGACTTAAGGTTTTAATGCTATCTTACTAACTGTTGATAGGTTTAAGATGTGGCAAACTTTATACCAACCAGTGCAATCATCACCGCACAGAAGACCGCCACTTTGTTCATGAAGTAAGATTTTCTGCACTACAACATCCTTGAAGATACGGTCATAATTCAAGTACTATAGCTACGCCCTAAATATATACACCAGATACTGAAGGACTAAGAGAATAAGCGCTCCTTGTCTTCTTTATTCCATCCTCAGAGCAATGGCCTAACAAAGCGTGTTTTAAAACTTGAGAATATCTAAGGCGCTATATAATTTATTTTGAAGGACAACTAGGTGGAATTGTTGCACAAGGCATAATTTTGATCAAGTTTATCTAGAGCTATATTCTGAGTAATTATCCTTTAAACTAGGATAACTGCAAGTTTGACACAAGCTTTGAACCATTTTTAATACCAATATGTGAACACTACTTTTATTTTTTTTGTATTAATGCACCAAAGATGACAAGTATGCTAGTGAACTTTAATAAGGGAAAACGTAGTACATGATATCAAATATTGGGAGCGAATTTCACACAAACCATTAAAATTGAAGTTAATTTTCACCTTAAAGCTCATAATCAAAGTTAAGAAACCTTTATAAAGCTTGTAAAACGTCAAATTGGTCCTTGCAAAGTCATGAAGAAAAGTAGGGACGTCGCCTATCTATAGTGTGCATGCCAGCATGTATTCTCACAATTTTTACACTTGTTACTGCTCCACCAGAAGGGTAGTATCTCTTTATCTCTTTAAGCGTGTTGTAGTCAAAACAATATAAAATCATTACAATAGTATGAAAAGAGGATTTTGTATATTTTAGAATTTTGAGATAGATTTAGTAGTTAATTAAAAAGATCAGATATTTTTTAAAAATTTGTTAAATTTATAAGAGAACTTGAAATATGCAAGAGTACTGGTAGTTAATCATTTATAAGGTAAAAGAAAGTATTCCAGAAGCTTAACTTCAGAGGAAGCTGATGATAGGGCCTTCATAAATTTTTTAAATTTATAAATGTAAGGCCGACTCTGTTAATACTAGTTTTTAACTCTGGAACACATTGCCTGGGAGTGTAACTGACTGGATCTTCCTGGTAGTGTACAAAGGCGTTGGGTAACACCAACCAGGTAATAGTTCACAACCCAGAAAGCACCCTAGATAAGACTCTGGACGCAAGCATAACACTATTTTGGTATTAAATCAAACCTTGGAGAAGGGATAAGATGAAGTTAAACCTAACAGTTCCCTTGACCCTAATAGAGGGAAAAGAGGGATCCATCAAGTGACTAAGTTCAGTCTCTTTTTTGGAGAAAAGGCATTCACAAAATTGTAATTTGTTAATTAAATTTAGGAAATTTAAAAATTTCCAAAGGTAATTTTATCTAGCAAAAAAGCACGTAAATCCACAGAAATGAGAGATGAAGTTTACTCAATTCTGATTACAAGTGTTCATGGATAAAGCATTAGACTTGTTTAAGTCAATTAAAGTATATGTTGCAACTGTTAAGCTTTGGTAAATCTAAGATGTATTATTTTGCATTACCAATTACAGAAGGATTATTTATAGGAATGACCCTCCTGGTTTGTCCAATATAAGTTTTTATGATGGAAATGAAGCAAAGTTAGTTTCATTATATAAATGTATTTTTGTATGCAAAGTGGGTGAATTGCTCCATTTTCTCAGAAATTTCACACCACACTTTAGAACCACTATAATTAGGCGGCACACACACACACACACACACACACACACACACACACACACACACACACACACACACCCACCACAATTACCATAGCTGAGGCAAATTCAGTACTAATGTAAGATCATCAATAAATAAATGCCCCAGATCTTCGAATCATTAAGCCATTAGACCCCTGAAAGTATATAAGGGCCTTCATACATTACTAAATTGGGCCCCAATTCTGTGGCACCCCATAAAAGCAAATTTTATTACTATATTTTTTAATAATATATCTAAAAAGAACGATGTGATGGTCATGTAAATCCTTTACCATCACATCACCCCTCTCTTTGAAAAAGAACACCTTGATTTTCACAGCTCAATGTCAGTAATCTTCAGCTGTTTTCCAGGTAGATTCATCAATAGGGTAATCCAGCCATTCTAACAGAAATTTGCGTTGCACACAGAACAAGTTAATGTCCAATATTTCCTCAACCTAATATTTAGAAGATTTACAAAGTTCAGATTAGAGATGGAAGGTCTTCTCTGGAAGTGGTCCTGTAAACAATTTGAGTTGGGAAATATGAATAGTGGGATGTTCTCTTGATACTTCTGATTTAGATAACTTAAAGGCTACTGGGTTTATTTGATTTATCACCTTGTATGGTCCAATTCATATAGGACAAAAAATGTTTTGTGAAGCTTTTGATTTTTAAGTTCTAAGAGTGAATTAACACATAACTTCCCACCTTTAGTTAAGTCTTGTCCCGCCTCTTCTTGTCAGCCTTCCGTTTCTGGGACTTTAATGCCTGATCCAAACGTTGATTAAGAGCTTTGAGGTCTCTTGGATTTTTTGGCGATATCATCTACTGTGGGGCTCTGCCTCCCATTGAGGGGTCCCAGGGGTCTAGATGATACTTATTATTGGCAAAAATTGAGACATTCCAGTTGATTCATTAATAAGTTTGTTGTATGAATAGTGAGCTTATCTTACCCAATCCCTTCAGTCTGTCTGATGGCAGACATATAACAACGAAGCTACTGTTCAAGCACCTGTCTTTTTTAATAGTCTGATCATCCAACTGGGGATGGTAGGCAGAGGATTGACAGGGCTTGATCTGTAAGTTGGCCAGTAGATGGTTCCAAAACTTGGATACAAACTGTGGTCTACAACCACAGATTATCTTATTAGGAACTTAAAAAGCAAGAGAAAAATTCCTGCAGAAACAAGGCTGATGCCCCAATTTGAAGTGATCTGAGTAGAACATGAAATGAACTTAAAGTACTTAGTTAACCGATCAATGACAAAAAATAAATTTGAACTAGTTCACCTGTACTTATGTAGAGATGATATAAAACCCACACTAATGGATGACCAAGGCTTGTGTGGCCTCTGCAGAGACATCAATTTCCCCATGGGGAGATTGCGTTGCAGCTTGACATAAGCATAAGTTAGACATTGGCTCACACAATTCTTAATCATTTTTACTATCCCAGACCATGAGTAATATCTAGTGATTGGTTCTAGGGCTCTGGCATTTCTCAGATGTCCATCCTGCGGATGGTTGCGACAGGCCTCTAGACCTCCTTTTGTAAACTCCTAAATGGGACCCAAATCTTTCCCCAGTAATGGGTTCCATTCTACTCTTTTCTGAATTCTTGAACTTGGTTGAGGTTCCCCTAACCAGCACCTGTAGTAGCCTCTTCCCAAATTAAGTTCTTTCTTGTGCAGTTCTAATTCTTCCATTAATTCCCCTAGCACCATTTTCAATTGAAACAAAAACATCATGAGGCAACATGTGGTAGTAAAAATTTTGTCCAGCTCATGGGCAGTATATGATAACCAGGGGTCCCAACTTAAAAAATCAGTGAGCAAGTTCTTCTTGACTGAACGGTATTCAATCTTGAACTCAAATTTGACGACTCAAGATGCCAATGAGATTGCCTCTGTTTCATCAATTGAAGCTTTTTATAAGCTCCAGAGCCTTATGATCACTCCAGATAATGATGGGCCAGCGGGCATACATCAAGTAATGTTGCCACTACTGGATGGACGTCATTATTTCCAGCAATTCCTTAACATAAATGGGGTAATTGGTCTCCACGGGCTGCATTTTATGGCTGAAATAGCAAATGGGTGTTATATACCATCCTCCCCCTGTTAAAAAAGCACCAATTGCATAGTTGGATGAATCAGTTTCCAGTATGATCAGTTTCTTCAGGTAGCATGAACAAAGACTGGGGCTTCTATAAATATCTATTTTTATTTCTTGGATCGCTTCTTCCTCTTCCACACCCAATGATAGTGCACCTTCCTAAATAACCTAGTTAGAGATATAGCCACTGCAGAAAGGTCCTTAGAGAACTGTCTCAGGAAGTTGACAGTTCTTTAAAATTCATGCACCATTTTAATCCGTTGGGGCCTCCCATTCCTTGATGGCCTTGAGCGTCAGGGCATACAGTCAGTCCTTTCTTAAGCACCACGTTCCTAAAAACGTACTGTAGAGTGATGGAACTCACATTTTGAGGGCTTCAATTTTAGTATGGCACACCTGGATCGCTTTCAGGATGAACTTACCATCCTTTGCGTGCTATTCTTCAAACTTAAAGGACACTAGTACATCGTCTATTTAGGCATGCGACAACGTCTCAACAAATCAGGATCATATGATAAATTAGCCGTTGAAACACAGAGAGGGCATTTCTTAGAACATACACTTTACCCAATACTCAAAAATTTCTAGGTGATACTTAAATGCCGTAGATTCTGATGATCAGGGTGCATTGGCACTTGATGAAAAGTTTCTACCAAGTCCACTTGGTAAACTAAATGCTCCTAGAGATCATTGGAAAGATGTTTGAAAGATTAGAAGGGGGTAAGAGTCTAGTTCAGTACCCTCATTCAGTTTGCGGAAGTCCACACAGGGATAGAGTTCTCCACTATCCTTAGATACCAACAGGATTGGGGAGACCACGGAAGATATGGAGGGCATGATTGATCCTGATTTTATTATGGAATTAATGTACTTCTCTAAGGCTTCCCTTAGTCTTCGGTTTAAAGTAAAAATTTGACATCCTAGGAGCAAATCTGAGTCCTCCTTGAACTGGAAATTGAGGGATAATGGACCACAAGCATCCAATTTGGGGAGTTCTCAAGCCCTAAAACACCTTCAAACTAAGCATATTCCTCAGCAAGGAACAGTTAGTGGATTTTACAGACAAAAGATCAAGCTTGGCTGATGCGGGCTCACAAGTTGTAAACTTCCACTGGATGGGTAAGGATTCAGCGGGGTGAATAGTAACCTCATTGTTAAGTGTATTAAAATGAGGGGGTGAAGCGATGCCAACATTTCATTCCCAACACCACAGGTAGGAAAGGTGGTTCAGAGTGCAGAAACTCTCATCAAAAAATCATTTTCTTGACCAATTTGAAAATGTTCTTTCACCTTCCAAAATAAACCAGTATAGAATCAGCTAGAGACACCTCACCCGCTTCCTTCATAAGGAGATTCCATTATTGCGCAAGATCAATTTGGATGTAGTACTCATTAGCACCGATGTCCACTAAGACTTTCACCTATTCATTGTTTTGGCTATTGACTATTTTAAGTGGTAGGAATAAATAAAAGTCTTTTTTAGTACTAGATGGTCCCAACTAAATAAAAGTATTAAACAGAGGTTTTTTACTATTAGGAATCTCGTGAATAGGAGCTGATAATGCAGGTTGCTCTGGAGTTCTCTAGTAAAGATTCTAGGAGGTTCACTACTGCTAAATATTCATGGCCCCCTACATAGCGCACAAGTTGTTCTGCCTGAGGATGCTTAGGAAGAAGTAGGGGCTCAGACTCTTCCTGGCGAAAGTCCTTTTTTCCACGCTTTTACCCTTTGGTATACATAAGATCCCGTTTAGTTCTCAAATTTCTAAGCTGGCGTTTTATATTCATAGCACATCCTATCTCCTCCAAACCATCAGCTAGGCGCGTCACTGCCAAGGCTGAGAGAAGATCTGGTTGTATGTTTTGTCTGAAATTTCTTCAAAGCTGTGAGGGAGTAACTTCAGCTGCATGGGAAAGTTGACGAATATTGAGCATATAATTATACTAAATTCTTCCCCTGATATGGTAACAACGTGGCTGACTAAGCTACATATTGGCCCTCATTTTGACAATCAACTTGATTAATCAACTGGAGAGATTCATCAAGAGTCTCAGGAAGAGTCTCTTTCTTATCCAGAGGAGTTCTGATACAAGTGGTGGGTTTCTCGGGTAACTCATTCAAACTTGAGAATTTTGATCAGCAAAAGTAGGAGTCCATCCCATCACCTTGGTTAGTTGGCCTTAAAACGCATCTTATCAAAAATCTCATTGACTTTCCTAAGGCCATTATTCCAAGGTGAGGCTGAACAGAATTAACTTGGAATCAAAGCCATTTCATGGTTAACAGGCATCAACCTTCACCCCTTCATCATCCAATAACTTTTGTGTATCAGGAACACCAAAGAAAAGATGATCACCATCATTGTGGTTGAATGCTGATACCAAGCAGGAAAGAGAGATTGAACAGGAACCTCCTCTAAAGCTTTCACCATAAAAAAGGTGTGGGAATTTTATTTAATGTAATGGACTGGCTCTTTCCAGTAGTGTACAAAGGAGTTGGGTAACACAATTAGGTAATAGTTCACAACACAGAAAGCACTCAGATAAGACTCTGGATGCCCACTTACCACTATTTATGGTTAAATCAAACCTTGGAGAAGAATTAAGATGATTATCGACCCTAACAGAGCACCTTTGACCCCAGAAGAGGGCAAAGATGGATCCATCAAGTGACTAAGTTCAGTCTTTTTTTTTGGAGAAAATGCGTTCATAATAGTGTACCTTGTTAGATAAATTCAGGAATGGTTAAAGTTTTCCAAAGTTAATTTTATTTAGAAAAAAACCACGTAAATACACTGAATTGAGAAATGAAGTCTACTTAATTCATATTTAGCAGGCTCATGGATAAGACACTAGACTTGTTTAAGTCAATTAAAGTATATGTTGCAATTGTTGAGCTTTAGGAATTTTAAGTATGTAACAATTTGGAATTACCAAATACAGAAGGCCTATTTATAGGCACGATCCTCTGGGTTTGTCTGATATAAGATTTGATGATAGGTAATGGAGGCCAATTTCATTTTCCTTATATAAATAATTTTTTGTATGTAAAATGGGCGAACTACTCCATTTTTTCAGAGATTCAGCCATTCTGGAGCCCCATATAAATAGGGGTTTCCCTCGATTCCCATAGCTGAGGCAATTTGGCATGTGATGTCAGATCATTTAATAAGTGAATGACCCAGATTTTCTAAGCTTTAAAGTTATTGGACCCCTGAAATTATATAAGGGCCTTAATTAAAAATTGGGAGCCAATTCTGTGGCCCCCCTAAAAAGCAACTATTATTACTATATTTGTTATGATAATCTCTAATAAGAACAAGGTGATGGTCAGGAATATCATATACCATCACAGAGAGATTAGTTTTTCTAAACTTGTTGACTGGTAAAAATTTAACGTTAATTGATATTATATTACACTAAGTCAATTCAAGTGCTAAACCACAATCCAATGTGTTTAGATTTGTGTCATCAGTATAAACAATTAATCAATGCTATGACAATTTGTATAACTACACAAGAGCTGCAATGTGATATTGTAGAGTCACATTTGATATTAACAAAACAAAGCATAGGAGATGCGCAATTTTTAATTCAAAAATAGAAATACACAAATTTGAGGTGAAGCGCTGATGATAATCTGCATTACCTCAATTCAAGAACCCAGTCTTGGGGCCCTAGAAACAGGGTTGAATCAAAAATTATAAATTGGTTTAATTATGATTAGTAATTTTGATTGCATAATAATTCTAACTTAAATCAACATAATCTTAGCGCCAGAGTTTTTGTGTAATAAATTGGTTGATTGGTGATGATCACTGATGTTGAAATGCACTTAAACTTAGAGGCATGTCAGAGACTGATGACTAAATTATGACTATGCCAGAATGAATCCAAGCATTCAAAAATGTACGGAGCTGGGTTGCAGCAGGATGCCTCCTGTGCAAGAATATCCATGGAGTTTTGCCTATGAGTCATGGTGGCTGGATGTGCAAGGTGGTTTAAAATGGGTAAAGGTTCAGAATGGTATCAGAAGTAGCCCTATGAGTTACATTTGAGTTTTTGCAAGTAAAGAAAGGTTGGTTGGGTTAAATCACAGTATCATTTACTTTTGTTAATAAAGCTCAAGTTATTGATTTAATTTATAATATTTTAGTCCAAGTTGGTACTAATTGATTTTAAGGATCATAGAGCAGTTGCAGTAGTGCCATAGAGAAGATATATTATATTTTATATTGAGACGTTAGAGTTTATTTACCAAGAGTTCAATCTATCTAGCTTACTTCTTTATACAATAAGCGTAAGATAACCATCAGAACTCTCATTTAGAAGAGCTAGCTTCTTAAATTTAATGGGATAATCACCATTAGTCATACCTCTTAGAGATATAATGAAGGACCTCTTTGAATCCTATAAACCATACTATTCTAGCGCCAATTAATATCTCTTAAATGTCTGATATTCATAATCTTGAATTGTATTTTAATGATATATTTAATTATTACAACTTATAGGTTTATTAGGTGAAGACTATTTAGAACTATATTACTAAGTTCTTTACTCCACTACATAACGCTAAATTTTCACAGATTAAACCTGTCTTGGATACCACGCCCAATTACAAGTAATAAAAAAGTTGAAGTGTTTAAATATAGATCTGACCTCATTCTTCAGCTCCACATAAGGCAAAGGTTTACTTAAAGATATTACAAACCCTGTATAGAATAACCTCTTGGAAATAGTTTTTATTCCCCTGATCTAATAAATATATAATTTGGATTTTCAATTAATGTTTACCCACAGTCAACATAAATTTATTATATGCCTAAGCTATCTTTGCTTCTTCCTTTTAGTTACTCATAAGTTTACAAGCTAAATTGAAACAAGCCATTAGAAGTAAACCAGCTTCTTGACATCTATTACTTTCATTCCAAGTAGTTGTTTGTTAATAGTCCCTCTCTTGTCTGACTCCTTTGATGTCTGCACCATGCAACTAATACAATGTACCTTACTTTAATTGCAGTATAGTGTGATAGCTTATCCCTTCACGCTTAATATTATTCAAGCTATTATTCTAATTCTCGCCCTCTATGTACATATGGCTACCAGCCTCCTATATCTCAACTGACATGCGCATATTTTATAATTTTCATTATTATCTGAAGTACCTGAATATTCCTGAGAGGAAATCAGGGCATGATCAGTCCACTTTAAAGAGTATTATGTACAATATAAATATATAAAGTTCTGAGTACATATTGTTAATTCAGGGTGTAGATGTATTTCTTTGACTATACTTATATTCTTATGTGAATCTTCACTTTCTGTACTAACAGAAGACATTAGGTATATATTAGAATTTCAATTATGGCCATCACGCCTTTTTATTCAAGTTTAGTGAAAAATCATGGTAGAATGTCATGACTAATGTAGATACCTAAGAGAAACTTCTAATTGGTTTACTAGGATATGTTCATAATTTTTGACCTTCATAGTACATAAAAATGTAGAAGAAACAATATAATGTAATATTAACCCTTCTTTTGCCAATGACTAAATTTCTTTAGTAAAAGCGACTTAATTCCTAACATATCAACTTTAATTAGTATGTAGATATAAACTAAAAAATATTTATTAATACATAAGAGCAAAATCTTAGAAAACATGATTTTTAAAAGAAACTTTGGTGAATGCAGCTTACCAAGAAGCACTAATGTCAAAGGTAAGAAATTATAAGTGACATCATTCTGAAGAGGGTTTCTCTAACAAGAAAAATTTTATTACCATCAAGATAAAACTTAAATCTATTTATATAAATTTGTTGATATGTCTGTCAGACTAACTTACCCTTTGATGTTAAAGACTACCATCTGCCACCACAATATGTGTTCCAGATGAATAAATTAAATTTATACCTACATATTGGTGATTATAATTTACTGATTTTCTCATTCTTTCTCTCAGAGAACTAAATTTTATTATACCTTATATAGAAATAATATATCTTCAAAAGCTTTGCTTCTATTGACTTTTTTAGCTCTACAAACCTATCTTAAGTCATACAAGATAAATCTCAACATTTAAAAATATTTGAAAATGAGCATAATAATGTAACTTAAAGTTTTATTAGATTCCATACTAATTCTAAAGCAACATTATAATTCATTTTTAGACAGGTAATAAAAATTTAAAAGTCTCAAAACAAGTCTATAATGTTCATAAAATGATTTATACAGGGTAATAAAAATTATAAAGTAGTCTTTTAATATAAAAGCTTTTTGGAAGTAATGTACAAGCGCAGAATTAGAACAGTATAATCAGTCATGAATAGATAAAAGCTTCTATTAATATTTTGGGGAAGTAAAATTATCCTGTTTATTTTAGTAAGAGTAACTATTGAATCTAAAAGCTTTAAATTGTTTAGTTTAGTTCTTACTGTTCAATGTAGTACAATCTTCATTAAAAAACTCCAAAACTATATATTAAGCTTTAGATTGATGGTTCTTAAATATATTTACAGAAAAAAGTTATACTCTTGATGTCTTTTATGTTTAATCTGGTTAGCAATATTTATTTCATTATTGTCTAAGATGCTTATGCGCTGAATTAGAACCCTAAAATGTTTACTAAGTATAAGTTAATTCAAAGATTTAACTTTTTACTTTATAATAATTCAATTAGCTACAGTCAATATAAAGCCCTAGGTCAATTACTGGCTAATATTCATGACTCTACTGGATAATATAAGAACAGTTTGATTTTGATTAATAAAATATTTGTTTATCAACGCCCTTAAAGTGATACATACTACCTAAATCATTTTTCTATAAAATAACTAAAAATTTACGCCTAAGTAAATTACAGCTTGGTATATGACCCATGCTGATTATTTTAATAAAAATTTTAATTGGCCTAAGGACTTAATTACCTTATCCATTAACAATATTGCTGTGTAAACTAAAAGAACATTTCCTTTAATTTCAAGTCTTAATTAGTAACAGATATGTATATATGATGAATGCGTAATTCTTTTAGTAGTGCATGTTAGAACTGACAGATTATTGGCTCTTTATTAAATAGTAACCAATTGTCATATATGCGATCTTTACAGGTTTCTAGACGAAGACTTTATATAATTTAATGGAGTTTTACCTCTTAATCTATACAAACTATACTTTTGATGATACAAACTACTTCAGATCATCACATATCCTAATGAGCGATAGTGCTAATTTGCGATTCCTCTTAAGTTCAGCTTGCAATCTGCATTAAGTTTGAACCCTTTTGATACCTAATCGGATCATTTGGATCCAGGCTAATCCAATAAGGAACTTCCAAAACTATAACAGAAGATCGTTAAAGGCCAAACTTTTTAATAAAGAAGACCTAATTGAAGAAATGGAAACCACATCCTATACAAAAAACTTCTGAATTCTAAATAATTTTTATCTGATTAGAACTGACTGAAAATACATGAAAATGTAAGACAAAAAAACAATAAAAAATGTGCAATATTTCTTGTTAAATAATCATTGATTAGTCAAAACCAGGTTTGGCCTATAGATAGTCTAAAAAGTAGATAAAAAGTTGGAAAAACTTAAAACTACAAAATCTGTATTTTGCATACTGCTCTTCAATTGAGCCTAAACTCGTCTATGCAAATTTTCAATATATATAAAAGGAATAGAGGTTGTAATTAACCTCAACTTGACTCTTAAGCAGTTCAAAAAACTCTAGATTATATACTTTTTATATTTGTTCCTTAAGATTCCATATTGTGAATAGTTATGTCTAATAATTAGACACTGAACTCAGGCGCATTTTTGAGTCCTTGTTCTCCCTGTTTTGAAATAAGGAGAGCTGCTGATTTTGTGTACTGCTTTAACAGTAGTGTAGGGGAAAGTAACCTCCATTTATGGTGGTACGCAGACAAGCCTTTGGTTTTCAATAGAAAAACTTTCTGTAAACAATTATATGGTTAGTCCTTCCAAAATCCTTTATCAATTAATGGAAAGGACCCTTTTTTACATTTGCCAGAATTCAAATACCTTCTGGTTTCTTTGAAAGGGGCCAGGGAAGCTCCTATACATCCCATTATTCCAACTTGGTATCAAAACTCAACAACCCTGCTTATAATTTTCTTTTCTGCAATATTCCTGCTGTGCGATGTTAATTGGGTAGTCAAGGTTTAGCTCATGTCTCAACCCCTAATCCCATAGTTGTTAAATTTAACAAAGTAAATCTTCTTTGAAAGTTAACGCTTTAGAATCCTATGAGGCATCATATAAAATATGCTTAAAAGAATGAGTAACTAAGGCTTCAGATTTAGCTATAACTTTTGGCAACAAAATTTTTAAATCTCAAATTACTTACCAAACCAAAAATTCACATGAACTAGAGAGTCACTTGACAAATAAGAAACACTCCTGGAATCTTTATAGAGTGCCTCCAGATGTTTGACCATGCATCTTGTCCAGAAGAGCCTCAAGATTCAGCATGGTCATCCTTCTTAAAGGCATCCCAAAAAATAAAACTTGGAAGAGGATTCCCAATTGTTTCACCTACTAGCTTGAGCTACTAAGGTCCCTACTACTCGGTTTCCCCAAAAGTTTTGTAAAAATTTACACCCTGACTCACTTGATACATTGGCACTGACACGGTTGGCTGAGTCTTTAGAAAGACAAGAGTGAATACATCTTGGATGTGGAAAGATAACTCAAACTGGTTAAGCCCAGATGCGAATTGATTCATGCCACAGGTTACAAGAGTAACTAAGAAAAGATTATTTTCAGGGTGAGTCAGAACCAATACACGTTTTCAAGGGTTTAATTAATGAGATATGGAAGTAACAGAGGTGTGTGAGGAGATCCTAGTAACAACCAAAGAGGATGACGCCAAAAAGAGTGTGCATGAGAAGATTTCCTCAAAGAAGCCCAAATTTCAGTAAAAGAAGTCTTAACCATTACTCTTATCTCTTTTACCCCTAAAAATAGTTTATGGAGAAGCATATGAAAAGAAAGTGGTAAATTTGATTGATACTGAGCCCTTGAAAATTGCCTGCGTTTGGACTTGTTAGAAATGAGATCTGCTATTAAATTAAGCTGGAACAGTAACCCTTGCGGATACCACTAAAAGTGCCATCTTTTGGCGAGTGTGTGACAAACTCTTATAGGGCAGGATAACAAAACATATACTGAAGAATTCCGCCCTTTAAACTTCTTTCCCTATTTTTTAATTTTAGGGATGATATAATGGCATCATTTCATGCTGCATCTTATTTTCACATAATGAAAGTAACAATAATTCCTCCAGAGTCTTTGCCGCTGCAATGTGATTTTGCAACTGAATCAGCCAGTGTGGCTAAACTGGGGCTTATGGGAGGTGAGGTCTGTTAAGTATCGCTTATAAAGTATATATAGTGAATATGAGGATGTTTTTGGAGCTTGTGGTGTCCTTATTTCTGGATACAACTAGACCCTTTGCGCCTAGATTTCTTTTTAAAGCAGGTACAGATCTTCCAAGGGATTGTCTAATATAAATTTCAAATTGAAGATCTCAAGACACGCTGGAGAGAAACATCATATCTATTTTGGATCCTGGGTCCTTAACCCAGTCCAAATCTTCATTGGCATCATCCATCCTGTTTATTCCAAAGTCCAGTGGAGATCTCATACCCTGTGTGAACTATCAGGAATTAAATGCCATAACTGAGACAGATCCCTACCCTATGCCACTATTTGATAGTATCTTATCGCTGATCTCAGGAAGCATCTGGATTACCAGGTTGGATCTGGTGGAGGCTTTCCATCAAATACTGGTACATCCAGAGCACCCTAAGTTTATAGATTTTTATATGAAACATGGGGGTTTATAAATATAGTACAATGCCTTTGGACTCTAAAATGCCCCATCTATGTCTCAACATCTAATTGACCAAGCTTTGAAAGGACTTTTTAGACGCTGCTGTGTATCCTATATGGGTATTGCCCTCATGTTCTCAAAGTTGAAGGAACAACTTGTACACAATTTCATATCAGTTTTTAAAGCCCTCCATGTGGCAGGTCTCAAGCTCAAACCTATAAATGCGAGTTACATAGTATACAGTGACATTTCTGGGGATTGTGATATTTGAAGGAGGGTTGGCTATATTCCCATAAAAATTGGAGGCTAGAAAGAAGTGGAGAGCTCCAATTGATCAAACTAAAGTATGTAGTGTAAAAAAGGGCAACTTCTAAGGAGTTATTAAATGTTCTCCAGTTTTTGCTAATCCCTCAACCCGGTTGATGGGTAAGGTACCATTTTCAGGGGTCCTACAGAAGAAAAAGCTTTTCAAAACAAAAAGAAGAACTTTCTAAAAGCTCTCATTCTGGCACATGCCAAATCAGAAAGCATTCATCTGTAATATCTCTTCCACCTGTGAAACTAAAGCAGACCTTTTACAGAAGGGTGAAGATAGGTTAGAGCACCCTATCAGATATTTTATTATGAAGGAGCTACTGCAGAAACCATTTACCCAATGTATGATAAAAATTGCATGCTATAGCAGCTTCACTTTAAGAGTAATAACATCACTTTATTTATGTCAAGTGGCCAATTACCATTTGCACTAATCATATGGCGCTGGAGTATCATTAGAAGCCTCAAAGAATGAGCCAGAGGCAAGCAAGATGGCACCTGGAACTATCCAGCTTTAAATTGAAGATCAAATATCGTCCAGGCTAGTAGAACCCAATTTCAGATCTTTTATGGTGAGACCCCAGGCTAACATCTCTGATAAAGAGTTGTACAATTATAATACTACCGCCATGTTGCCAATTGACGTTATTAAGCTATTAAAAGTTGTTCAAAAAATGAATAGGAAGATAAGAGCTTCTCAAAAAAGACCAAGTTAGGCCTAAAGCCTTAAATTGACTTGTTTAGGGAGTGTCACCAGGTTTTAGGACTATAGTTGTGAACAAAATGAAATTCACTAACAAGAGATATTAAGAGGTTCCCACAGAGAGCTTAAAATATGAGGATTTTAAAGGTTTTCAGCACCCATCCATTGTCTGGACATCCTGAAGTTACCAAGATATAAAAACTGATAATCTGATGCTACTCATGGCATGGTATATATAGATAAAGTAAGAGACATGAGACCCAATGCTTGATCTGTGCCTAGTTTAACCCATTTTATGATCAATTAAGTGGGATGTTGATGCCTCTTCAACAGCCAAACAAGACCAGGTCATCCACAAGTGTAAGTTTCATCACAACCTTACCAAAATACAGAGGTTTTGATGCTATTATGGTGGTGGTAGAATGCTTCACCAAGTATGCTGATTATAAATCTTGCACCTCTTAGGTCACCTCTAGTGAAGCGGTGACGCTTTTCGTGGAAGAAGTTTTCCCTCGTCATGGGTTCCAAAAGAGATTGTCTCAAATTGTGGTCCACAATTAATTTTTAGTTTTGGGTCAACATGTTAGAAAATCTTCATATCAAGGTCTTTAGATCCTCAGTTTACCTCCATAATCAGATGAACAAACAAAAAGGATCAACCATGTACTAAACAATACCTTCGTTTTTATGTGTTAAGAAGTCAGACTGATTGGGTTGGGACCATCTTGTACTAAAAAAAGAAGTCAGACTGATTAATGAGTTTGGTCGAAATTTGCTCAATCTATCTATAAAAACCAAGACCATATATATAGGGATGTCACCCTTTTTGCCAACCATAAAAACCAACCCAATTTTTGAAATTCCTCATTAGGTGGCAACAACCCCTCAGAAGATGAGATATCCCAGAACATGCAAGAGATTATCAAAGCCCTAAAAACGACTTGAGCTTACAGTTAAGGGTCAAAAGAACAAGTGGTAAAATTTATGGGTCTAAGGTGATTGTTCATGGCTGATAACCCCTAAATTGATTAACTTCAAAGGTTCAGTGTTGAGCAATTTTCTGCATTGTCTGATAATAATATATAGTCAATTGTTAATAGTATGAAGACTATTATCCATAGTAGAATAAAGCACTATTATTGGGTCTAACGCTTGACTAGTATTCCTCCTCAAAGTACTTAAGATGTCCTTGATAGGGATTCATTCCCTTATACCGCCTAACTTGATCTACGCTTAGATACTCATTTATGGCTTCTCTCAGGTGAAACATAGTCGGAAGCAATCCCCAATTCAGCTCAGCTTCTCTTCTCTGGATCCACGATCAGATCCTTACTCTTTATCCTAAAAAATCTTTATTTAAAGCACACAAAAATTTTTATGGAAAAATCGAACTATAAATGGATTCTGCTAAAGTATATTATGATAATACTCTGGTAATTGAATGTTTTTTAAGTGAATTATTAGAAAAAAATTTATAGTGAGAGTTTGGCACCCAACCCTTAGTTGGCACCTCATTGATGAAATGGCAGCCGTTGCCATTGAATTACCCATCATCATCTCATCAACGATGGTATTCCCCATCCTGGCTAAGATTCTGTCTTTGGATATCCTTGAGACCTAAAATAGAAAGAGTCAGAAAACGTGTTTCTAATGTTTTACTCTCTATCCCAGTAAACCAACCATATTTGGCAAGCGACCTGCTTAGGTAATGGGACTTGTTTCCCATTAAAGCAGGATTTAAACCGGCTATTTATTTTTCTAGATGCAGGAACATCACACACCTCGCAACTTGATCCTTAAATTCCCAATTGGTTGGTGATGAAGCCTGACTAATCCCAATCAGTACACCTGATAGTTAATCATCAATCAACTATTAGATGCCCCCATTTATTCAGCAACTATGTTCAACAAGATCTTAAGCATTCACCTAGATCGATCCCCAATGGACTAAACCATTTGAATTGCCAAAAATCTTTCAAACATTAATACCCTGAAATTAGGGCCATCTGATATTTGATTCACTTCGCCATAGGAAATTTTCCCTAGTGACCCCTGGTAATCTAGTCAGCTGAGAATATATGCAAAAAATGAAACACATCCCCCCTCTTGCCTAGATTTCCAGTGAAAAAAAGGATCAGGACTGGAGAACACTGCTTGGGACACTCAGTCAAATACTTCTTTTGATAAAGTGGAGTATGGTCAATAAGTACTCAACACTGCTCAAGATGACCTTCAGCATGCAGCTCTCATCTTCCTCCTCGCTACTGCCTACTCAGAGTGAGTTTCCCATGACCATCTGTCATGCTGGGATGATTGATTTACTTGTGATGATATTAATTCGGTGATTCAGCTTTCCCCCTGTCAGGGTATATGACCCGCTGTCATATTCAGAGATATTGGACCGGCGTCCTTGAATTCCTGATTTTATCCTCATCCTTGACAGGCGATTCTTGCCATTGATGTTTTTTGCAGCACAATTAAGAATGCTCATCTGAGTTTTTTTGTTATTTTCTCAAAAAAACCTCTTTGCTCATATCATTCTTACTTCTTCTCTGGAGAGCTTATCCCATTAGTTTTAAGATAAATTTTCTCCAAAATCAAATCTTAAATTAATTTCAGAGTGCATAATGCCAACTATCATATAAGTCTGATACCCTTCTCTCGTCCATTTAGAATGGCAAATTCAGAGTCTCAGTACCAACAACTTCTTGATAGCATGTTTGATGAAGACCTTCAGCTTTTCCAGCTGATGAGTCAATATGCTTGCTGGTACCTCTTCTATGGTCCTTCCAGGACTCATACCCCTGTCAAGTACCCGTGGCCAGTACTTCCATAGAATTACTGGAAACAGTGACCAACCCCAATAAAATTAGGTTAGTATTTGTCTCAAAAAAACTCACGACCAATCCTTCCTCTGTTGTCAATTTCTGAGTTAAATTTTTAAACTCTCCTGGATTTGACTCCATTCACTGATTCTCAAACCATCACCATTCAACCTCCTGAAGCAATGCCTCTGCTCTCGACTAATTGTTCCTTGCCAACTCAGACTTGCTTCCAGAGTTCCTTTTCTGACTCAGCCAGTATTAAAAGCCAGCTGTTTTGCCAACTGAACTAGCCATCAGCAACAACAAGCTTTCAAACGTCTTATGCTGAATTGAGGGCCCAAGTAAATGAGGCTCTGTCCATATCTCTGAAATCCTCCAATCTCAAAACAATCTATATCAAGACTTTCAGGCTATGCTCTTTTTTTTGCCAGCCAAATTCTTCAAAGTTGGGACACAAAGCTTCCAGCCTTTCCTGGCTTTCATCAGAAATATGCTTTCACTTTTAAGAAGCTCATAGTCATATCTGCAGGATGCCATTCACACCCTGCATGACCATCTCGTTTCTTGCATGTCCCATTAGTATCTTCCACTGATGGCTTTAAAAGGGACATGATTCAGCAACCCCCTTCTTGTATCCTTGCTCAATGCTGGCCCATATGTCCAATGTTCTTGACAAAGCCCATTGGCAAGCGCTCAAGACCAATCTTCTGGCTTCAGTGCCATATTGGGATTACTCAGAGTTTTTTAGCCAACTGCCTCTTCTTGTTCTGTAGCTTCCCTCCCCAATCTGGGGTATTGTGCTTGGCATGTTCTGACATTTCTATCTCTCATCCCCTAGTCACTTTCTCACAGGGTCAGCATCCGCTCAAAAAACTTGGTTGAGTAGGTCTAGCCCTCACTAGCATCCAAACTCACATAGATTTTGATAGTTTGTTTACTCCTACTGTGATTCATCATCCCTCCCCCAAGGGGCGACATAGGTGGAATCATCCCTGTATTGAGGACAATTAATAAGAATAAATATTATAAAACTATATCTGTTTTTGTTGTGTTTTTAATAAATAAAATAAATAAATAATTATATTATATTTTATTATTATTTTTTCCCACTATATTTTTATCAATCATTTATTTTTTCTTCTTTTTCTATGGGACTTGACCTTTTCTCAGTTCAGCAGTCCATCTTTTTATTTTATTCTCCCAAACTGATTCCTAGGTATACTTAGACCTACCAGTTTTCTATGGTTCAGAGGTCTTATTTTTAAGACTTAACCATCTAGTTTGGTTCAGTGGTCCTTTTATTAGACTTAACCAGATCATCAGGATATAAACAACTTAATGGTTCAGCAGTCTGTTAGATTTTGATGGTTGACTCAAAAATAAACCCTTTGAGAAAACCATCAATGCTGATAGATTACTTCCATTGATGGATCCTTTGATTCTCCCAATTTATCTGCATAAACGATAAATCAGATTCACCTCATAACCACTCTAAGTGCATTTGAGGTGCCTGATTATTGTAGCTAATAATAGCTATGATATTATTTTATAGCTGATTATAGGTACACTTGGGTGCAAAGTGGTCCCACAGCATCAACTAAATTGCACCTCCTAAATTAGTATATTAATCTTAATGCACTAAGGTGGAAGTTGGGTTCAATTTAATGAAATCAATAATTAAGCACTTAAACATAGATGTCCCAATTATGGGCGTACTTAGTGCTATTAAGAGGCCTGCCAACATCCCAATATGGGGTGCATCATCTTTTATGATCATATATTTTTTATTCCCCATTTATTGTTAGATGCCAAGCTATGATGTAGCTCTAATTGGGAAGATTTTGATATTGAGTTCAAAACCTAAAGTCATCCCAATTATGGGTGTAATTAGTGCTATTGAGAGGCCTGCTGACATCCCAATTTGGGGTGCATCATCTTTTATGATTATATATTTTTTATTCCCCATTTATTGTTAGACGTCAAGTTATGACAAAGCTCTAATTGGGAAGATTTTGATGTTGAGTTCAAAACCCAAAGCTGTCCCAATTATGAGAGTAAAATTGTCTCCAATTGGGCTGAAACATTTGTTATTTTTAGTCAATTCATGGGCCAAATTGACTTAGGGATTTTTCATAAATTATTGCCATGACCAGCAGAGGATTGGCATAATAAGAATGAACTCATCTAATAGATAAGTTTGGCCAGGAGATGCCTGAGAGGTATATAATACCAGCGCCTGGTCAATTAATAAAATATCAACTAAATCAATTACTCATCATTTACTAGTCTATTGATCATTAATAACTACTGTTGCTTAGTTTATTAAATATTATCCATCTGTTATCTGTCAGATATTTGTGTCTGTCACCATTATATCTATATTAGATAGTTGTGTGTGTTTATTCTTCCCTAAGAGAAGTACATAATTGCCTGCTGGAGAAGTAGTCCCAATTATAGAGGAATAATTTCCTGATTTTGTACAAAGACAGAAGGTCTTGTACTTGTTGGTGCCAGTAGACTTAAGAACGGTGAGTATGCTGGAGTTACTTGGCTATTATTGAGGATTATTGGAGAATCTACTTCCTGATTACAAGCAGGAGTTCCATTTGAAAAGCGAGTTTATATCCTCAATTTCACTGTTAAGTTATTTTAGCTTGCACTATTGGCTAAAAACTTAACATAGTCCTTTAGGAATACTTTTTTCATTATTTTTCATTGATCCACTGCTTTAAATACTTAGCATGGACAAGATTTACTATCCTTCCATCCAAGAGGTTCTTGATGGAATAGGTGTCTGTTGCCTTCTTGGTGATAATATTGAACAGACCAGATCATAATGCATCCAATTCGTTTCTTCTTCCAAAACCATGCATATTGCAATAGACAACTCTTTCATCTATTTAGTATTCTGACAAGGCCAGTTTGTTCCTATCATCCATCATTTTCGCTCAAATCCTTTTCTTTAAAGTTGTATTGAATGCTTGTGATTGCATTTTAATCAAATATTTGTCAATCAGTTCAGTTACTTCTCAGCACTCATCCCTTATGTTGGTTCCACCACCAAATATAAAATTGGTGGCAACGAGGCCTTCCTTCCTTATAGCAACTCAAAATGGCATTTTTCCCATTGCAGTATGATGACTTATGTTGTATGCAAACATCACTGAACTGAGGTATGTTCCCTATGAGGAAGTTCACCCTGCGACCAGCTTCCTCAGTGTCATGACCAGCATCCCATTGACCAATTCTACCAGTCCATTCATCTTTAGCCAGTAAGATACAGACATGACTCCTCAGATCCCTATTATTTCATTCAGTCGCAGGATCATATGAGACATGAAATTCTTTCTACTGTTGTTCAGCAGGACCTGCGGGCATCCATGTTAGTATAATACATGATATAAAATAAACTTTGAAGTGCTGGTAGCGTCTACATTTTCCAGGGCCTTTGTCTTGATCCATCACATCATATGGTTGATCATAATTATGATGTACTTGATTCCCCTGGTACTCATGGTTATTGGTCCCATCACATTGATGGACACTGTATGCCAAGCAAATCCAAGGTGGACCAGTAAGTATTCAGTTGTGTTTTTGTGAGGCTTATGCAACTGGTACTCCACACAACAAGCCATATAGTCCACTCCATCATAGTTGATGGACTCTTATTAATACTGGCGAATATGATCAGTTGTTTTCCATAGGCCTACATGCCTGACAACCATATGAGCAGCTTGAACGTTAGCTGCTCTTTCCAATGGCTTTGAAAATAGTAATCACTTCCCATTAATCAACTTGAAACTTGTCCATCCCTGGTCTTGATGTTTTCCAACACCTTTTGAAGCGCACCTTGGATTTCTTGGGGCTCATTACCAGTTTTTCTGTTGACCATTCTCTGGAATAGCTCATCCACTTGCTAGTGTACCACCTGGACCATTGTAACCACAGTAAACCATCTGCACTCTGATGAGAAGCTCCAGCAGGTGGACTATCTCATAATTGTAAGCTAGTAGCTTTAGTGCCCATTGGGCCAGTTGTCCTTCTGGTTCATATAAAGTGTGTAGCCGTTGCAATGGGAAGTGGTCTGTCATTACTTTAGAGAGCATTTCATGGATATACACCTGAAACTGTTCACAAGCATAAATGACTGAAAGGCATTCACACTCAGTCATGGTATAAAATCTTCAGCGGCTGAGAGTGTCCAGCTCACATACACTACCAGATGTTCATCCCAAAGTTCATTACAGGCTCAGTATAGCGCCAATTGCCATTAAACATATATCAGTTTGTATCGTAAATTTTGAATCAAAATTTGGATATTTCAAAATTAGAGAATCTACTAAATAATGGCGTAATTTATTAAAGGATCTCATGGCCTCTTTACTCCAAACGAATCCTTTTTTCAGATCCTTCAGCAAGTGGAAAAGGGGATCAGTGATTCTTACAAAATCTCAAATGAATCTTCTGTAGTATCCAACCATTCCAAGGAACACTTGGATATCTCAGACACTCATTGGTACAGCCTTTAGCTCTATGACTTCAATTTTCTGGGATTTCAACTGCATTCCACTATACTTGATTATGGATCCCAGATATTCTAACTCTTTTTTGAAGAAGTGGCACTTCCTCATCTCAATCTTCAGGTTGGCCACAGATAGTTGCTTAAAAACTTCCTACAAGTGGTGTAAATGATCAGTGAACGTCCTACTGAAAACTCTGATATCGTCCAAGTACACCAGGATGCATGACAACTTCAAGTCATTTACTATGGCGTCCATGGCCCTTTGGAACGTCGCAGGCACATTGCATAGACCCTGGGCATCCTCGTTGGTTGATAAAGCTCCTGCGCGGTAATTATCGCACATTTCTCCTGGTCTTCTCTTGGCAAATCGATTTGCCAATATCCCATTATTATATCCATTGTGGAGAAATACTTCGCTTCTCCAAATCAATCTAGCACATCATCAATTCGTGGTAGTGGATTCAAAAATACTTGTTTATAATTTACCAGCTTCCAATAATCAATCACCACCAAATTAGAGCCATCCTTCTTCTTCACGATAAGGATAAGGCTTGCCCAGGGACTTGGCTATGGGACTAGAAGCCCGTGCTTCACTAGTTTGCTGATTTCTTTCTCTATTACCGCTTTAGCCATATTTGAATGTCAAATTGGTCTCATTATGATCAGCAAATTTTTCCTGGTATAAACCTTGTGGATCATAACTCGTGCATCCCAAATCATGGTTGTCCTGGGTGAATACTTTCTCAATACTTGTCAAATAATTTGAGCACCTCCTCCTGCTGTCTATCTATCATATCAGCGAGTTGTTCTCAAATTGACCAAAAATTAATGATCTTTGTCACCCTGGCCAGTAATCTCATTTCATTAATGGTCCCAAATTCGTGGAATTTCCTCAATTCAGACATCAGGATTAGGTGAACAAACGTGACAATCTGATTCTTTTCAATCTTCATCAGTTTTTCACTCAAATTTTCCAGGAGAACTCGAATTTCTCCATGGCCTAGCATAAACTTTCCAGGAGCCACCCAAGGCTCTACTCTGGACTTCTTCCAGGGGCTTCCAACTTCCCCATACAGCAGCTCTGGTATCTTCAATGTTAACCTTATATCAACTATTATCTGTAATCCTGACAGTATGGTTCTCGCACTACTGATCCGCAGTGGAATTCCCCAATTTTCTAGGATTTCCATCGGCATTTCTTGTTGCTTCAGGACAACTAGTTGATATCAAATCAGGACAATTCTGTCATTCTGGATCAATTTGATGAAGTTATTTATCTTTTTTTAGTACTAGATGGTCTGATGAAGTTATTTATCCTAGTCAGTGGAGCTTCCTTATCTTTCTTATAAACAAATGGTAACGTCTGACCCAATATGATCAACATATTATCCTTGAAGTTACATTTAATCCCGTATTTTCATAGAAGCTCCATCCTGATCAGAATATTATAGTTTTGGCCAACCAAAACTATTGCTGAAACGGATACCACTAATGATCCAAATTGGAGTGTTAATGTGCTATAAGCTCCACATGAGATAATGTATTCAGCCCAGCTGTCCTGTATTTTTTCTTATGTTCTAAATTAGCAAGATCTTCATCCTCTTCACCAGTTTGGTCATACAATGTTGACAGGCGCTCCAGTTGTAAACTATTGCCCTCACCCGTATTCAATTTAATAGCATATCTATATACATACACTTGGAGTATTGTAATATAGTACTTACTGACTGTATAGTGGCATTATTAACTGAATCAAGGGTATGTATTAACTGCGCCAATAGACCAGAAAATGATTCCTTGATCATGCTAAGGGGGGTCGACAGGTTTGCTTCATCAATTTGACTTTGGTCAATTCTTCTGGATTATCTGCAGCTCAAATCTTATCCGCCAATTGTCACACATACAGCAGAGCAACTTCCTTAATTAGTTTGGTTTTGATCCCCTTCACTCTTGATCTTGTTACCGCATTCACATCTAAATTGACCATTGATATAGCTGATACTGCACATATCATCTACAAACAGATCAGTGATGTCAATTTCATTGTTCATAATTTTGGGATAGACAGGTTTTTCTGCAGCTCTAGACTGTTCCCCGTCTAGGCTTCAAGCCCTTTTCCCAATTCCTGTTCAGGTTTAGACTCTTTCACTTGGACCACATAAATTTGATGTTTAAGTTTCTTGAAGTGCACAGCAAAATGTCCTTTTCCTCCGCACTGGTAATAGACTTTTCCTTCTTATTGTTCCATTTAAACTCTTAAGGCTTATTTCCTAGCATGGTTCAGTTATTGACCTCCTTATCGCCCTCAGTCCCCTTTGTGGAATTTATATTTCATACTGGATTTGATTTGAAACTTCTGTTCGGAGCAATGAAGGTAGCTCCCAATATTTTCAAATGATCCACCATCTGAGAGGTGTTAATTTCTATTGCAAACATGGAAGACATAATTTGATGCATATTACAATAGGTCCAAAGGGCCACTTGTAGTGCAATCCAGGCATTGAAATCATCCAGCACTTTCACTCCAACCAAAATCTGCAAACCTTAGTAGAAACAATCGGCAAAACTTGGTAAGGATTCATCCTTCTAGAATTGAATGCCTATAAAAACTTGCTTGCACTTTGACATGCAAGTGAGACTTCCAAATTCCTTCATAATAGCCGCTTTTGCCTCTGAGTGCGACCAGCTGTCCCCCTCTGGATGGGGCAACACTAGGTTCTGACAATCAGTATCCAGGTAAAACATCACCGTCAAAGCCTTTTATAATCATAAATCTGATAAATCATATTGAGTAATCAGAATAAATGCAGGGGCTTTATCCCAATGGAAGGTAGGTAATTTTGGTGTGACTTTAAATTCCTCCAAGGTTTCTCTAGCCACCTCTCTTGGTTTGGCTACTCAGCTCATTTGAGAAGTAATTTTAAAAGTAATCTCCAAAATGGCTGTGAAAGCGGGCGGCATATTTTTTGGTAGTCATTTTATCCCTCTGGAGTCCGTGGAGTTCTTTCTTCAGTGTCAGTCACCACATATGGCTCACATTCACGTTTATGAGTCTTCAACTCCTTGACTTGCTTAATTAGCCACTCTATATCATCGCTGAATGCTCTTAAATGAATGCAATCCACTTCACATTCCATTTTTCAAGAATAAAACTTCTTGAACTAAATCTCCTTCCTTTTTTTAGCATTAGTGGTGCCCAACCCAAAAGGGGGAGCTGCCACGCATCAAATTTAAATTCCTTCATTTTTCTTCAATGACGATACTTTTCCAAGTAACGCATTGTCAAAACTGTTGACATTTTCACTCCTTCCTCGATCTTGGTAACTCTCTCCTCCAAGGCAGCAAATTATCGATAATCTGCTGAATTCAAGGTGTTTTGGTTGATGGTTGCCAACTCCATCCAAAGTTTTCTTGTTTTGTCCTTATATGGCATCATATCCTTTTATCTTACTCAACTAAACCCCTGTATTGAGCACTAATTGTTAAAATTTATGGGTCTTTGTTAATTGTTCATGGCTCATAACCCCTATATTGATTAACTGCACAGGTTCAGTGTTGAGCAATTTTCTGCTTTGTCTGATAATAATATATAGTCAATTGTTAATAGTATGAAGACTATTATTCGTAGTAGAATAAAGCACTATTATTGGGTCCAACGCTTGACCAGTATTCCTCCTCAAAGTACAAAAGATGTCCTTGATAGGGATTCATTCCCATATACCACCTAACTTGATCTAAGCTTAGATACTCATTTATGGCTTCTCACAGAAGACACACAGTCGGCAGCAATCCACAATTCAGCTCAGCTTCTCTTATCTGGATCCACGCTCAGATCCTTACTCTTTATCTAAAAAGTCTCCATTTAAAGCACACAAAAAATTTTCATGAAATATAATAGAACTATAAATGGATTCTGCTAAACTATATTATGATATTACTCTGGTAATTGATTGTTTTTTTAAGTGAATTCTTAGAGAATTTATAGTGAAAATTTGGCGCCCAGCCCTCAGTTGGCATCTCATTAATAAAACGGCAGCCATTGCTGTTGATTTACTCATCATTGTCTCATCAGCGATAGTCTTACCCATCCTGTCTAGGATTTTGTCATTGGACATCCTTAAGACCTAAAATAGAAAGAGTCAGAAAACGTGTCCCTAATGTTTTTCTCTCAATCCCAGTAAACTAACCATATTTAGCAGGCGACCTGATTAGGTAATGGGACTTGTTACCCATTAAGACAGGATGTAAACCAACTAATTGATTTTCTAGTTGCAGGGACATCACTCACCTCGCAACTTGATCCTTAAATTCCCAATTGTTTGGTGATGAAACCTGACTAATCCCAATCAGTACACCTGATAGTTAATCATCAATCAACTATTAGATGCCCCCATTTATTCAGCAACTCTGCTCAATGATATCTTAAGAATTCACCCAGATTGTTCATGATGGATCTGAACCAGGTGAATACCTAAAGCCCCAAACATTGTTACCCTGAAAACAGGGTCAACCAAAATCAATTCACTTCGCTATAAGGAATTTTACCCTAGCGAACCCTTGTAGTCTAGCCAGCTGGGAATATGGGCAAAAATCCTGACAACAAGGCGGATAAAAAAAGACATGAAAATTTGTTATCAAAGTAGGGTGCTATTCTGTATTACAATTTAAGAATCTCTACTAAAGATCCTCACCATAAATTTTGATCCTGTATGGATTTTCCCTACCAGGTAGAATGTCAAGTGAATCCTGTTGCTTTAGAGCTAGCTCTACATGAAGAATCATGAACAGTCCAACAATTAACATCTCTGCTCAAGTTGTTTAAAGGCATGTACCAGTGGGGTCTTAACCATGAAACTTATTCACTCCAAAATACCCAAATATGAGGTTGAAAATTTTGAATAGAAAAATAGTCCAGAGGTCAGATGAAGTATCTCATCAAATGGAAAGGCTGTATCAAATAAGAATGATATGGAAGAAAGCTGAGGATTGTGTATGCTGCTCAGAAAAATCCATGAGTAAATCAGTTCAGATGGGGGTGATGTAACGATCCAAACTACTTTGGATCATCACTTTATCCTAATTAGGGATAAAGCTAATTTTTTATAAATCCTTGTGTAAAGCTCATAATCAAAATAAAGTTTTTTTTATTAGGTAACCTTAGTAGATCATTTGGATCCATTCCAATCCAATAAAAACTTACAAATTACAATAGAAGATCTGAAATGTCCAAAGTAACAAGAAAGAAGGAATACTTAAAGAAATGGTAGCCCTGGCATATAAATAGGGCTTCTGGAATTTTTAAAATTTGGATCAGGTTAAAACTGAAGGAAAATGCATGAAAATGTCAGGTTATAGAAAAGAATTTAGAATTGAGCAATTTTTTCTTGAACTTCAACTATCATGAATTTGATCAAAACCAGGTTTGGCTTAAATATAGTCTGTTGGACAATAACAAGTCCAATACTTTGATAAGAGTATATTAAATAAAAATAATGGTAATATTGGAAAAAAGACTCTGGCCAATTCTCGTTATAGCCCCTCAAGTTGTGGTAAATATTTTGTAATTACTTTTCAGCCAAATAGCATGAG
The DNA here is from genome assembly GCA_022478985.1 of Massospora cicadina. Classification (NCBI taxonomy): domain Eukaryota; kingdom Fungi; phylum Entomophthoromycota; class Entomophthoromycetes; order Entomophthorales; family Entomophthoraceae; genus Massospora; species Massospora cicadina. Next base: position 138,474 of record JAKSZP010001344.1, read on the forward strand.
TTATGTTAGTTAGATTGCACTGACTTTGCGGCAGAATTAGGGGAGTCAATCTGAGGTTCCTCCCCAGCCTACTTCAAATTTACTCCAAACACCAACACAGAGACCAACCCTTTTTAAAGGCTTTGAGAGGGTCACACAAGGTGCAATATTTTCCCACATGGTGATTGGCTCAAATATTAAATTTATGCCTCACAGACTTGTCCTACCTACTCTTGACCCTCCATTGGCCATTCCGTTAAAGTGAGGCAAGTTTTGAGAGCTCCAATAGGTTGATCACCCATGTTTCCTAATCAGGCTCAAAGCCAATAATGAAGTTTGCGCCCATCTTGCTTCAGGTCTCAAATTACTCTAAGTACTAAGCAGTGAGATTATAATAGGGTTATCTTTGATCCCCTCACCGCAACTTAATAACATTTATAAAAATCAGACCTTTATATTAAATTGAAGTATCAGTTTATTAACTACAAGCGGTCTATAACCCCCTAAAATATTTACCCCAAAGTAGAAAACATACTTCTCGTGCTAATAATTGTTGTAATTCAGGTGTTAAAACGCTCCAGCAAGCAAACCAAAAACCTGAATTCCAACATAGGCCTTGGAAAAATATCAAAAAAGTTCAAGAAGCTTAAAAAAATTTAAATCTGCCACTTGCATAAAGCTAATCAATTAGACTCACCTATTATATGCAACCCTTCAATTTTATATAAAAATGGAAGCGAGGTTGCAGTTGACCTCAATTCTGGATTCTTAAGCAGCTCATAAAAATCACTAAAACTATATTTTTTTTAACTTTTATTTATCATATGATGAATCCTTATGTCCAAGTTTAGACAATGAACTCTGAAAGTTTGTTAATCCTTGTTTTCTTTGCCTTGTACCAAGAAGCGCTGATGGCTTTGTGGTTTACTATAACAGTGTTGCAGGGGCAAATAAAAACCTTAAATGAAGGTACATGGGCAAACCATTGGTTTTCAGGAGTAAACTCCCTTCTGTGGACAACTACATGGTTAGTTCTTCAAAACTCATTCATTAATTACTAGAAAGGACCCATCGATTACAATACTGATAATAAGTTATAATTTCGAAATTGCTTTAATATATTATAGCTAATAACTGTAAGTTTATAATCAAATAAATTTCGTCTGATACTTAGTTAGGCTTTAGCAGTGTGAGCAGTCAGTCTCTAGCCAATAAGAAGCAATTTTCTTAACCTTCACAAACGTTTTAAAAAAGCAGACACTTGCACTAGTGTTATACATGGCTTTAATTTATCATTGTTATCTTTAATAAATGATAATGCATAATTTTTTGTCAAAGACGCTTAGCTGAAAGTAATTTTTAGTTTTAGATAGTCACATTAGCACAAAACAGAATGTCATACACTTAAGTTACATCATATTTCTGTTTTTTCCATCACATTGTAATTAAGGTAACATGCATTAATTAATATAAATTTTCTTTGCATCATTCAATAATGTGTTATGAGCAAGGGTTTGCTGTTTGTGATAAGCATATTTTTAACGTGCTACTATATGTATCCTGTATGACAAATCAGAACATATAAGTTAATTATATTTGTATATAACTCTAATAAATTGTATATCTCTTTTCTTTTGTGTTCATATTATGTCTTGGATTTTGAATAGTTTAGTATGCATGCAATTTTTTAGTTACAGTTGGGTATCACATTCGTGTCATGAAAACTCTACAAAAAGAGCTTAAGATATTTTGCCTCACTTAAGATAACGTACATCTATTAAAATATATCACTTTTTATAAGCACAGTCAATGTTATAAAGAATATAAAAATTCTATTTCAAAAAAATTTATTAGTATAAATTTTAGAAAGTCCAAAGTACTATATGTATATATATATTAATAGTGATATTATTGACCAGTTACTTTATCTATCTTTTTTGGTTGGTCTGACATAACTAGAGATAATAAAAGTCTATTTTTACAAAGATACCATAATGACTTTTTCTCAATTTATAGTACTAAAAAACTATTTCTTGATTCATAACATGAATATTCACACAGAAATAAAAGGTAAATAAGAGTCAAGAAATATCTTATTGATAACATAGTCTACCAAAAAGTTATAGTTGACTCTATCATTTTTAAAAATAGTCAATCCTAACTAATTTAGGGGTCAAAAAAAGATTATGACACCAGAATTTTTTTAGCTCTTTGTTAAGATATATATATGGAACACTCTACTTTAGACTCTTACCTATTTTAACTATTTAATGAGCGTTTATGTTTTCTAGTTTTTAGTCTTTTTATGGGGCATCTCTTATGACATTCCAACAGTTGTCTGAAAACACAGATGTTTTCCACTTGCCCTGATACTTTCTTTATATTTCTGATAGGTTTTGATTGAAGCGCTCTCCATGTTTGTCACTTTAATCCACAGTTGCTTGTAAAAAAGTCGAGATTAGAGTGTAGAAAAGAATCTTCAGAGATATTGATAACCTAAAACAAGGTACGTCTTCAGAAATTCATTAACAGTAAAAATTTAAACTTCAGCTCTTTTTTAGTAAAAATGTGAACTACAGTTTTTTGGGTTTCTATAGTAGCTTTCTCTTCTTCTCACATGCATTATAACAAATTTGTGGTGCCCAAGGGTTTTCTCATCTATCTTACAGTCAAAGGAAAGATAAAAATTCTAAATTTATTTGTGGAGTCAATTCACGTTTCATAGATGCAAAAATTACCTCACCACACAAAGAAAATTGCTTACATTATTATACAGTTACAAGGAATATTTAAACCTAATTAAACTGAAATATAAACAAAGAAGATCAGGGTACAAAAAGCAGCTTATGTATATAACTTTATTACAATGAAGTAAACAAGGGGTTCTTTTATGCTCAGTTCAATTTTTTCTCTGATAACTTGATGCTTCTGGAATTTCAGATACAGCAATTCATTTACAACAAGAGCAGGTAGGTTTCTTAAAGAACAACAAATGATGTTTATGTTAACAAAATGGCTTATCTAGGAACCAGTTATAGTTTAACTAAAGTTGCCATCCTATATTAGTGTCAATATTTAAAATATTGACTTTAATATCTATGCTTTTGTCATATAAATTTTAACTATGAATTTCTATAAATCAAGAAATGAGAGCTAATCAAACGTTTTTAACATTGTATAGTATTTTTAACATAAAAAACATAATTAACTATGATTGACTTGGAAAGATTTTGAGTGTATACCAGTAAAATACCTAAAAATTGACCTAATTTAATAAAAGTATTAGCCATCTTAAGACTTCCCTGATCAACTAAGCATCTCCCAAATCACATAATGTAACAAATGGTACACAAAAATTCATGAAGTGTAATGCCCTGAGGAGGGGGACATTGGCAGTTGAATGAAACTGTTTTCATTAAAGTAAAAGATTTTCTGCAAATGTAGGACCTTACCAGTGCTCGCGCCTCATCACAGCTGGGCTACAATACTGCCAAATGAAGCCTAGGAGCATTTCACATGGCTGATGAACTCTAGGAGTAGGTCCTTAGATAAAATGACGTGGGCGTCCCCCTATTAGAATGTCATACATTTTTAAAGTTTATAAAACTTTGTAATGAAGCACAATATATGCCCCTTGTGTCTTTGTCATTACATTGTTTTATAGTCTGAGGCTGGACGGGGTTAGGGCAGAAATAGTGATGCCACTGCTGTTTTGGGTTCTGATGAAGTAAGATTAGTGTCTTCAAGAGGAAAATATGCTAAGTCAAGGGTGAAACAGTTGAGATTTAGTATTTATTAAGCAATAATCCTAAAATAATGATGGATAAGCAAAATTCAATCCTCATCAAAGACATATATATATAAATCATGAGGAGCATCAGAGCTCTTACAGATTAAAAAACTTAATAAGTGTTGTCAGATTTGAGATGAAAAACAAATCGATTTCCCCACTTCCAAATTAAGCTGCAGTGAATTGACTCTCAAGCCTATTTTTATGAAGCCTTATCTTACTTGTACTGATCCAAATCTCAGTCAGGAATCCACCTGCAGACAAGGATAAATGGAGATGACTTCCCAAATCTCATCCCCAATTCCTAAGTTATGTGAGGCGGAGTTTCCACCGATCTGGTAATGGGGCAGCGAGATACAGTGGTGGTGCCAAACAGGTGGTCAATCCAGAAGCCATGAAAGATCATGAATGGATGGGGCCATAATGATCCTTGATGCACCGTGTCACTATGAACCCTACAATTATCACCACAATTTTATCTGATAAATTATTTGGTATGCTATCTATTCTTCCATTTCCTTTTCAACCCTTTTTGCAAATTTTCAGCTTCAAGCCCACCTTTGGACCTCAGCAACAGTCAGGAGAACTTAATGCTGACAAAAGTGGTACTCACTATAGTGGGCTCTGAGCTGTCCTAAATGAAAACATCTATCAAAAACAATGGAGTTACTAGCAGCCCTGAAAATCATTCTGCTGGTCAGTCAAAAAGTATTGCTCAATGTGTTAGTACCTTGCAATAATAAGTGCCACCCTCGCAGCCTGAGAGGTCAGAATTTAAGGCCACATTCCAGTTCTCCCTGCCCTCTATTTGATGGATGTCAGTTTTAGTTTTATTATAAAAACCTCATCGATGTTGTCCAATTAATAAAATGGCATCTACTCCATGGGTGCTTGCTCTAGCTGCTCTCATGCCTCTTCCATTCCATCTACCATGTAAGACCTCTATGACTTGGCCCAGCTGCTAGCAGGAGAACTTGCCCTAGGTTCCAAATGCTACCTTTGCAACTTTGTTCACCAAGCTATTCATCACCTACTTTAACTAGTTGGTTTGCACATCAAGATTTCTCCTGACAACTGGGCTCACCAAGGCCTTACACTTTCACATCATTAATTTCTACAACGCAGCCTCCCCCTTTGTCCATGACAACTGTGAGGCCATTATTGATAAACGAAGGTTGATCAATGAGGTTTGAGATCAAATTGTGGTGTTAGATAGCGGGATTCTGGCTATCTGGAGGACCAGCTGCGTCAGAACGTTCAACTTCTTGAGGTAACTTGGAATTAGTGCCTCCTCCAAAATGATGATCTGTTATGGGCCCTGCAACAACACTATTGGGAGCTGGCCTCTTGTGAATAGTTTTCCAGGAGTGAAGGTCCTTAAGGCCCTGAAGGACGTGAGGGACCCAAAGGACTAGAGAGACCCAGTTCCCTTCAGCACCCACCCCTGATGACCCTGAAAACCCATGGCGGAAGGATGTGATAACAGCCTTGGCTGCCCTATGCAATAAAATTCAGAATGTAGCTCAGGGATGCAAACCCTGAGTGGATGAAGTCCCCCTCGACTCTAGGGTCTCCATCAAGGCACTTTCAGACGTAATGGACAATTTCAGTGCCTCCACCAAGCTTACTGATACTCTCATCTCTCATCTTGAACTAACTTTTGAGGGTTTGAAACATATTTGACCACCCTCGAGAACCAGCTTCACCTTCCAGGGTGCCAACATTAAATCCCTAATGGAGCAGGTTGCAAATAAAGCATCCGTTTACTCTCTCAACCAAAATTGGGATGATATCCAAGAGGAGCTTGAGGGCCTACGGCGATGGCTAGACCAGCAGGGTCCCCACAAATATGCGGAGACTGAGATCTTAGAGCCAGCGCCCATCCCTGGTGTTAACACCCTCTCCACACCTCTTGTAGCTAACTTTAAACCTAGTTTTAGCGAGAGGTTCACCCCTGGCCAGGAAAGAATTGCCTCCTTCCTGTATGCAAAAGAGAGTTCCATGGAGGAGGCCACAAAAAACAGAAGGTAAAGCATATCCACTCCTGCATAGATAGCACTACCTGGGAGATCATGACCCCCACTTGAAAGAGTGCAACTCCTGGTAACATGTCTGTACAGCCTTAATCCAAGAATTCAGCAGCAATCAAACCCTTGACAACCAAAAACAGGCGTTCATGGGTATCCAACTGAAAAAAGGAGAAAGTATCAAGGAGTTTGCCACCCGTTTTTATGCCCAAGCTCAGCCCTTATTCACTACAAATCGTATTTCCCTGGATGATGCTATTACCACTGTCATTTCTGCATTGGGGTCTTACCCTTAGGTTCAAATACATATAATTGGTCAGAAGATTGGGTTTACCTGTATCCAGAAAAATCAAGGAAGCATTTAACGAGATCCCTGCATCAACTATACACTTTATGACTGCATCTACAGGCCCTTCTAACTGTCCTAGAGTCCATGTGGTCAAAAACCAGAAAAACACTCGACCTTGATGCACTTACTGTAACAGTTTCAGACACAGTGCCAATATCTGCTGAAAACGACTTGCTGATGAGGCGAGAAAAGGGCCGTCAGAATAAAGGATGAGGCGCTTCATGATGACATCCCTACCCAGCCTCAAGAATCCACCATAACCTTGAACAAACCTGGAACTATCGTACCTGGAGAAGAAGTTTCAGTATCCAAAATAAAGAAATTGATACTTCTTACTCTTCTTATGATGACTCTCCAATGTTCCTCATGCTACCGCCCCTGTTTGGAAGTCTGGTTGGCTGTGTTACAGTTAGAGTTCATAAAATTCAGTCCTTGCCATAGTCAAAAATAGCTCCCCCATGAACTTCACATCATCCAAGTTAATGAGCGTGTCAAGATCGTTCCAGATTTGCCACACTATATGGAGTATGGCACAGCTGGCCCAGAATTCACCCGATCTATAGGGGATTATTCATCTATACCAGTACATTTTGGAAAGCTTGCTGTAAATACCCCCGCTGTCATGATAGATAACCCTAGCTATGACCTGCTCCTTGGGTTTCAGTTCCTTTGAGACTATTCGGCAGTACTCCATTGTGATGGTGGCTTTCTGTCACTACTAGGGGCATTGGGTCCCCCTGATCTTCAAACCTCTCATGATTCTAATACATAGGTCAAAGCCCAAGCCTGTTTATTGGAGAGTGAAGGCCAGATTAAATGGCTCAAATATCACATTAGGGGCTCCTGTGTCAGATTTCCACCTCCTACTGTTGATGGGCAAGAGGGCATGCCGCTCTACTTACCTAGGGCAACTACAATACCTCCAAAGTCCCAAGTCATTGCTGACACCTGGGTCCATATCAATATCCCCTCGGGATACCTAATGGAAGTCTGAGGCCTAGACAACCCATCCACAAAAGAGGTTCTAACCTGCTAGTGATCCTAGATCAAGCTTATAATGGATCTATATCGGTGTTGTTGGCCGACCTTACTGACAAACCCAAAATAGTAGGTCCAAACGGTCCTGCCGCCTATGTCCGCCTTCTACTGGTCAAGGCTAAAGCTGATGTCCAAAGCTTTGGAGACTTTAGAGATTTCAGCTTGGAGACACCTCCATTGGCCAGCCTGATCATCACCAGTATCAGAAAGGACCTCTTGGATGACCAACAAAATATAAGGTTCAATAGTTGTTGGACGAGTATTCAGACCAATTTTTGACCTCAACCTATGACTTTGGAAGAATGAATGGAGTCCTACATCTAGTACTAAAAAAATGGAGTCCTACATCATGTGGAACCTGAGGGTGCTCCCCCTTCCAGTCCTGACCTTATCGAAAAAATAAGGTTGAAGAGGCCCAGGTGACAGTGGAACTCAAACAACTACTCGACGCTGGACTCCTGACACCATCATGCTGCCCTTGGGCCTCTCCTCTTCTGCTGATTTGGAAGAAGGATGGCAGCCACCAGGTGGTGATGGACTACCAGCAACTCAACTCCATCACCACGAAAGACAGTTATCCTCTGTCCCAAATTGATAATTACCTCCGTCTTTTGCCGGATCTCAGTACTTTTCTGCCATGGACCTTGCCAGCAAATATTGGAAAGTTGAGCTCGCCCTTGAAGATTGATCCATGTGCGCTCTCATAGCCAATGAAGGACTATTTGAGCCCACAGGTTGCCTCAGGGCCTTTTTAACGCCCCAGCCACTTTCCAACGTGCCATGGACGGAATCCTTGGGGACTTGAAGCTTTCATATGTCCTCATCTACCTAGATGACATTACTTATTTCACACAAACCTTTAATGGACACATTGAGCATCTCAGGGAAGAATTCAATAAGCTCTGAAAGGCTTCTATAAAACTTAAACCTTTGAAGTGCTCCTTCTTCCAATCAGAAATGGATTTTATGGAACACAAAGTTTCAAGGATGGCATCCAGCCTATACCGGACAAAGTTGATGCCATAGAGAGAATGTCGCGCCACCAAAGCTTAAGAGATATCCAGGTATTTCTAGGCATGTTGGGCCATTATCATCAGTTCATCCCCCAGTTTGAGGACCTAGCTGAGCCACTATTCTACCTCCTGAAGAAGAATGTGCCTTTTGAATGGCGGCCTAAACAAGAACAGACTTTTAATGCCTTAAGGACTGCTCTTTGTACACAACTCATTCTAGTCTACCTGTTCTTTGACCAACTCTTCCTGTTTTTTACAGATGCAAGTGATGTTGCTGTTGGGGCTATCCTAGCTCACAATGATTAAAATCAAATCAACTAACCCTTAGCCTATTTTAGTGAGACACTAAGTAAAGCTATATGGAACTACAGCGTTTCTAAGAGGGAGTGTCTGGCTGTCCTGCTAGCCATCAAACACTTTCACCCTTGTATCTACAGTACTCACCTTACCATTGTTACAGACCACTACTCACTCCGGTGTCTCCAGCAAATGAAGGACCCAGATGACCGATTAGCCAGATGGGCATTATGACTGCAGAGCTATGATTTCACCATTGTCCATTGCGCAGGCGCAATTCAACTAAAGGCTGAAGGCCTCTCCAGGATGCTGGTACTAGCAGCATTGACCCCCTGAGGAGGACCAGCTGTACGATCTAATAGGTCAACCTGAGCAATGGGAGTTGGAAACTCCCAAGGTCCAAAAGAACTCTGAAGTATGGTTTGAAACACTCAAAAGTAAGGATGGGCTGCTCTACAAGAAGGTCAATAAGAAGTGGCTCCTTTATGTCCGCCCCTCTTCCTGAACTGATATAATTCTAGAGGGCCATTATACTGTGGGACACAGAGCAGTTGAAAAGACTCACAGGTGGCTGAAGTCATGATAGTACTGGGACTGAATGGTGGAAACCATCCAAGAAGGCTTGGAGGTATGTATGTCTTTTCCAATCCCAAGACCGAGCTTGTTGGGGATTCAACTGCAATGATTAAAAACAATCAAAATATAGATTTTGTGTCTAGGTCTAATGAGATCGTAAAAACCCCATTGGAGATATCCGATTTTTGAATAGACCAACAATCAACCCTTCAGAGTTATTAGTGACCTCTGAAGGATGAGGCTAAGCAATCTGAAAGGGCAAAACATCCCACAAAAAGGTCAATCTCATCTAATAAGAACCTTATCAGATCTGACCATCACAAGTATAGAAATAATAATCAGTCATATTGGTCATATATTAGGAAAGATCTTACCTCAGTTGAAGCATGAAAATCCTCATGAAGAACTACCAAATCTACTCCTATTTATATGCCTCATTTTAACTAATAAAGTACCACTATTTCTGTCTCATGTAGCTCAATTTTTGTATATTCATAGAAAGAATTCTGTGTTTCTGATTAGATTTTATTATTGCAGGGAACTATTAACTTTATTGCTCTTGTTTCTATCTTCGCTAGAGCCATAGAATTAATATTTTTATAGCCTTCATAGCGCCTGAATATCGTAATTTCTATTGAAATTATAATACTGATGCTCCTGCCAGGCCTGCTTCTGAGGCTACCTGGTGAGACCATACTTTCAAGAGGATATTATGTCTAGTGAAGAAAGCCACTCTTCTGAGGAACTAATGAGTATCACCTGATGGGTACACTCCAACAGGCAGGAGATACTTTCTACTAAATATCAGTAATCTTCAATTTCGAGCTTCTATGGACTTGGCCATTTTGGCCCTGACAAAGATAATTATCTAATCTAATCAGCAGATGTAGAAGAAACTGTCAAGGGCTTAATAAGGCGGGCTTCCAGCCCGGTGCCCATCCTAACCAAGACTGAGCATCTAGGGTTGCAGCTAAGATGATGGACTTATAAAACAGAGTGGATTTACAACATATTAAAGTTGGTTTGGCTAGAACAGAGAAGTACCTCCAACAGTACGTGCATCCCGCCCTTCATCACATACTAAAGATTGGGGTTACATCATCTTGATATCCAACGCCAGTTGACCCTGGCACAACAATTTTGATTATCAGTTATACTTTTTATGATTCAGCATCTAACTTTGGTCAGGATAATTGGGAAGCCATACTCAATAATAGAAGGGAAATCAATGATTTACATAACCATCTGGTGACAATTGACAATGGAGTTGTGGGTCACATAGATTAAGAAGTATTTCAACAGGTTAGTGATGTTGCTAATCCTATTTACCACTGAAAAACTACCCTTGAATATGAGATTACTAAACAATTGGGACAATTGCAGGCTTAACATGAGGAACGCTTTGTTTAACTCGATGGGCTACTTCAACAACTTTTCCAAATTGTGGATACTATTAGAGAAGGTGGACCCGTTCCTGCTGGTCCTCCTGGACCTCCGGGATCACCTAGTCTCCTTCAGTGGCCCTGGGACCCCCTGGTGAACAAGGTTCTCAAGGCCTTGCGGGTCAACAAGGCCCACCTGGGCCTGCAGGTCACGATGGTTCACAAGGACCCCATGGACCTCCTGGTCCCTCCAGCTCAACACTTTCGATTAAAGATTCTGAACCTTCAATTCTACTAGTATTAAGAGTGTAGGAGTTAGAAACCCAAATCTGAGCCATAGCTCAAATATGTTTCTTATCTCTAGAAGGCCTTCTGGCCAACCCAGATTATTATCTAACCAACTTACTGGATAGCGTTGATAATGCTCATCGTCTATGCAATGCTAACCAAACTATGCAAGAAACTCAGTTTGCAATGTTAAAAGCTTTTATTGATTGGTTAACTGCTATTTGCGGAGTACTCAAGAATAAGTAAGAAGAGATGCTCGCTGTGATTTCTAACTTAGCTCAAACGCCTGCAAATGACCATCTTACACAATGGGTTTAAAATTTACAGGATGCCTCAACCATTTAAGACAACAAGTTTACTGAATTCCCACTTAATCCCCATATCCCTGAGTCTATCCCTCCAAAGCTTATCCAGTCATGGTTTTGGGCGTACATGTCTTGAGCAATGAACCCACCACTTTCAAACCTACCTTTATAATAAGTTTGAGCTGGGTGAAGGTAGTATCCATTCGTTTCTATTTGTCTATGAGCGAGCAATGGATGGGGCGACGGATCAACAGAAAGTTCAGCATATTACTTCTTGTCTAAGCTGGTTCGCTCAAGAAATCAAGGTTCCTCACCTTAGGTTTGCAATACATGGGCTCAAGTGAAAACCGCCCTTATTAAGGAATTTGGGAGTGATCAAATCCTATCTAACCAAAAACAAGCCTTTATGAGCATCCAAATCAAGCGAGGAGAGTCAATCCAAGATTTCGCTAAGTGATTCTATCATGAGGCCCAGACTTGTGCTACTTGTATTCGTATTACCTTAGATGATGCCATTTTGGCTGTGATGAGTGCATTTGCTTCTCGTACTCAGTTGCTACTACATTTTAAAATCACTTAAAATAAATTTCAGATCTATTCTCGACATCAAAGAGGCATTGATGGAGATTCCTAATGGTGTGGTACACCTGACCTCTTATAATAACCCTAGTTCCTATATCCATGCAATGCCGCTTGACTCAAACCTAAACCCAAGAAAGATCCTTATGACTATTGCGGACTAGTGGATCATATGGAAACTCAATGTTGGAAGAAACAAGCGGAAGAATCGAAAAAGAGGAGTCAGCATAGGGCATGAAACTCCCTGTGCTGACCTACCTCCTGTGCCTCAATCACAATCTTTTAACATACGTAAAGACTGTTATGTGATATCCGCTCCTGGTGAAGTTGATATACCTGATGAATTAGCCAACAAAGATACTATTTCTTCTTACGCTTCTGGTTCATCTTCTAATTAAATTTGACCATTTAGTCTCACAGTATTTTCAATCCTTCAATTTGGCACTGATGTGACCCGGGTGGAAATCATAGTGCACAAAGTGAAAGTTTTAGATATCATTGATATGGGATCGCCCATAAATGTGATATCATCCAGGCTTATGAAAAAATCAAAGTGGCGCCAGACTTAAACCATTATCAAGACTATGGAACTTCTGGTCCTTCATACACTAAATCCATAGGAGTTTATTTTTTCCTTCCAATGCGATTTGTAAAGTTTGTTGTTTCAGCCCTGCAGTAGTGTTGGACAATAACTGCTATGACTTTCTTTTTAGGAACCAAATTTCTCATTGATTTTGATGCGATAATTAGTCTTAAGGACAATTATCTTTCTTTAATTTGGATACCAAGTACCTTTAATTTTACAAGATGTCCCCAATAGCAAAGGCAAACTCAAACGACGTGTTTTCTTATCAGAATATTTACTTCTATCTCTCGTCTTGAGTACCAAACTTTGGGACCTAATACTATTCTTCCGCCTCCTTCAGCTTGTGCCTCTGAAGGAATGCCCTTATACTCTAACAGTCTGATTACTATTCCTAAAAAGCTCAAGTTCAAATTAATACTGGAGTACTTTTATTTGTGCCAGCTGATCATGTATTAGAAATTTCTGGTAACAGAAATCCCTCCCATCTGGAGGCCTTAACCTGCCCCAATATCCTTGATTCCGCTTATGATGGGACTATTTTAGTCTTACTAGCTAATTTCACCTCTCAACTTATGCAATTGACTCAAAATACCCTATCGCTTATGTGTGGCCTACTCCAGTGAATGAAATTTTATCCATCTCGGGATGTGGGGATTTACATGATTTTGGGTTGGAAGAACCACTTATCCTTGTTAGAATTGACGTCAAATTTGAATATTCACTCACTCCAGAAAACCCGAATGAAGCTGAGGCTCTTATTGAAGAGTATGCGGACATATTCGCAAGGGTCCTGGAGATTTAGGGATAATGAAAGATGTGCAGCATAAGGTGAAAACCGGGGATACTCCCCCATTTTGAGATCAGCCCTATCATAAATCTAAAGTTGAGGAGGCTCAGGTCTCAGTAGTATTGAAACAACTCCTCAAAGCAGGGCTACTAACGCCTTCTAAGAGTCCATGGGCTTCCCCTCTACTACTCATTTAGAAAAAAGATGGGGGTCATTCAGTGTTATGGACTATAGTCAGCTCAATGCTGTTACCCAAAAGGATTCTTATCCTCTACCTCGCATTGATGATTCATTAAGACTATTGTCTGGATCACAATTCTTCTTGGCCATGGACCTTGGTAGTGGCTATTGGAAAATTGACCTGGCTCTAAAAGAACATCAAAAATGCGCCTTAATTTCTGAGGGGTTATTTGAGCCCACTCATATGCCGCAGGGGATTTGTGATGCCCCTGCTACTTTCCAAAGAGCCATGGATGGCTTATTTGGGGATTTGAAACTTTTCCTGTGTTTTGGTTCATTTAGATGATGTTACTGTTTTCTCTCACACTTTTAACGAGCATTTGGCTCATTTAAAGAAAGTATTTGGTCGAATGCGCTGTGCTTCGCTTAAGCTAAATCCATCTAAGTGTGCTTTTTTCAAAAATGATATGGAATTCATAGGCCATAAAGTTAATTGCGATGGGATTTTACCCTTATCTGGTAAGATACAAGCTATTTTGGACATGCCTGTTTCTAAAAGCTTGTGCAATATTTAAGTCTTTTTTAGGGATGGTTGGTTATTACTGACAATTCATCTCCCATTTTGCTGAGATTGCGGAGCCTTTAATTTATTTATTGCACTAGGAAGTTCCTTTCTTATGGGAAGAATTGCAGCAGCAAGCTTTCAATATTTTGCACCAAGCTTTAGTTAGTGCCCCAATTTTAGTTTATCTTAATTTTTAAAAACCCTTTATCTTATTTACTGATTCCAGAGATGTTGCTATTGGGGCCATTCTGGCTTATCATGACTCCAACATGGCTGTTCACCCCATTGCTTATTATAGTAAAACCCTTTCCCAGGCAGAATGCAATTATAGCGTTACTGAGAGGGAATGCTTTGTAGTCCTAACCGCTGTCAAGCATTTTCACCCTTACCTCTATTGCAAACATTCATTATCATCACGGATCACGCTTTCTTAATATGATTACAACAAATGAAGGATCCTGATGGGCGCTTAGATATATGGGCGTTAAAGCTCCAGAATTATGACTTTACAATTCAACATTGCAAAGAAAATATACACCAAAATGATGATGGACTTTCTTGATTACCTATGCTAATGTTATTCACTAATGAGGAGGATCGTATCTGTGTTCTGATTGGCAGATCTGAACTCTGGTATCATGAATCTAATGACGTTATAGCGAAACTAAAACACTTAACTGAGAATACTCTAATTAAATAAGGTTTTATATTAAGAAGTTGAGATCTAAATGGTTGCCTTTATTCAGCCCTCTATGAGTACCTCTTAATTATGGAGGCTCATCAAACTGTGGGACATGGAGCTGTCGCTAAGACTTTACAGTGGTTGAAAAATCATTGTTACTGGGATAACATGCTGGAAACTGTGCACGATGTGTTGGAGAATCGTCTCACTTTCCAACAACAGTGTGGTAATCCGATTTACCAACCAAAATTTGTGAGACCTTCAAAACCTTTCTCTACTATGAGTATCGATGTGGTGGGCCCTCTATCTACTGCTACTTATGGGCATCATTATATTATATTAGCTATTGACTATTTCACCAAATGTATTGAAGCTATCTCTGTTTCCACAATCACCACCAAGGTTACTGCGTCCTTCCTTTTTAAGCAAGTTTTCACCTGTTATGGTAGCCCAAAATTTCTATTATCAGATAATGGGACCAGCTTTGTTTCTTGGGTGGTATCTGAGCTTACTAAATTTATGGGTACCTATCAGTCATTTACAACCCCTTACAATCCTTCTACTAATATTTCAGTCAAATGAGCAAACGGTACCCTTGTAGCCATTCTTTGAAAGATGGCCTCCAACAATCCTAGTAGATGAAATCTCTACATACCTAGTGCGATGTTAGCCTATAGGGTTAGCTACCATCGTATAATTGGAATGTCTCCCTTCAAGGCTCTTTACAGTCATGATCCTATTCTACCCTCAAGTGTACAACCTATACTTGATGAAGCAACCCTGAAAACTACTGATTTAGCTATGAGGAGACTAGCTGATGAAATCATCCAAGTACAAGCCTTATCCTCAAGTTCTCTTGCTGCTACAACCTTAAAAGAGGTACCTAGAACCAATGCTAGTCGACCTATGTTACCTGAATATCATATTTGGGATCTTTTACTCTTATATCATCATAGACCTGGAGGAAAGATTAACAAACTCGATACCTTATGGGCTGGTCCTTACCATATTATTTATTGTTGGGGTTTTACTTACTCCATTGCAGCTATTGATACTGGTACTGTTATCAATAGAATTCATAGTAAGTTTTTTTGTAAGTATGTGCCCCCTAGGCAAGATCTTTAAAGGGCATTGTTGTGGATTCAACTGCGATGACCAAAATTAATCAAAATAGAGATTTGGTGTCTTGGTCTGATGATATTATAAACGCCCTGTTGGAGATATCCAATCCTTAGATAGACTGACGATCAACCCTTCAGAGTTTTTTGGCCTCCTCTGAAGGATGAGGCTAAGCAATCTGAAGAGAAAAAACATCCCACAAAAAAGTCAATCTCATCTAATAAAAACCTTATCAAATATGACCCTTACAAGTATAGTAATAGTAATCAGCCATATTGGTCATATATTAGGAAAGATCTTACCTCAGTTGAAGCACGAAAATCCTCATGAAGAACTACCAAATCTACTCCTATTTATATGCCTCATTACTAACTAATAGAGTACCACTATTTTTGTTTCGCATAGCTCAATTTTGGTCTATTCATAACAGAATTCTGTGTTTCTGATTGGAATCTATTATTGCAATGGAACTAATAACTTTGTTGCTCTTGTTTTTATTTTCGCTAGAGCCATGGAACTAATAATTTTGTAGTCTTCATAGCGCCTGAATATCATATCTTCTATTGAAATTACAATAGAGCTAATCCTCAATTTCAACACTCAGTTATTGACCTGACAGGGCCCTTCAATGTCGCTAGAATTGATGTGGTGGTCCCTCTTCCCACTGGGTTACATGGCCATAAGTATTTTACCTAGCTGTGGACCACTTAACCAAGTGGGTTGAAGCAATTTTGGCCCCACCTGCCACTGCCAAAGCCACAGCTCTCTTCCTTGTTTGATCCTTTTTCACCCAGAATGGGTGCCCCCAAACCTTACTTTCAGACAATAGATTGTTTTCCACTTCACATGTACTACAAGCTTCTACCTCGCTATTTGACACTACCCAGAGTTTTTGCTGCCCCTTACCACCCTCTACTAATGGGGTGGTAGAATGCGCTAACGGAACTCTTATTTCCATTCTACAAAAGTTAGCCGCCTCAGATCCTGCCTGTTGGAACCACTACCTACCCAGCGCTTTGCTTGCCTATAGGGTAAGCTACCACCGAGTCATCAAGATGTCCCCATGAAAAGCCCTATATGGGCATGCACCTTGGCTACCAAGTAGCATCCAGCCATTGATTGAGACCTCCACACCTAAGAACTCCAAATTAACTATGAGGGCCTTGGCCAAAGAAATTGTCTGGCTTCAAGCCCTAGCCACACAAGGCATTGTCACACTACAGGAAGGAAGACATTACGATTTAATCTCAGCTCACCCTCCATACCAACTTTCTAATTAGTTGACCTTGTTCTCTTCTATCACCATCGAACTGGAGGCTGACAGTATAAGCTAGACGTTCTTTGGTCTGGACCTTATAAAGTCATTCATAAGGTGAAGTCAGAGTACTCTATTGCTGATGTCAACCAGGGGGCCGTGGTTAATAGGGTGCATGGCCAGTTCCTTTGGCCCTATACCCCCTTCAACAGGATCTTGAGGGGAACGTTGTTGGGATTTGAGATGAAAAACAAAATAAATTCCCCATTTCCAAATTGAGCCGCAGTGAATTGAATCACAAGCCTATTTAAATGAAGCCTTATCATACTGGTACCAATCCCAACCTCAATCAGGAATCTACATGCGGTTGAGGATCAATGGAGACGACTTCAGGAGTCTCACCCCTAATTCCTGAGTCACATGAGGTGGAGTTTCCACCGATCTGGTAATGGGGCGGCGAGACACATTGAGGGTTCCAAACAGGAGGTCAATCCAGAAGGCCATGAAAGATCCTGAATGGATGGGGCCATGAAGATCCTTGAGGCACTATGTCCCTACGCACCCTATAACTATCAACACATTTTAGTCTAATAGATTATTTGTTATCATATTCATTCTTCCATTTCCTTGTTAACCCTTTTTGCGAATTTTCAGCATTGAGCCTACCTTCAGACCTCAGCAACAGTCTATAGAACTGTAACACTGACAAATGTAATTTAAGGCGTCAAATTATCAATTGGGATGACTTGACACAAGTTCTTCACCAAAGTAACTTAATTGATGAAGATTTAAAGCTTTTTATTCTGGAGATAAGAGTTACTGGAAAAGATCAAAGCAATGCTTGGCCCCAAGGAACCTCTAGGACTTGTTTTTAGCTATGCTTCTTGGATTTAAGTCCATCTGGAGTATAAAATCTGCCATACGAAAATATTAGGGTAGACCCATATTCTATTAGCTCTTTGTGACTTAGAGTAAGAATGTATATTTATTCTCAGAAAAAAACCAGTATGATTCTGTCAAATAACAAATAATATCTCTTTATTATTGTTACTTTCTGTTTTAGTGTTGTTTTTAAAAAAAGATCTTTGTCTATTCAATCTAAGCTGACCAGGGGATGGAAATTACTGAGTAATTATAGATCTAAAAATAAAACCTTACCTGGTAAACTAAATCGCCTAAGCTTATAGATCACAAAAAAGAGAAAAAAAACAAAAACTAGGTGACAAAGCGTAGAATTGCTTATCTTACCACGGCAGTAGGGGAGGGGGATTAAGAGGCTTAATTTACTGGAATATTCCTCACCCATAGAAAAGAATGGGCTAAGGAAAAGAGCTAGGGCGTAGGGGCATAGGTGGTATGCAGTTTGATATACCCAATGAGCAAATGTTCATAAAAATTGCTTGCTTTGGTAAGTCTGTTGATAATTTTTCTTTCTGCTCAGAGTTACTTTCGAGTGATTTTAATTAAGAAAAGTAAAAAACAGCCTACTAGCCTATGCCACCACCCCATTCGCTCCCCAATGGCCTTGGATTCTCCGCCAGCTGCTCCCATGTGGGGCAGCGGCAAAACCCCACCTAGTGTTTTACATCTGGTAGGAAAATGCACTCAGACTGGCTCGTCCAGTCCCCCTAAATCATCAGGTCAGTTCATTCCACCCAAGTACCTTGCCATCCACTTGGCATGTGCCCAGGCAGATCCTTGCAGCCCACTCATTCTCCCCCAATCCCAGCTGTGTTTGACCTTCGTGTCAAGTATGGGAAATTATTCCCATATGCTGAAAAAGCCATTATCAACTTGGCACAGGTGGTGATGCTGCCAGCCAGTTTCATAGATTTCCACCCTTTTAAAGGTTATTTTGGTCTAAGCTTCACATGTAAACCTGACGCCGCCACTGCGGCCATCATACCCCTAGTTTTTCAGGGCACCCCTATCCCCACAATATGCACCTGGCTCCCCACCAACACCACTATGGTGGTTCAGTTTGTGGGGTCGCCCACTCACCTTCCCCCTGTGGTGCTCCCTCAGGAGTTGGTGGAGGGTTTGGCAGCATACGGCATAATCCTATCCTTCAGTTTGTGGTCCCTAATGGGGCCGCTCGCCTTGCCAGGCCTTGGACATTTGCCACAATTAGCTTAAATTTAAATAATATTCGTTGTCAATTCCACTCACGCACTGTCATTCCCTTTAAACCAACCACCCATTATGGGACCACATCAAGGGCGGGCGGACCATCTGCCCATCCTGCTTCGAGTTGGATCACTCAAAGCATAAATGCCTTCTCTCAATACTTCCGCCAGACCTGCGTTATCTCCATATGGACCCCACTTGGCCACACCCCACGGCTTTTCCAGTTTGGGGTACAATCCTTTCCCCCTACTCCAAAGCCTGCTGCCACTATGGAGCTGGCAATAGCCAATCAGCCCCCTCCTTAGTCCAGAGATACCTGCACCTTAACTAATCAGGAGACAGCTTGGGCAACAATTTGGTCCCACTCTATTCTTCAAAAAACAGACAAAGCCCATAAATTCACCAACCCTGATTTTCAATATGACTTGAATACAATGGACTTCATTTGGTGAAACTGATGAAATGGGCAATGTAATTGAAAAATAATTTACCCCAATCTAAGAATTTATACAGGTACAGCACCCTATTCAGATTCCTCAGCATTTTTATGCCCCCTGACCAAATGCCTCTACATTCCACTCTGAACACCAGCTCGCTGTAACTGCAGCTGAAACCCAAATAACACTGACATGCATAAGATGGCCAATTCGTCAGTAGCAATACTTGCCAAGGGTATTTCTCCTCCCATTTTTGCTCTGACCATAGCCCAGCAGGGCAACCGAGACATCCTAAACTTACACAAACAAACAAATGCCGCCATTCAGAAAGTTGCTATCACTTCACAGGCCAAGACAAAAACCACTCGCACCACTGCAGCTTTATTATCCCAGCTTTCTTCCATCCATCTTCATCCAGAAGACTGCCTTTCAAAATACATAGGTGTTATTTTTGATTCAGGTAATTTTGACGATCTGCCAACCATCAGCCAACTCACTCCTCATGTCGCTGATCACCCCACACTATTGCTATCCACCCTGTCCCGCACTCTTGCCTTTGATATGTAATCTAATACTAAGGATGTGCCACCCAATCCCCCTTCCTCTTCCAGCATGGTGGGTTGAGTGACTCGTCGCTGTCCCACCTGCTTGGTTGTATTCTCATTCAGTTGTGTTTCACCTGCCCTTTTTTGGCGGTCAATCATTCTGTTTGGATATTCTGTTCATTCATTTTTTTAGCTCTTCAATCTTTGGTAATGTCTGTCCCTTAGTCGATGTACCTCAAATAAAATTTAAAAATATAAATTAATATGTCTGCTGATGTAATTTGAAAAGGCTTCTTTGTCCTAAATGTAAGAGTTATGGAGCTTGGTGAAAGTAGCAAAGAGGGTGCAGGTGTACTTGGATTTGGTCTTCTGCGCTACCATAGAAAAGTTTTGGATGACGGCATTGACTGTTTTATACAACTTTAAGATGTTGCGCTTACCCAGTGGGACAATGGTTGAGGAGGTATGAGTAGGAGGGATACCCCTGCAAGAATCACCACTGACTTGGCAGCAGATTTTCAGAGAAGACAACAGTTGGGCGTAGCAGCTTCTTCAAAAGTGAGAAGGTGTTCACTTTAAAACGTATTGAAGTCTTACTTTGATATATTTAAACAAGGGGAAAACTGATTGTCATAATCTAAATTTAGGAAACGCTTAAAGTGAATATCGAATAATTTAATGAACTTATAAAAATTGGAAATTTCACCCATTAAGCCACAAGGTTCTGATTGAACAGGATTAGGGGCTTCATCATAAGTTTAGGTTTTAGTTGTTGAATGAAGGGAAGCTTGCAAGAAGCATAGTCCAAGCTGCTTCCTGATTGGCTGAGATGTGCTGTTATAGGTTGAGGATGTTAGTGATTGGCTGCTGCTAGAAATTGCTGGAGTAATAGGTTTGGGTGAGGAGGGGGAAGAATATGCCCAAGAATAATTTCATAATGTTTGTGGCATAATAGACTTTAGCAGATGTGGGCTTAGAGCCAGAGGAAGCTGTAAGGTAGAGGGGAATTGGCGTTTTGAGTGATACAACATGAAACAAGATTGACAGATATTCCTTCCACCTCAACGCAAGCCCGGAAAAGATGGTCAGGGTTATAAGGCGCAACATAGAAAGGGGGAATAGATGAATTTTGTTGGAACTATTTGTATTGTGGCAGATGTGCAAGGCCCTGCTAGACGTGTGGCCTTAAGGGACTACAGACTAAAAGTTGGGTTGCAGCTTTAGGTGGGCAAACAAACCATCAGCTCCTTATAGAGCACCGCAGAGGGAATGTAGCTGGGCAACCTAGTGAACTGAACCTCCATAGTGTTGTATGCTTGTATCTGGGTGCAATTTTGTGGTAGGTGGCGCCCTGAAATTCCAGGAGCACAGTTGCCAAAGTGGAGGTGTTGGCTTTTCAAGTGAAGCAAAAATTAAAATACCTCTTATAGGGGCGAATCTGATAAAGTGGCAGCTTTATTAGCGCTTGGGCTAAACTAATAACCTGTTTGACTGATATGTAAAGTTTTCTATATTAGACCCAAAGTTTAAAAATGTATGTTGCTCCAGGGGAGAATCATTGTGCTGTGAGAAACCACCTTGATGCCTGTAAGGTGGTATTTGAGTTCCTTAGGAGGAACGAACTGTCATAAGGATTTTATTGAACTGGATGACCTAATTTGAGCATAAATTCCCATAGATGAAAAAAGCTAGGGGGGTTGCTGCTGCCCCACACTGGAGTAGCTTTTTGGGAGAACTGAGGATATTAGGATGTAACTTGCAGTGGGAGGTCAAAGTTTTTTTAGTTTCCTTTACATTTGATAAATTTCTCATAAAGTGACACCAAGCGAAAAGAAAGTTTTTAAGGACAGCAATCTTAACCTTGATTTTTACAAAATTTGTTATTGTTTAACCTTGTGCTACTATCCACCAGATTCCTTACTAAAGCGAGTAACTACCAGAAATTTTTAAAAATCCTCTTTAGGGTTGGTGTACACCAGGCAGACTTTAAAGGGT
Organism: Massospora cicadina; assembly: GCA_022478985.1. Lineage (NCBI taxonomy): Eukaryota > Fungi > Entomophthoromycota > Entomophthoromycetes > Entomophthorales > Entomophthoraceae > Massospora > Massospora cicadina. The sequence continues at coordinate 160,375 of JAKSZP010001344.1, forward strand.
TGACCTGGGCCACAGTGCTTGCCTTTTTATTTGCAGAGTGCTGTATTAGCCACATTATATCTTAATTAATGGACGATACTAGGTTGTTATCTAAGCGTGCAATCAACTCTTTTAGTTGTAGCTGATGTCATGACCACTCCACTGCTCAGATATTAGTTGAGCATGGTCTTATATGTGTTCAGCGATGTTTTGAGGGTTCTTTGCTGTTTTTTATTGGCGCATTCCTATATAGAATTAATAATTGGTTTTCTGGCAAGCTCATTAATAATATGATTTTGCTTCTCCAACTTAGTCGCTTCACACATTGCTTATTTTGGACTTTATGCCCCACTAGATATGTTTAGCGCTTCATTTCCAAACTCTAAACATTCAATCAACCGGCTAAACTGTTCAATTAGACATCTTCTAATATGAAATCACATTTATAGGAAGTCTTATTAGGGTGACACCACCCATACCCTTAGGGATTGCAACGAGATTTTCTAATAATCTTATATTGTACCCAGTTGTTACTGTACACTAGGTCAGAGCAGCGCATATGCATCAACATGGAAATTAACTTCTTGTCCATATTCTACGTTCTTGGTCTGATATTACTTAGACCCATGCCAAGTTATTATTTTGGTCATAAGAGGCCTCCAGGGAATTATTGTCTGCTTTGACCTTGTGATAAAGGAAGATGCGCATTAGTGATCAATTTTTCCTTTCTAAAATTGAGCTTATTGGTAACTATTAGGCCATTTACCCTATCTTTGACAAGTTAAAACTTTAATTGCAAGTCCTTTCTTTGAGGTTAATTCAGGAGCCCTTTTAGTATGCATCAACATTGGCATGTTAGAAAGATCTTTGCTATAGTTTTACAAATGCCAGTCTATTCTTAGATAAGATACTCGATTACCAGAACGTTTTTTAATGCCTTTAGGGGTACTAAACAATTCAGTGGTCAGAACCTTAGCGTAGTGATCTTTAATTAGACTTTTTTAAGATTTATTTTGCACTTAAGAATTGTTTTTATAGGTATAGCTGCTCTTTAATGCTATTACATTTGCATTTAGAGCAGATCCTCACTATTGTGTCATATACAAAGGCATTCATTCCTACAGGCCATTGGTTGGGGTAGATGATACCCCAGCTTTTTATCTTTGCCACTGCCTTAAAATGTTTGATGCAAAGTTGAAGAGATTTGGAGACATTAAGCCACCTTGCAAAATGCCCTATCTTAGTTTAAATATCTTACATTGTCCTTGTCAGACATTTGCCTCCTAGGCTTAAAAATAAAAGAATGATGTGAGTAGAACTTGGACAAATAGAGGAAATGTCAGACATTTACAAGTCCTTAATAAGGAGGAAATCGATTTTGATTATAATAACAAATTAGTTGGCCAAAAGACCCTGGTCAATTCTCAGTGAAACCCACAAATTAGAGTAACATGATTTTGACTTCTTTCTGGGAAACTAAATCAAAAACCAATAGTCAGATTACTCTAATCACAAAGCGGACCATGAGGCATCCATCAGATGGTGCTTCCCCAACCATGTTTAGGTCCATTCAAGCACCTACATAGGGGCCACCCCTTTTATAGGCATGGTGGGGGTCCCCCAAGGTGAAGTAATTTTCTCAGAAGGGGATTGGCTGAAATACATCAAGTCATTACCTCATGGGTACATTTTGGCTAATAATGATTCCCCATCCATTGTTTAGCTAAAGAGATGCGAGTTTGTCAAGCCTCAATAGGCTATTATCACATATTACCAAGTTCAGAAATTTCCCAAGCTATACAAACATTGATCCTCAGACGTTTTAAATACTTTTATCGATTTATTAGATATATACTCTCTTTTACCCCCGCATGGCGCTCAATAAAAAACTATAAAATTAAAACTTTTTTATATATATTTAATTCAATTATTTTCATACAAGTGGTTGCAAGAAGCCCCTCTTCTGATATTGTTGGATTAGAGGTAAATAAACACCATTGAGCCTTATACCAATTCAAAATCCAACAGTCCTATCAGCAAAATTTTGTTGCAAGACCTGTATATAGGGCGTCAATATTTTACAAAACTGGTATGGATGTCTACCACCCTCATTGCTAAACTTAGGAAGGACTATTATACCCAGCCATAGGTTTCTTACATGTCCAAGTATATCAGATAGCCATTTTTAATTCTTCTTGGGTCTTGGTGTATGTTTTAGGTCAATACAATGCTGTGCCAATTTGTATGATTTTTACCAAACCTGGTTAGCTTTGGCGAGAGTCTCAGGTGCTAGCATAAGCTAAACTAAAAGTTTTCTATAGAGTATTTTGTTATATGCGTTTGACAGAGCTACTAGTCGCCAGTTCTGAAGGTTTCAGAAAACACCCTATGTAGCCAGTTAGAAAACTATCCAACAGACCCTGCAGGGCCAGGCTCTTCAAAGTACCTAGTGGGAAAGAAACTAAAGGTTAAATCCTTACCCTGTATCTTGAAAATAAGTTAGTTAACAACGAGATTTTTAAGTGATAAATATGATACTTTATTAATAAAAAATAGTACAATATAAAGTACTAAAAATAGATTATTTACAAATTATTTAGTTTAAGCTGTAGGTAAGTGAGCTTAGTATTCCAACATAAGCTAGTAGGATCGCTCAGTCATTTTGTGACTAATAAATACTATTTTTGAAACTTATAAAACAGTTCAGCGGCGCAAAACTTATAATTAAAAATTAGAGATATAAAATAATGATAATAGACAACCAAATGATAAATGAATCACCCAATGGTGAGGTTTCACCCATATTAGGGCGAAGCCTGACACACATATTCTTGTACAAAAGCAAAATCTAGGTTTCTTAACCTCTAGGATATGTCACCCAACGCTCAGATAATGGTTTGATAGATAGGACACTTCTGTCACTCTGAAGTTGAAGACTTTATTAAGTATACAATACACATGTTATTGGGGCCATGTTTCTTCACCTTTAGCACCTCCTTGAGCGCCCATTTGACTTCCTTTATGATGATTTTAATGATGAAGTTTCACTTGTCTTTATAAGAATAATTCTTAGGCGAGCTTAGCCAGTTCAATCAGAGTATTGTTAGCTAACTTTAATACTTTAGGTATCAGAATATAATTTCATAGACTTTTTAATATAGCTCCCAATTTAAAGTTTCTTGATATGTTGCTTTTGAGTTTTTCTACCTCTTTTAATCCATATGGTATTAAATTTCTTGAGAACTGCCAAATTCTCTTGCCATTGTACACATTAAGCTCTAGTCATGGCAAGTCACGTCATTTGTCATCTGGTGTCTTGTTTTGGAGTACATTGCCTTGTACTTTAAGAGCCTTCCAATGATCACTTTATAATTCCTTGTATCCTGCCGTGTGAGCTTAAAGGTTTCTAATATATGCTTCAGCTTCTTAATAGTGCAGTTCACTTGTAAGTCTTTACATACTTGTACTTAGTACTGTCTCATTTAGCTTATCAATAATCTTGTACAGCATACAAGAAGGTTATTTCCAAGTGCTGGTTGAGATGAACAATAAATAATCAATTCTGACTTTAGCAGTCTAGCGCCACGCTTGGTCCTATAGCAAGAATGGTGAAATATGCCATTCTCATAGTTTTGATATTTTCCAGATCAACGACCACTTTATTGACAATGTGGTAGCTTTTGGTGTTGATGAATACCTCGCTCTCTGAGGTCTGTAACTTTGGGTCCAACAAGACCAAGGTGTAGTCCAGGCTGGATCAAATTTGCAGTACATTGTTGCAAGTGTAGGGCACCTAGTCAAACTAAGTTCTAATTATCCCTTTATGATTTTATCAGATTTATTCCTGAAGTCACTAGGTATTAAACCACATTAACGACCTTACTATTTGGTCTCCTGCTTATGAGGAATGTATCCAAACTTGTCTTGAACCAAAAGTTTTTCCTACTCTTATTACTGTCATTTTTTGGGTCTGAAATTCTTGTAATTACCAAAAACATATCTCTTGAGTTTTTGGTGATGTGGTAACCACAATCTCCTTTAGGGTCTTGCCAGTGTATCGAGTGTTTTGACCACTAAAATCATACCAGTATTGAGTTCCTCAATGAGAGTGTCTAGGATAGTCTTGTTTGATTGATAATTACATCATGTTCCTCCATATTGCTAGGCGGTTTATGTGGAGGTACCACAGGTGACTTTAGAAATTTTGGTTTCATTTGATACTAATTGGGTTTTTTATATGCTTGAGTACTGAAATTAGAACTAGGTTTTTTATAATAGTTTTAAGGATGTTATCTTCCTCTACTCATCTATATGCTATCCATATTCATAGCATTTATCATCATAATGATCTTCTTCAGAAGCCCAACCCACATGTATTATAATGTTCTGGGTGTGTGTAGAATTGCAGACTGAGGTTGGTTTATTAGCGGGGCTTCTGCTGAGCCATCTCCTGTTTTTGGACATAAAGTATAAAGGCTTATCATAACATGAATCCTGATGCTTGCCATTTTGTGTGCAGGGAACTCTTTTGCCATTCTTGATTCCTCATCTTTGATAGATGGGTAGGCTTAAGTGCCAGTTGGGAAGTTCCCTCAGATATAGACGCTAAGTATTTGTCTTGGTGGGTGCAGATTGATTTTTACCATTGTTTTAGTGGCATAAGCAAATAAGGGCTCTCTATAATTTCTAGGAATTTATTAGCCAGTTTTTTCAAACGCTAAACAATTATTAGTTGAATTAACTTCAGCGAGCATCCTGATGGAAAAAAGATTACTAGGGAAAATGCACTTTTTGCAATAATTTAAACCACCTAAATAGTATATAGCATACTTTTTAGTTAATCTATTGAATATTATACTCGTTGAAAGCACATTATTAGGATTTTATCCATTTACAAAAAGTAGGCCTTCAAATTTCGCTGAGTAGGACAATATAATGAATAACTTATTAATTGATTATAAGATTGCCATTAAAAGTTCTCTTTTTAGAATATTATTTAGTATTATTTATAGGACTAGAGTAGTATCTTAGAACAAGGTTAATTATATGAAAGATATTATATAATAAAAGGATAAGGTAGATCATTAAAACATCGATGAATCCCCCTTGGGTTGGGACCATCTAGTACTAAAAAAAAGGTAGATCATCAAACCAGTAATAAATCAAGTTGTGAGGCAAGCTCACTAATCTCATCAAGAGATTAATTTAACTTTAATAAACTTAATTATCAGGTAATGAATCCAGTGTACTTGATAAGAATTGATTGTTGCACCATAAATATAAATTCAACCTATTATAAGAAAATGTCCATTATAGTCCATATTTAAATTTAATATTAAAAGATAACTGGTGTTGGACATTTGCCCCCCAGGCCTCAAGATAAGAATGTTTTGGGGCAAAATCAGCCAAAAAGGGGGAAAGTTGGACATTTACAAGTCCTTGATAATAAGATCTATTTAACTATAAATAATAAATTTATTGGCCAAAAGACCCTGGCTGATTTTTTTGGGACCCTGCAAATTGGGTAACACAATTTCAAATAATTTATGGGCAAATAACTCAATATAACAGTTGGATTACTCTGATCACAAAGTGGACCATGGGTCGTCCATCAGATGGTACTCCCCCAGCCATGACCAGATTCATTCAAGCACCTATGTGGGGACCACCCCCTTTTATGGGCGTGGCAGGGGTACCCCAAGGTGAAATAATCTTGTCAAATATAGATTGGCTGTAATTTATCAGGTTGTTACCCCATGGGTACATTCTAGCCAAACATAATTCCCCATCCATCATTTAGCCAAAATGAAGCGAGTTTTCCAGGGTTCAATAAGCTAAACTCACATATTACCTAATTTGGTATTCCCCAGGCTATCTGAAAGTCATTCCTTGAAGCTTTAAATACTATTATCAATTTATTAAGTATATTCTCTCTTTTCCCCCACGCATCATATAATAAAATTCCATAAAATCATAAACCTCTTTAATTTTATTATTTTTCATTATTTTCATATAACTGGTGGGACAAGCCTCTTACTTGTATTGTTGGATTCAGGGCGAAAAGCACCAGCGAGCTTTTTTCCAGCCACAAATCCAACAATTGGTACAAACTATAACTATATAATTAACACCAATTTGAGGCTTCACCTTTTATAGGGAAAATCCCAACAGAGCCACCAAGCCTCAACTGGGGGTGGTGTCATGGTTTGAATTTGACATCATAATTGGGACCAACGTTAAGGACAAAGCATCATGTCAGGAGGCAAGAATTTGAGGCTAGTAAGCCACCCTGGCCTCAAGCATACCATAGATCAACGCTGGGTTAAGGCGAAGTATGGCTAGGTTGGTCCTATGGATGCAAGAGAAGTTTGGCCTATATAAGAGCAGGAGCGTTAAAATGAACTAGCTTTGTTACAAATAAAAATGGTTTGCTTCAGTTTTTGGGTAAGTGGGGTCTCATAACCCGTTCAGTTTTCAAAATTTCTAGCTCAGGTCAGCCAATCATACATTTAATTACCCAAGTTTGGTCAATTACCAAATGCATCATCTTGCCTGATGGAAGTGTGCGTCTATTTGTGCGCCTCAGCTTAGACCCACTTCCTTCAATTTATTGTTTTCCCATATTCCCTTAAATTTTTCATGTCAAGACCAATCTTTCCCATTAGTCAACTTCCCTTTAATAAACCCCTTGATAGTACACCGTTTTTTATTTATGCTATCTTAATCTATCCTATGTGCAGATCTCTTTGTGGAGGTCTCACACAAAATTAAAAATTTAGTTATAACTACAAGAAATATTTCCGCCCATGCACCGTTGGGTCGCCCAGGTTCCCTCCAACCTAGGGCACCTATATTCCACCTCTCTTAGCACCGCGTGTTTTCATTTTGGTATTTTTCTATAATGATAGCCATATTCGCCCTATGTTTTTATAGCTCTAGCTCTCTATGATGGGCTCTAGTAACTTTAATACTTGAAACTAGTTATCTGGCGTTGGCCCTGTGCACCGTGCAACTCCACATCAGGAAAAGGAGAGTTATAGACACCCTTCTTAAATTAATCGACCAAACCTTAAATTTTATGTGCCTGAACCTTTTCCATGTGGGACTTTTGCAAAGTGCATGTAGTGTGCGCCAGCAGGTGGCCACGACCACATTGGAGCATACCCCTGGGTTTGCATTTTGCCAAAGTTTGGAGCATTCTGGCGTTATCCTTGCTATCTCCAACTATAAAGTACTCACCCTTCTTGCCTGTACCTGGTGGATGCGGATGCTTTACAACCATGAGTCATGGTTCCCCAACTTTCTGTCAAATTTAATAACCTTGACACTAAAGAATTGTTTTTTGGGACCACGTTTGAATGATGCAGGCAGGATCATCAACAAAGGGCCTGGTGGTGTTGGCCTTAGGTAACGTTGTGCAACCTGTCATCAAAAAGACATAGGGTCAGTTTCGACTCAAATATGTTTTATAATGACGTTACCTCATATACTACTGAGTGAGGTCTCTTCTCTTACGACTGTGACAAAATTCTAATTCCAGTATATGGAATTAAGCCTGAGAATCCCCTCCTGTCCCCTACCATGATACGCAGATTCAGGAGGTGGAAAAAAGTAAATTTAAAATATGAAAATGTTTATACACCTGCAGAAAATATAGTGAGATATGTGGCCTCAGCAGTATGAGTGGCCAATTATCCCTCTCCATTTTATGATTCAAAAACATACCAGGGAGACATTTTTATGCCTGATGAAGAGTTTGGTGGCGAAGTACTGGCGTTTTCTGCTTTAGTAAAGATCATTTGGGTTATTTTCTACTGACTGCTACCCTTTCATCCCCTTCAGGAAAAATCAGCACCACTATTTTAGTGTATACTTGAGCCTCTGAAAATCTTATGGCCCAAAACCTAGCTGATTACCTTGAGCTGAGTTATATACCAGGTGATATGGTTAGAGGAGGGGCTTCCCAAGGTATTCCCACGCTGAAATTTGGGGTTTAGTGGACTATCAAGTTGGCGACTATCATTTGTCTGACCATTTCCAAGCTATCAAAAACCTCTTGTATCCCATTATTTTGGGTGTAGAGTGGTGGAGAAAGAATGATGTCAGGACTAACTCGAAAGAACGTACCATAACCCTCACTTTGAAGAATGGTCACAAGTTGGTGGTCCCTTTAGCTTAAGCCAACTTTCAGGGCAAATTTCCCCACTGGCCCAATATTTACCCTCGCAGTCTTGACCCGTTGCTGAAGCCCTCTGTGGAGGTTCCTTATCTTCCTGTTTTGAGGGGTTAGAATTTTCGTTTGATGCGGCTTCAGCCAATGTACTACCTGACCACTCAGAGTTTGGTTGTGAATTCAAGCTCACTGTGGATCTGGTGCATATATCTTTTCTCATTTACCCATTGACTGTCTGGGAGGAGGAGGCCTTAGATGCGTGGGTTAAGGATCAGTTAGCTAAGGGTGCGATTTTTCAGTGTACCCCCCAGTATGCTCCTCACTTCTCTTTGTGTAGAAGGCTGATGGAACTTTATGCCCTTGCGTATACTAAAGAACCTAAACAATGTTACTGTACCAGACCTCCATCCCATCCCTTTGGATTCTCAGATTGCGCGCTATGTAGAGAAGGCTAAAGTCTTCTCCAAACTGGATTTCCTCAACGCGTTTAATAAGATCTGGATTAAGAAGGGACATGAGCGGTTAACTGCATTATGTACCAGAAAAGGTGTTTTCCAGTTTTGAGTTATGTCCTTTGGGCTTAAGAATGCCCCTGCTAGCTTTCAACACCGCATTGATGCAGCTTTGGGGGACCTACTGGGGTATGCACGGTTTCCTACAAGGATGATATTCTGGTGTTTTCTCCTAATCATGAGTCCCATGCAGTACACCTTTGGCAAGTGGTGGAGAGGTTGAAGGCAGCCCACCTTACACTGAAGATCAGCAAATGTGAATTTTTCAAGTCCCAGGGCACTTTTCTGGGCAATGTCATGTTTTACCAAGGACATATGATAACTCCTGACAAGGAGAAGGCAATTCATGAGTGGCCCACCCCCATTTCAGTTAAAGAATTGAGGAGTTTATGTGGACGTGTACATTCATCAAGAAGTTCACGCCAAATCATCCTGAGGTGGCAGCGCCCTTGTATAAGGCGAGTGGTGAAAAAGTGCTTCAGTGGTCCCCCGTTTTGGAGGATGCTTTCCAATCAGTAAAATGCACCCTGTTTTACACGTCCGTCCTTCGCCATGTAGATCCTTCAAAAGAGTTCATTGTGCCTACTGATAGCACCAACTTCGCTATAGCGACTGCCTTGTTACAAATAGGCGAAGATGATGTAGAGCATCCTGTGGGATATTTTTCAGGAAAATGTCTTTGCCTGAGTTAAACTATGCTGTTTACAACAAATAGTTACTAGCAGTGGTGGAGGCGCTGACTTATTGGCGTCATCACTTGCATGGCTCTTCCCAACCTTTCCGTGTACATATAGATCACCGCGCCTTACTGTATTACAACGCTCCTCATGTCCTAACTCCACGGCAGACCCGTTGGCATGAGACCCTTGCACAATTTGCATTTTCTTATGAGTTCACCAAGGGCAAGGATAATGGGTTGGCATATGCTTTGAGCCGCAATCCTGCTTTAGCTCCTGATATAAAGGATGTGGAGGTTCATAACACCCAGTTGATGATTCCGCCAGATAAGATTGTGTCTCCACTTCTCTCTTCCACGGCCAACAGGCCCGCGCTTGCACCTCTGGAATGTGGAGTAATACAGTATGTTCAGAAAGGTAGTCCTTTCTCAGCCGTTATCAACTGAATTTGTTATGGTACTTGCAAGAGCGCGTTGTTTCAGGAGGATCTATCCAGGGGTTATCATGTAAAGGATGAGATATTGTGGTTTTGGGGGCACTTATGGGTTCCTGCTGGACCACTTAGTCTGAAAATCATCCAGGACCACATGACGGAATTACCATTTGTCACCTGGGAAAGCAAAGACTTTGGATTTAATTCAATGCACCTACAATTGGAAAGTCTTACCTGCTCAGGTAGGACAGTATTGTAAAGAGTGCTTGATCTGCAATCAAATGAAGCCAAATTGGCAACCTTTAGCGGGGTTCTTAATACCAGTTCAAAAGGCTGAAGGGCCCTGGACTTCCCTATCAGTGGATTTAGTTGTGGAATTACTTGTCTCTGATGGTTATGATGCCATCATGGTGGTGGTGCACCATTTTACAAAGTTCGCCCACTTTATTCCCTACAGAACCACAGTAACTGTGGCTGAGATGGCTAGGCTCTTTTTCATTCATGTGTTTGCTCTTCACAAGGTCCCACAAGAAATTATTAGTGTTTGGGGCCCCAGTCTACTCTCTGGCATTTAGGAAGAGTTGTGTAAGACTCTTCAGATTCGCCCCTGATGTTCAACTGCCTATCATACCAAACAGATGGGGAGACTGAACGAGTGAACCAGTGTTTAGAACAGTTTCTGCTGTATTGCACTGCCGCCAATTATTCAGCTTGAGTTCCTCACCTTCCTATGGCCCAATTTAGCTACATCAACACTTTGCATTCTTTGATCGGCTGTTCCCCATTTTTTGCCAGCCATGGTTAAACCCCGCCTTTAACATGTAGCCCAGCTGTGGATTTAAAGTGGAAGTGGTGGTGGACTTTGCCAAGACTATTAATAAAATACAATATGGTGTTTTCACGAGTTTTAGGCGGCAATGCAAGTATACAAGGAGAACGCTGATGGTAAGCGATGAGTGAGTCCAGCGTACAAATAAGGCAATCTCATGATGCTTGATTCTCATAACATCACTATCAAGCAGCCATGCAAAAAGCTGGGACCAAAAGAGTATTGGCCCTTACCGCGTTGTTAGAAAGGTGGGCCACGCCTCATATCAGTTTGATCTTCCCTCTTTATTTCAGATCTTTTCTGTCTTTTATGATAGCAAATTGACATTGTTTGAGGGCCCCCCACCATAGACTCCTAAGGCTTATCTCGTGGATAGGGTGCCAAAGTGGTGGTGGAGGAAATAGTAGCCTCCCACAAAGTAAAAAGAAGACTTGAGTACCTGTTATCCTGGAAGGGATTTGATGCAGCAGAAACCAGTTGGGTACCAGCTTGTGACTGTGCTCATGCCCAAGACCTGATCATTGCTTTCCACAAGCATTTTCTCCAGGCCGCCAGATCTCAGTCAAAGCATGACATTGCCGCAATGAAGTTGGCCCCAGCCCACAAGATTTTTTCCTGGAGCAAGCCCCTAGAGGGGGTTGACCCCTAAAGGAGGAGAGGGTAATGTCATGGTTAAAAATGACATCATAATTGGGACCAACGTTTAGGACAAAGCAGCATGTCAAGAGGCCAAGAAGGTGAAGCTAGCAGGCCTCCCTGACCTCAAGCATATCATGGATCAACGCTGGGTTAAGGCGAAGTATTCCCAGGTTGGTCCTATGGATGAAAGAGAAATTTGGCCCTGTATAAGAGCAGGAGCTGTAAAATGAACTAGCTTTGTTACAAATGAAAATGGTTCGCTTTAGTTTTTGGGTGAATGGGGTCTCATAACCCATTCAGTTTTCAAAATTTCTAGCTCAGGTCAGCCACTCCTACAATCAACTACCCAAGTTTGGTCAATTACCAAATACATCATCTTGCCTGATGGAAGTGTGCGCCTATTGGTGCACCTCAGCTTGGACCCGCTTCCTTCAATTGATTGTTTTCCCATAATCCCTTAATTCCCATGTCAAGACCAATCTCTCCTGTTGGTCAACTTCACTTACAATAAAAACCCCTCATTTAGTACACTAATTTGTATATATATTATCTTGGACGATCCTGTGCGCAGACCTCTTTGAGGAAATCTCACACAACGTTAACCATTTAGTTATAGCTACAACAAATCTATCCTCCTGTGTAACGTTGGGTCTCCCAGGTTCCCTCCAACCTAGGGCACCTATACTCCACCTCTCTGAGCATCGCGTGTTTCCATTTTGGTTATTTTTATAATGATAGCCATATTCGTCATATGTTAATATAGCTCTAGCTCTCTATGCTGGGCTTTAGTAACTTTAATACTTGTGACTAGTTTCCTGGCGTTGGCCTTGTGCACCGTGCACCTCCACGCTGGTAACAGGAGAGTTATAGACACTCTCCTTACAGGTGGTAGTGATTTTACCAGGGCCAGCAAGCCTCACTAGGGGTCCCAAACTAACAGAGTTGGGTTAAGCAATAACCTAAGGCAGTTGGTTAAAATGTTGACCCAGCGAGCAATTGTTGGGTTTCAGTCTCATAAATTGTAGGCGTTTGGAAGTATGGTGAATCCTTTCATCACCATTGTTCCTGACTCTATCCTCTTTAAACAGCTTGATTTTGAAGCGGCGAGGATCAAAAGGTTTTAACAATTACTCTACTCAGGAATGGCAAGCCACATCTCAGAATTAGGGCTGAGAGGAATTACATAAATTACAGGAGGCATTCTTGAAAGGTTTTCTTGATATTGACTAATATCAGGAACATTTCCATTTTAAGGCTTTTATTATACTTGGTTTCCAGTTTATAACTATCAGCATAATCAGTGAGTTCTCTTTATATGCAAAGTGTCCTTGAGTACTGCTTAACATTAGTCTTCTCCCAAGAATTTTTATAAAATTGAATAATAGCTGCATAAATGAGCTACTCTGTTTGTTCTCAGAAGACAAATAGCATGTGTCCAGTTGATGAGTCTTAAATAAAAGGCATGAGGTTTGATAGTCTTAAGTGATCTTGAAAGTTGTTGATAAAGTTAATTTTGGCAGTTTGATAAATTAAGATACAAGCTGAATTTTTTCAAGTGTTGCAGCATATGCAACTGCGCTGCAACTCAGAAGGACCCAGTAGAAAGCACCAGTATTGGGATTTGGCTCATTTTAGAAGGACGGCCTCCAAGTTTGCTGAGTAGGACAATAAGTTTTTGGAGCTATTAAACTCATTATAAAATCAGTGTTAAAAAGTTTTGTATAAATTTACAAGAAAATCAGTTATTCTCCAAAGTAAATTCAATTTTTATTGGAAACTAAAACTCCAGCAAATTTATCCTGGTAGATTTGAGATTAGCTATTTTAGAGGCCTGTCAAAGCATTAAAATATATCTCAAAATTAAACTAATTAAACTTAAAAAACAATTTTTGAAGGGGAAAGAAAAGTTCCAAAAAATGCACTGGAAAGTATGAAATATATATATATAAACTAGAAAGCAATACCTGTGCTTTGCTACGGTGTCTATAGAAATTCAGCTATTCAACTTGCACTTTAATTTTATACTATAGATAAAGCTTAATCACTCAGCCAAATGTAAGTACTCAATCAATATAACCAAAAACCATTAAGCATTCAGCTAAACCTAACTGAACTTATCAAAACACTAATAATTAATCACCCCTCAAAACTAAACTGTGTCCTATTAATTTGACCAAAGCCATCAACCACTTGTCCAAACAAAATAAACCTATTGAATAAATAAAATAATACCAAACTGCTACCTGAAACATCTAACTATAATAAAAATCATTGTGTATTAACCTTTCTTCCAAACTACTAAATCAACTTCTACTTAACTTGCCAAAAGTATTTTATTAATTAGGAAAACAAAATTAAGCAGGTTCTTGAAATTATATAAACCTTTTAAGATACCCATGCTTCACGGCTTTTCTTTCTCATAACAATCACTTTAGTTACTATGATTCAATTCAAACAGCAAATTTGGATAATCACACACAGGAAAGATGGGCGACAATAATAACAAAAATAATACAACATGGGCGAGCGTTGTGGCAAGCGGTGCACTTAACGGTGCAACTAAGGGCAAGAAACGCCCTGGAGGGGGACCAGGAACCCAAGCCATAAAAAATCGCAAACTCAGACACCATCTGGGTTTATGGTGATTACTGTAAAGCACGCGCAATACATTTACATTCAATTCAACCAACCTTTGTCAAAGGTGGAACATGGGATCAGACTCTTCCTTGGGGATGAGTCAATGACCCTATGAGAGAAAACATGTGAGGCACAGCCCTCACTTTTCCCTCACGCGGTGTACGTAGCCACCAACAACATGGGCCGCGGCTGGATTGATATTGGTTTCAAAACAGCCAATGAAGCTGATGCCGCAGCAAAAATCAGTATGGGAATTGCCCTCCCTGAGGGCAAAAAAATTGTGTGCACCGCGCGCACCAGATGGAACAAAGCAAAAACTTTGTTCATCTCCTTTGACTCGCTCCCCACCAACCTTGCTCGTAAGGTAATCAAGGAGGAGCTCTGCAAAGGTCTTGTGGCCTACAGAGAAATCCAACAACTCAAATTACAGTGATTTTGCTTAATGCCCAACCTGTGCACGGGCAAAGCTAATGCTGTAGTCAACCCCTTCCCAGAAGTGGAAGAGGATTTATCCAGAATTCCCCGCGCAGCAGAATTTTACTTTGCAGATGGGGGCCAGTCAGCTGCATTCTGAGTTACACCGGAACGCGCACCACCCATTAGCAACCACTGTGGCTCACTGGGCCACAAGGAACATGCATGCCCTGTAAAAGAGGGCTTAATGGAAAATGATTTTTGTGAAGAAGCTATGGATGAAGATAATGAAAACTTCGCCAAAATGACTGATGGCCACCACCCATTCTGCTGGGGTGAAGATGGACTATACTCCATCGTGGACCTAGTTACAAGTAAACAGCGTAAAGCAGCAAAAAGCCCGCAAGAGAGCAGCGGCTGAAGTGGCAGCACATGCGGAATCCGTCATTAACCATGGACAAATTCAGGAGGATATTTCAGATATTCACCAAACCAACCAATCAGAACAATATGCCCAGGTCGAAAATTTTCACAGTAACCAGACTGAGCCACAAAGCGTCATCAGTCATGCACATACTGAGGAACAATACAACCACAATTTGGGTGAAAATGCGGTGCACGATGCAACAAAGTTGAACCTCAAAAATATAAAATCCAATCAACAACCCACATCAAATCAACATGAGACCTGTGCAGGAAAAGTTGATGCATATACAAAAAACCGCAATTCTCTTGAATCATTGGGTCAGATCAAGGGAACCAACAATGGCAGTGAAAGAGTTGGAGTACAGACGTGGAGCATGGCCAAAATGAGCCATGGTGGGATAGGACCAGAGGGTCCTCCCAACCGCTCCTGAGGCGCTGCGGGCACCTCAGTGTCAATAGGGACATTAAATATCGTGGGAGCCAGGGCTCATACGTCCCAAGCCAAAAAGCTGGCATTCCTGCGAAAACCTCTTGTAGACATCTTGGCCATCCAAGAAACCCACTGCCTACAAGGGGAAGAAGAATCCTGGTCAACCAGGGTCGCACCATCACAACCAGTATGGACGTCTCACTGTGGGGTGATAGTCCAAAACAACAAAAAATTTAAAATTACAAATTTATCATCACACTTGCACGGTCAAGTCCTGGTAGCAACAATCACATGCCAATATGAAATAATTTCGTTAGCATGTATCTATGCACCGTGCACTGCAACTGAGAGAAGAAAAATTTTGAAAATTTTTTTTCCTCACCCTCCTACCAGATATCATCATGTTAGGCGATTTCAACTGCTGGAAAAACCCCAATACAGATCGATGGCCTAATCCCAGGGGATACTCACCTGGACACATTGAATATTTCACAATGAAGGCATCTCTTGGCTTACAGGATGCTCTTCCCCCCAATTCACCAATTCTTCCCCATATGACAAGACCCAACATATGTGAGGGACTGCTCATATCAATGAGTCGTATTGACCACATCCTCATCCCACAATCCCACCACTCAAGAATCTCCAAATTTACAACAAAAAGATCAATTTTTCTGATCACCAATTAGTTATGGTGCAGTTAGCGCCAACCCAATCCCACACACAGTTGTCGCCTTGGAGAAAGCTTCACCCAGAAAATATAAGATTTCCTGAGATATCTGAATGGGTTGAAAACAAGGCTACAAACCCAGAATTCACAGCCCCATTCACTTTGGATCCCATTGGAACATGGAAAAATTTCAAAAAAGATTTAATCAACAAAACCTGACATAATGCATCACGCAAGTACACCGTGGACACAGCCACAATCAAGCGTACCTTGGCAGAACTAGACCGCCTTGAAATAAATACTCTGAGATCTGGCTATAGCCCTAATTGGGGACGCAAATGGGCAGAAATTTCAGCCTGACTTAACAATCTCATCTTTGAACACCAACACAGAATCAAAGTATCCAAAAGGTAAGTTCATAAAGGAAGGCGAAACTGTTCAACATACTTTTTCTGTCAATTCCACTCCCGTGGAAACCAGCCCACGTGCACACAGGTCCGCAAGACCAATGGCGCCGTGTCAACTGACCCTGAGGAGGTCAAGGCGGAAGTACATTGCTATTACACCAAAATATATTGTGATATGCCAACAGATCCACAAAAAATTAAAGAATTTATTCAAACTGCCAAGATACAAAGTACACCACCAAATTACAATATACTATCCCTTATCACATGGGAGGAGCTTTGGGAAACAATTCGCGGTACACCACGTAGGAAATGCCCAGGGCCTGATGGGATACCCTACGAATTTTACAAAAAATATTTTCAACAAATTGCCCCCCTCCTATTGGCGTCAATGAACCAGAGTTTGTTAAAACACGCCTATTACCAGGAGGCCATGAATCCTACGTTATAACCTTGTATAAAAAGGGTGACAAGTTGGACCTGGCCAACTGGCGCCCAATTGCACTCTCCAACACTGACACAAAAATATTAACAAAAATTCTAGCAGCTAGATTAGGCGCAATTGCATCTGACGTCCTATCACCCAACCAGTTTGGGTTTATACCAGGGCGTTCAATCTGGAACAACATACACCCTGTTGTAAACATTTGCCAATTAAAAGCAACTGGTGCCCTGGTCTTCTTGGATCAGGAAAAGGTGTATGACCGTGTTAGCTGGCCATACCTAAAAGAATGTCTACATGCCTTCAAACTCCCACTAAGATTCATAAAATGGGCGATGCTCCTAACAGAATCTGCAACCATGGCTGTATGCGGCCCTGGATTCCTAACAAACAATATAAAACCACACAGAGGGCTCAAACAAGGGGATCCCCTCAGCCCACTGCTATACAATTTCAGCTTTGACCCGCTCCTCTGAGTAACTGACTCACGTCTCATGGGGATAACCGCACAAAGACAACCAACAGTCAAGATACTGGCCTTTGCAGATGACTGCGTAGCAGGTATAGTAAACAATGAAGATGCCTGACAGCTGGAACACACTCTAGAGGATTACTCCAAGGTGAGCAATGCATCGCTCAACAAAAGGAAGACAGAAATTATCCTCTTAGGCAAATACACAAACAATTGGGCCACAATATCAGAACCTCACACCAACACTCGAAGAAAAACCCAATTATTTTACCCTTTGCAACACCTCCCACCACCACTCCTGTCCGACACCTTGGAATCTGGCTAGAATAAGGGGGATATGCTAATGAGACAATGGAAAGTAACCTGTTACAATGGGTATCCAAACGCGTCGCCTCCCTCAAGGGAAGAACCCCAGGACTAACAGGACGAGTTACAGTTGCTAACTCGCTCATCCTCCCAATACTGTGGTACCAGTCCCATGCGATAGCCTTCTCACCTACCTTTATAACCTCAATTCGTGCGCTTATCCAGGGCTGGCTGTGGCCTGGCTCTCACCCTCCTATACGGATGGAAACACTATTTGGCCCACGCTCAAGCGGAGGCATGGAACTAATAGATTTTGAGAGCCATTCCAATCACATCCTAGGTACCTGGATAAAGGAAATCCTTGCTCCAGACCTCCCGCAACAACATTGGTCCAGAGCAGCAAGGACTAACTTTGCACAGGCGCTCAAATTAACCAACCCACATAGTCCACCCAGACTACTTTCATACCTTTCCAAGCACCCTACTGCAACGGGTCCGCATGGAACCTCCCCTCATTTCAAATATATCCTCCAAACTATCCGCTGTATGGGATGGACCATAGAGAACATGGGTACTATACAGGGAAGGGGATGACCCAGCCCCCAATTCAAATTAAGAAACCCAGAAAACCACCCCCAGAGGGATATGCTCGCAACAACCCCAAGCATAGCTAGGATAGAATACCTAGATATGCTGGACATTTCCTATGATTTAACCACACAGAAAGCAATGTGGAAAATGACACACCACCCACTCCTACAACCAAGGATAAGAGCAAACGCCTGGCGCTGTTTGAGAAGGACCTATAGGATGGCGGACCGCTCCAACTCCCTCCACAAAACATGTGCAGTATGTGGAGGGGAGGGATCCCTACATCACCGCCTAGAAACATGCCCCCACAACTAAAGCTTTATGGCAGGAAGTTGCACGCCTGCTCAAGATTCAAAACGAACAGGAATTCTCGATATCAAAGAGTATCTTTGCGCTCCAAATAGAGTCACCAATCCCATCTACCCTCCGCTCCCTAATAATACCCATTGCAATGTGAACAATACACAAAATCTCATTTGATGCGTTCAAAGGCACGGTCCCAACCATTCATGGGATTATTAACAAATTCCATGTCCACTTACTAGAGCACTTCCAAGCCTGGCTCTAAAATATATGAGACCAAGACAAAAAGCGCTCATAGAATCATGGTTTACACTCTGGTTCCTCCACACAGACCCTTTCCTTCACACCTGCTCCATAGCAGGGGAAACCCCCTTGGAGTAGTGCACCAACCCCCCATACCTGGCAGTCCTGCTGGCAACAGGAGTAACTTGAGTACCCTGGGGTGCCCAATTTTTATATTTCTTAGTTATTCTCTTAGTTTCACATATATTTGGTAATGTCTGTCCCCTGGTCAGCTTACCTCGGTTAAATAAAAAGATACCCATGCTTCGCTATGGTAATTAAAGTTTATCAGATGATAAGCTCACACTGACATCCTATAGGTTGTGACAGCACTACTCTCAAGCCACTTGGACTAACAACTTTGCTTTTGCCCTTGTGGATGGTTAGTTGATTCTTTTTTACTTAACCCTTTCAATGATTTGATGCATATATGCGTCAAAAAATGGGGGTGATATAAATCTAAAAACGCATATATGCGTTTAGAAAATGAGACTTGCATAGATTTATTTCAAAATTTATCAAATATCCGTTTTATGACTAGGACCAAAATGAGCTTAAAAAGTGTGAACATCAGCTAAGAAATTTTTGAAAAAGTTAAAGGCCAAAAATAGAGGAGTTTTTTTGAAAATCAGTGAAAGGGTTAATCTACTTAAAACTCTAATACTGATTTTTTAGTTTAGGGTGATTAATTTGGTGATTTATCTGATAAACGCCAATTCTCACCCACTCGCCCAAATAAATTGACCCCATCATACTCAATAGTTTCATATTTGATATTTATTTGCCAATTCTCACCCACTCAAACAAATAGATTGAGCCTATCAGAATCAAAGGTTTTAGATGTCAGTCAGTCAGTTTGTCAGTCAATCAGTGAATGTGGTCTCTTAGTATATATAATTTATTATAATTTATAATACTAGAAGTATCCTGGATCAAGGTTAATTACATATCAAAGATATCAAATAAATGAAGGATAAGATAGATCATGATAACCAGGAATACAAGTTGTGAGGCAATCTTAAAAAACTCATCAGTGGATTAATTCAAATTCATTAACTGATTTGTTAGTTTAAACTCCAGTGTAATCAATTAGAATCAATAATTGCTCCATAGTTATACAGTCATACCTTATAAAAATGGTCCAAATTTTATCATAAATAGATAAAATATTGAAGGATAACTAGTATCATCTATAACTAAATAATTAACCTCTATTTGAGGCTTCATCATAAGTAGGTCAAATCTTTATAGAAATGCTCTCAATGTGGTTATCAGTCCAGGTGATTTGCAAGATATTCTTTAATCTTCATGTAAAGGTTATGCTTGGTCCTTACTGAATATATGTGTACTCATTAAAAGAGTTCTAGATTTATTATACACTTTTTATCTTTAGATAAAATGGATGGATCAAAGGACTCATCATGCAGTAGCTTCTGTCAATTTTCATCAACCTAATCAAAAGGTTAATTCATCTCAAAGCTGACTCAAATTCGTTCTTTCCCAACAAAACCCCCCTCAAGGTCTTGCCAAGGGAGTAGATAGCTCCAGAGGAATCTCATGTGGACTCATTTAATGACAGTCTCAGTATTAGCTGAGTCAATGGAATATTTAGGGCCATGATAGTATATCACTCAATAGGGGCCAAACTATGATACATCAATATTTGGATTCTCTCTCCAAGTGATGATAGTATAATAGCATCAAGTCCCCCAATTGACTCAAGCATAAGGGGCTTCTTGGCATTGGTTTTATTGGTTTATTTTATTTGGTAGTAGTCTTTATAAACTTATATCAAAGGCCTACAATCTGAATATCTCCTCCACCAATCTCTTCATGGCGAGATTGGTGGGTTCAGGTGTAGATTCAAAAATATGCGTTAGACTAGAATGTAACACGGGTTCCCAACTGTAGAGGGCCTTAAATTAAAACGTCATGATATTTTGTTGATAGGCTAACCATTAAGCTATCAGAGCCCCTTGGAGATAATTATTTCATAGAGTCAGTTCGGTTTGAGATACTTTGTGGAAGACAGAAATGAGAGTAACATTAGTTACCTCTATGGCCCCAATGATGGAATAAAGATAGGCGGCCGTAAAAGCTTGGTATGTCCTCATTATTGAATCAAGTTTGGTCACAACCTGGGAAATAAAATTCGTCCATTGAAGGAAAGGAGGTCTTTTGGGCTGCCACACCTTGTGAGAACTGCTTAAGTAATAATGAGGCGGTGTATTTAACAGTAGCAGTCTACTGAAGAAGTTTTTGAACCATTTTGTGAAGTGATCTATTGAGAGGATGATGTAGCAGAGTCTATACATGATGGTCAAAAATACCAATTATGTTTATATTGACATTGTAAAAGTGTGAACTTTGCAAACAACTTGACATTGATATATTATATTTGAAGAGCCTTGTATTGCACGAATAAGGCAGAAATTGATCTGATAGTGGATGATGTCAGTTATACCTTCCCAATAGCATTGATACCTAATCCACTGGTAGGTTTTCTGTAGAACTTTGTGACCCACAGTATTATGCGCCTCCATGATGGTAGATTGTGGATGAGTGGAATATGTAAGATAACCATCCAATCTTAACCATCTATAAAGCACCCATTACATGATCTTTGATTTATCAATCATCCTTCTAAGTCTTTCTTAAACCTTTGGGTCTCATGGTCCTACATCTTAGGTTGCACATTTAGCTCATATACCCAGTCCTTTTAAGAAGCATATAACATTAGTATAGGTAGATGGACAACCCATCATAGTTTTGATGTATACCAACGCACAATGGACAATAGAGAAATTTTATTTATGTAACATAGAACCCATTGAGCAAGTCTCCCATTAGTGCATTATACTGATGCAATCACTTTAACAAATGCATGATTTGTTGAAAATCATAAAGTGTTGATCGTAGAGGAAGTGTTAGAAATACTTAATGGCCCATAGCATAGCCAGACAATTGCATTCTGTATTCTATAATTTCTTTCTGCCTTGGTCAGAGTTTCGCTATACTAGGCAATAGAGTGATTTAATTGCTTAGGGTTGAATTGCATCAATATTGCTCCGACTAAACATCACTGCATACATGAACATGATGAAAGGCTTAGTAAAATTGGGGTGTACTAATACAGGAGCTACTATCATGGCATCTCTTATGAAACAAAAGCCTGTTTTCAATATTCTTTCCAGTGAACAGGGACCTCTTTGTGGAATATTTATATCAATGGCTCAGCAAGTTCAGCATTTTATGAATTTACTTTTGTTAATAAAAGGCCATTCCTAATATGACCTATATCTTGTGTAAGATATTAAGCTTGGATATCTTATTTATGGGAACAACTTTATCAGGAAATGTAGAGATAACTTCATGATTATCCTTGTAACCCAGAATTCCAATTATCTCTGGAATAAGTACAATTGCGTTATAATCTTTAAAGAATCTGCTTAAATCCAGTTAAAGACTTTTATTAGGAGATAGAGATTTTGATTGAAGGTACAAGAGAGCATGGTAACATCATCCAAATAAACTATTAAACAGGCTATTTTGAAGTCTCCAAGCATGTTGTCCATTACTATGAGTCTTAGGGATCAACCCCTGCGGCTTATCTGGGAGAAATTTTTATTTTGTATCTATATGGGGAGGAAGCCAGCGGCTGTCACCCTTGTCACCTTTGACAACTTAGCCCATGTAGTGGATGAGAGGTGGGTGATGGCATACCCTTTGAAAATCGCGTCATTACCTCATGCCAACCACCCACAAGTTGGTCCAGAAGATTTAAAGTGTGTTGTGAAGTGGCGTTTGCCAGAGGCCATTGCCAGCAGAAAGTTGGCTGTAATTCTCCCCTCACAAGAAATTATCTATTGATTCTACTTCCTCTGATAAAATTAAATCAATATTTAGAAAAAAACTGATTAATCCAGTTTCAGGCTTGGAAACCCTAAACCGCCGTTCTCCTTTGTCACCAGAAATCATGAGCCTATCCTTGATAGTAATGAGTGCAATAAACTCTTTCCTTCTCAATGGGATTGGCCATATGCAGCCTGGCCATGGGCGCACCCAGTCACATACTGGATCAAGTGTCACCGATCTGCCAAATGGAGTCATGTCAAGATGTGGAAACTTGGTGGCAAAATTCAAGGGTAAGTCAGCTGGAAAGGTTGAGATTCATACAGCGTCATAAAGTTTTAAAAATGTTAATCTTTCATAGTTAATGGCATAATTATTCTGGATTGTGAATGCAAGTGTTTCATAACCTATTTTTTGTGAGCTTATAAGGCAGAGGACCCTGACAGGTTCCTCTGCCACTCTATAGTGTCCTTTCCACCCTTTAGGTCCAATAAAAATGATACTTAAAAATCAGAGTTTATTTGTTAATTTAAGCAGTCCACCGGATATTTAGTACTATGATTGCCAATTTTAGGAATCTCTAGCTATCCCTCATGTCTGCCCTATTAATTTCCATCCCACATTATGGATGGCTGTACTGGGATATTCTGGCTGGTGTTTGGGGTGGTCATTCACCCTGTGTTCCAGTTCAGTCTCATTATTATCAGCACGCTCCATGACATAGAGCGGCCCAAATTCTCATCCTTCCCCGTCCTTCCCTATAAGTAGGATGTTTCGTTGGTTTTATCATATGAGTGAGAGTTAAAACCTCTGGTTAGGGTTCTGTTTTCTGAGAGGATAGCCCATTCATGGAATCGTAGTTTTAATGCTGCAGTTAAAAAAAATCCTTCCTCAAACACAGGGGGGTTCTACCCCATGTCAAGTTTATGAGGACCCAGGTTTCCCTCTTTTCTCAAGTCGTCCAACATGAATTGTTTCAAGCGTGGTCTTGTTTGTCCCTGTGACCACTTATCTCGATTCTCATCCCACCCTTGTATAATCTGGTGCTATTATTCTTTTTGTCAATTATAATGCTTCTGATGATCAGATATATGTGAATCCTTTGGTGCCAATGTTGTCCGCAGTATAATCAGAAGAGTTAGGGATTGCTCAGGTGGTGAAGCCATCGTTTAGTCTCTGGAGGAAGGTCCAAAGATTTTACAGTCACTACTCCTTCTTCACAGGTTGTGTCCTGCACATTCATTAAGAAACAGGATTAGGCTTATTTCATGTTAGAATTAAAATCCAGTTGGGATCCCATAGGGCATTCATTGAGGAACTCTTAGATGCAGGTGCAGCCAGGAATTTATAAGGTTGCAAGTCTCTCAGTACTTGGCTATAGATATCGACGCCAGGTCCTTCATATTGAGCGCGTCATCAGCCTCTATGACTAGTTAACCAGTGAGATGGCCGGTGCCATTCTTGGTGCATTCCTTTGTCTTCTGCAATTGGTTTACTGCAGTGCCATTTTTGGTTACAATCATTCTTGGGGTTGGTTGGTGGCGGCGGATAACAGGTTAGTATTTATTTGGTGCCCAATCTATTGTCTTTTGTGAATCTGCATGTGTGTGATGAATTTCTTCTCATTGACAATTTTCCCTCACCTATGTGGTTTTTAATCACTTTCACATCCTCCACTATCAAGAACCACCGGATTTCCCTTTGGTGTTGATGCAGTACAAAGATAATTTTAATATGGGGAAGTCCAACCATTTTTTTCACTCTGAGTATTACTTTGCCTTTCATTTGATGGTAAATGCAATCTATATCAACTGTCCACTATACCCCTATACTGAGCAAGAGGACAAGGCCCTGCATTTGTGGTTAGATGACATGCTCCAGAAGGGGTGGGTGTTTAAGCAAACCTCACCCATCGCGTCCCCTAGTTTTTCTCAAAAGGTGGATGGTACGCTGCCCCATGTATGAATTATGTTCATCTGAACAATATCACCGTGCACAACCCCTATCTACTCCCTCTTGAGTAAAACATCAGCTAAATGATTTCCAAATCCCAGATATATTCCAAGCTTGATCTAGTAAATAATTTCAGGCAATCCAAGTAGTAAAAGGTCAGGAGTTAATGGCAGCCTACTGTACCCAGAGGGGTATATTTCAATTTGCTTAATGCCCATTGGCCTCAAAAACACGCCTGCTACCTTTTTAGCGCATGCTTGATGCATTTAGTGATCTTCGCTTTACTTATACATTGGCATACATTTACAATATCCTGATGCACTCCCCTACCCCTGAACAGCATGCAAAGGACCTTGAGGCGGTACTGGCAGCGCTGAAGAAAGCTGATCTTTTTGTGAAGCCCTTGAAGCACGAGTTTTTCTGGGGTGAGGTTATATTATTGGGTAATCTTGTCATGAAGGACAGTTATGCTATCCCTCCCAGAAAACTCAAAGCAATTCTTTCATAGGCCACCACCATCACCCAGAAGTGTCTGCATAGTTTCCTGAGACAATTTCTTTAGTCTCACTGGCGCTTTCTCAGTTGGAAGCGCCTCTCGATCCCCTAAAAGGAAAGAATGTTCCATTAAAATGGACAGCAGAGTGCCAACGCACGTTAAAGATGATTAAAAGGTTATATGTGGCACCGCCAGTCCTCATACATGCTAATTCATCTTGGCCTTTTAGAGTTTCTTGTGATGCCTCAGCAGCCGCGGTGGGTGCTGTTCTTATTCTGGAGCATGAAGGGGTAGAACATTTCGTCGCTTATTTCTCATTCTTTTTCACCACAGCAGAGCAATATTGGGCCATATTTGACAAGGAGCTCACCGCTGTGTTGTGAGACCCTTACTCACTGGCGGTACTTGATTCAAGGCGCATGGCACGAAGTGGTGATCTGGATGGACCACCAGGCCCTGATGTACTTCCTAAAACCCCCAGAGATTGGCGCACCGTCAGGCTCAGATGTTTTGGGTCCTGTGAAGCTATGATTTTAAACATGAGTTTGTAAAACGGCATTAAAATGTCCTCATCAACCTGGTGAGTTGCAACCCTTCACTGAGTCTGATGGAGTAGAAAAGAGGAGTTAATAATAATATTTACTCCTACTCAGATTCTCGCCATTGCCACTTTAGCTATATTTCAAGAGGATTGGGAACCAGATTAGCCATTGGTATCTTGGGTACTGTGTGATTCAAACCGCTTTATTGAGGGGCTAGAATTGCTTAATCAGTTGATTTTGCTTGGTTGTAAGCATGCCCATTATTCATTAATGGAGGGCCAGATTTTGTTCGGAGTTAAATTAAGGTTATAATCCATCTCTGGGATGAAGTAATCTCTGCGCATCATGATCCCCAGTGGTGGGTTACCCAGGAACAAAAAAATTTTTAATTTGATTTAATTGACGTTCAACTGGCCAGGTATCTCTAAGAACTTCCAGTTTGAATTTCCAGTTACATGAAGTGCGCGCGCACCATGTCTGATAGATCAGGCAGGAATGATCTCCTCCATCCCCTGAAGCAGGCACAGGGTCTGTGGGACTTAGTATTCATCGACTTCATTGTTAAGCTCCACAGTTATAATGGATTATGGCAGTTATGGTGGTTATGGACCGCTTTACAAAAATTCTCATTTTTATTCCTTGTTCGTTGACCATTACCTCTGAGGAGACATCCCAGCTCTTTATTTAGTACATTTTCTCTGTGTTTGGTTTACCTCAAGAGTTGTTGAGTGACTGGGGTCCTCAGTTTACCACTCACTATAAGATGCATTGTTGGGCTATTTGAAATTCAAGCTGTGCCATGCCACGGCGTACCACCCTCAGTCAGATTGTTAAACTGAGAGGGTTGATCAAATATTCGAGAAGTACCTCCATTATTATGCCTCTGCCATGCAGGATACTTGGGTCGCCAACCTCCACCTGGCGCAGTTTGCTTACAACAATGCCACACCATTAACAACTGGTATTTCCCCATATGTAGCCACCCTGGGGTACAACCCCTCATTTCTCGTGAACCCTCCCTTCGCCCTGAGGTACCTGCTGTTGTGGAATATCTGCAGCATACATGGGATACCTAATCCCTGGTTTGGAAACATCTGATGAAATTGATAAGTGAGCACAAGTGGTTTGCAAATCATAAGTCTCCCCATCCATGAGTTAAAGGTGGGTTAATTGACATGATTGATACGCGCCACCTGTGTATGAAGGTTCCCTCACAGAGTTTGTGAGCAAGCTCTCAGGATTTCACGTGGTCAGGGAGTATTTGGGCAATAGATCTTTTAGTTGGCTCTTCTTGCTCATTGGAAACAGAACCCCATCTTTCATGCTTTCTAGTTGTCATCATGTAAAGGCACACAGTCTGATTTTCTTAAAACTGTTGTTATTAAGGACTTGAAAAGGTAAAGGTGGAGGCAACTCTGGCATCACGCCAATCAAATTTCTTGGCGCTATATTTTGTGGTTTGGAAGGGATTTCTTCTTATGAGAACATCTGGGTTAGTGCCTGCAATTGTGCTAATTGCCATGAGTTTATGGAGGCTTTCCATGGCACACACCAAATGCTCCCCGTCCTCACCAGAAGAATGCCTCCATCTTGGTGATCAAGATTATAAAGGCGCTCAAGAATAATGCAATTTTCCAAGTTCCCAGTGGGGGTACTTTCCTGACTCAAAAAGTGAAGTGTAATGTAAGTCTTGGGGAGAAGCCCCTGTTACTTAATCAGGAGAAACTCCTGTTTTGTATCAAGATGGGGAGGAAGCCATAGGCTGTCACTCTTATCACCTCGTTCAACTTAGCACATGAGGTAAATAAAAGGTGGGTGACAGTGTGCCCTTTGAAAATCGCATCATTTCCCCAATGCCAACTACCCATATGTTCAGAAGGGTTGGGGGTGTCTGTTGGGAAGTGGCAGCGAACAGGGGCCATTGCCAGCAGAAGGTCAGGTTTGATTCTCCCTCACAAGAGGTTATCTCCGCCAGTTCAAGTTCCAATGATAAATAAAATCAAAATTTAGCAAAAATGAATTGGTAAAGCAGCTTTTGAACTTAGGAATCAACAATTGACATTCTTCTTTGTCACTGGCAATCATGAGCCCATCCTGATAGATAAATGCACAATAAGCACCTTCCCTACTCAATGGACTGGCCATATGTGGCCTGGCCATGGGTGCACCCAGTCACTTGCCAGATGAAGAGTTGCCAATCAACCAAGTGGAATCACGCTAAGAGAAAAATTTGGTTCCTAATTTATGCTTAAGTCAGCTAACCAAGTTGAGATCAATCTAGCTTCATAAAAATTTTAAAAAGCAACCTTTCATAAACAAATGGCGTAATTATTCCTAACAAAATGCAATTGTTTTGTTCCCTATTTTTGCCTTTGCTTAAAAGACAGAGGACCCAAAAGGTTCCAGTGTCACTCCATTTATCCTTTTCCCCTCTTTAGTTTTAATAAAAACAATCTTTAAGAAAAGTTATAAATTTTTATTTGTTAAATTAAGCAGTCTTCAGACATTTAGTAGCTATGTTTGCCAATTTTGTGAATCTCTGGATAGTTCTCGCGGCTTCCCTATTACTTTTCCATCTCATAACATGGATGGCTATACCGGAGGACTCTGACTGTTGTTCTGGGTGGTCATTCATCCTGAGTTCCGGGTTAGTCTTATCATCAGCACGCTCCATGAAATTTGCCCATCATAAGGTTAAATAGGCTTTGATTAACCTTGGGACAAACAGTTCAGTCTAAATACCCCTTCACGAAAGATTAGCACACACCTCTTTCTGTCTTCAGGAGAAAGTAAATCTGTCAATAATTGGGTGCAAGATTCATGGTGAGAAGATTTGGGCTCCCTCCAAGATTCAGAGAGAGATATTTTTTAGGCAGTGGGTTGCTGTCTTTCCTTGTTATTTTATTAGACATAAGTAATCTATCACTACTCAATGGCCTCATCTTTTGTTGCAAACCAATGGTAGTGGAGAAGCCCATAGGCTCCAATAGGGCTTCAGCAGGCTAGCCTATAGTTGCTGTTTTAGATCCTTAGTCACTTGTACTTCTTTAGCTTCAGATTTTTCATATGGCCTGGCCCAAATGGGTTGGATATCACCAGTTTGCTTCTTGTTTTGGACTCCATTATTAAATATAAAATTATTACAGTTTAGTGAAAATATGTCAACGTACTTATCAATTAGGGAATCTGCCAAATTGTTTTCCCCCAAGAGTAAAAGTATCACCAAACTTCACCTCTACTCATGCTATGGTGGATCTGACATCTATTCATAGGTTATTCAGGGTTCCACAATCATTGACAAAGCCATCTTGATCAGATGGTAGAGTGCAAGAGTAAACTATTGGACAATTTTAAGTCACAATCTTAGTTTTTTTTGGTAAGCTTAGCCACCAATATGACAAAATATCCTTTATATATGGGAATGAGTATGCCAGGCCAAGTTAAGAGCTCTCATGTAAAAGGGTGGTTTCTCTATAGCCATCCAATAGATGAGTTGAAGGTATACTGACTTGGATTCCTGTATCCACTAATATTTAGGATTTAGGAGGGATGCGACCTTATTGATAGGTAGAAGTGGCATACCCATTAGGGTCAAACATAGATGGAGTTAAATTAGTTCTAGGACCTACAACTTAGTACCACAGATGATCAATAAATTTTTAATGATCTAATAAGAAACTTTTGTTTTTTTTTCTCCTTTGGCAGGTTCTGAATGAGAATTGATATGTGATCCCCATTATGGAGACTCAAATATCTTTGTTACTAATCTAGGCTCAAAACTCAATCAAGAACTGCATGCCTAAGAGTAAGTATAGATAGTATTGTCCAGGACAATAGCTGGAGCAGAAACTACTAGGGATCTAAAATTAGATGGTCAACAGCAAGTAATCCTGAGAGATCTAGTTCAGGAGGGTCTGGAAATTTCATATTCCTAAAATGTGTTTCAGATGGGAGCAACCTTATTATACTTTCTAATGCGAGAGAAGATAACATTTACTGGGGAGCCAGTGTCAAAGGTAGCTCAGACCTTCACCTTGTGCACCACTACCTTTATACAAGTGATATTGGAGCCAAAGAAGGAAATTGAATATGTAGCTTTAGGTATAGTATGCTTATTGAGGGTGTTAGTGAGGTTTACTGAAGCATAATAAGAGGAATAAAAGACTTTATTTCCAACTTAAGTGTCAGGGAATTAGAGTACATCAGGAGCAGACACAATAAAGCGCTCAGGATCTAAAGTATTCTCAGTAAGTTATTGAGTCATAGATTCGTCAGTTAGTGAGCCTCATGCCCTAGGCTGACGCCTCTTATTCCTCCTTTTCAGTTTATTTCCAGCACTGACTTTCATTGTATGTGAAAGACCCACATTTGGTGCAGGAGCTGCTTCTGGATCTAGGCTTTGTGTTTCATTTAACTGTAAATATATGGGATTAAGGTCACTTATTAGATGAGTATGATACATCTCTGTCTCAGGAAGTTCCATTATGACCTCTTTTGAGTTTAAGTGTTAGTTTACAACTTCTTGACTCCTTGGAATGGTAGCACAAGGTGTTGGTTAAAAGAGAAAACAGATACTCCTTGGCCATCACATCCTCCAATGTACCTGGTTAGAGGATGCTAAGGCTTGAGACTCATGATAGAATTGGTTAGTGTAGTCTGAATATGATTTCCCCTTTTTGATGTATTTACATAAAGACATGTAATTGAATAAGGTTAAGTTGCTACTAAATTTTTAATAAGGGCCACCTTCCCTTGATCCCAGGTGGGTCATTATTTAAAGTAAGGCATCATTATTTCCTGTGCACTACCATCAAGGCAGGTCTGATATGTAAAAATTTCTGTCTTTTGGTGGTTAGCTCCATGGGCCTTCATACACAGTTAGGAAGTTCTGGATTTTCCCATACTAGGGATGTTTTTTCCTTGAAGTAAAGCTTCAAGGATTTACAAGTTGGAGAGTATGTGTATAGCTGATAATAAGGGTCCCTCAGTTTCTAAAGGTTCAGTTTTTAGAAAATGTCAGTCATGTAATTTTAGTCAAGTTGTTGTCAAAAGAGATCCTCTTGAAGATTTTTACCCCAAATAATTAAAAGTAGCGTGGAAGCATTATAGCTGATATCCTGGTGAAGTCTTAGATTTATGTAACCCCAATCAGAAATTTTCCAAATACAATCTCTTGATGATGCTTTAGATTCTGGAGTATAGAAGTAATTTAGTCAATCATAGCATCCAAGGTAGTTTAATGGGATTTTTGATTAGTGGTTATGATTGAAAACATTTGCTGATAGTGACAATTTTGTAGTGAAGCTGATAAAGTCAATTCAGCATTGAGATAGTTTCCTTTGATGTCATTAAGTTCCCATGAGCCACCCCCTCAATTGTCATTCTAACCTTGAATCCAGATTTTTTGATCCTCATCTTGAGTTGTTTCAGTGTGTGAAGGGTTACTCAGAGGCCCTGAGGCCCTATGGACCTTGGGGTCCTTTTGAGCCTTTAGGCCCTTCATGGCCGGTGGGTCCAGGACCTTCATGATTGCGCACTTCTGAGGGTGATTGAGTATTGACTATTTACCTGGTGGGTTCAATTTAGTAGCTCTTAAATTCTTGGTTCATAAGTTTGCTGTTGTTCATTCAAATGAACTAATAAATAGTCACAGCTTATTTTAATAAAATGTATATGGTTGCTAAGGCATTTTCGATTTTATGAGTGATTTTATCTCATATATTAAGCAACTCCATTATTTTTGGTTATTTAATTCTGTAACCCATTGTTTTCTCTATGAATATCCAGTATGACTTCCCAATTGTCCTGACTAAAATTAAGAAGCGGTGTATATAATTCATAAGGTCTTGTATAGAGCTTCTAGGTAAGGCTGAAAAAGTAATTGGATTTCCATATGATTAAATCCCAGAAGTTGCATCTAATTGTGGAGAGCAGGATGGAAATGCAGGCTTAGGAAAGATTCCGTTTGGTCAACTCTCACTTTATTACTTTGGAGAATGGCAGTGGTGTATAGAAACATCAAATTAACTGCAACTTAGTGGAACAACAGATGAGGTTCTTTCCCCAGGTTGATAATTTCCACAGAGTAAAGCTTCTGCAGTTTTAGCTACTTCAGCTGATTATTCTGTTAGGTCATATATTAAGGGCTATAAGAGTAAATGTCAGTGGCGCTCTAAATTGCAGTTCATATATATGGAACAGATATATTTTTTTGTAGTTGACTCATTTTGGCACACTCATATTCTCCTCGATTTATGGAGTGTCATCACTGCTGGAATTATTTATCATTGATAAGATATATATTCAAGTGGTAGCCTTTGAAAAGTACCTGGCAGAAAGCACCAGTATATTCCTCTAGTTTGTTGACAAGTTTCTTTAAATCTATACAGTTAGTAGTCGTTATTGTGTCAGCAGGCTTCCTAGTGGGATTATTATTCACTAGGGAAAGGCATTTTGGAAATAAGAAACCCAGACAAGATATAATAGAGCGTACTTTATTTGATTTAATGAGATTTTATAGTCTTCAAAGGACACACTTCCATTCTGGATATTGTGCCCCTTGATTAGCAAAATCTTTCCCATTCTTTAAAATAAAATTTGTCTAAAGTTTGTGAAGAAATCAGATCCTTTCTACTCAATGGGCAGTTTTGGATTCAGAAAGACCCTTTTTTGAGAGTTCAGGTCCAACCAATGGACTCATTAGAGATGGTTTTCATTTGGTTAAGGGTTGACTTATCAGAGGCTTATAAACATTCCAAATTAATTTGATTCATGTCTCTCCTGACAGTGTAGGAGCCTTATTGGCTGTTGTAGGTACCACTGCAGAAATAGGCTTTGGGAGAGAGGGGTAGGATGTTACCCCAAATAAAAAAAGTTGTGGGGTCTGCAGCAGTCTGATTGTGGAAGGGAGTGAGCTTGGTGCCTGAAAAGGCTGCAATGAAGGGGAATTTGATTTTTTGAGTGAAATAACTTATAACGGTGGATTAATATAACGATTGCCCTCCACACGGGTCCATAATGGACGTTCAGGGGCAGAAGGGACAATGAAGCAAAGGTAATCAGTAGGAAAATATTAGAAATAGGGAGATCATATAAATTCATGAGACCCATCTAGACAGGTGGCCCCATTTGTGACCACAAAATGTAAGATGAAGTCTGAGATGTAGGCTGCTAAACTGACCATCAGCTATTTGTGGAGCACTTGGGGTAAGATGGGTGGGAAAGCCAAAAATTGAACCAACGTAGTGCTATCTGTGGGAGCCAAGTGCGAGTTTTGGGGAGTGTGGTGCCCTAGAATACCAGGGGAACAGTTGCCGCAGTTGTGACATTGGCCTTGTAATAAATAATTCCAAATCAAAATACACCTTATAGGGGTGGAAGTTAGTAAATTTATCAGGCTTTATAACCATCCACATTTGATTATTAATTGGTTCATCAGCCTATAAAAAGTTTCTCATATTTGACTAAAGGCCAAATTACATGTTGCTCCAGGGGAGAACCAAGGGGTTTTAAGGCACTGCTTGGGAATATGCAAGGTGGAGGGCAAGATTTTTGGGAGAAATGAATTTACCCAAAAACATTTTGGAGGACTGGATGACCCAGTCTGAACGCATTTTCCCTCAGGGCTGGAAAATGCTAGTTGGGGCTTTACCGCTGTCCAACTCTATAGCATCTGTCAGGGAGCCAAAACCATTGGGGTTGAACATGAATGCATATTTTTTAAAATATATATTTTATAAAATATTGATCTTAAAGAACTATATGGACATCTCTTATAAATTGTATTAGCTATAAATTACTTGGCTTTTTTAACTATTTCATACTGGTTAAGTAAAAACTTGAAATTGACCTTATTAAGTTTTTTCAATAAAATAATTATAATTAATTCCTTAGATACTGTGGGATTAATTCAAATAGTTTGTAGTAATTTTCCTAAACTCATAGTAATGATACTTGTGATAAGCTTAAAATTTTGCAAATAGCTTAAGACTAGGGCCAAAAATGACCACTTAAACAAGTGGTTTTTTTGTAAATAATAACTTGAGCTATTTGTTTAAGAACATAACACAGAATATATGTGGTTAGTTTGCAGGAATATGGTAATGTCGAAAAATAGGAACTTTTCTGCTTTATCAAATAAAAAAGTGAAATATGCTTTGCTTTTATACAAAAACTACTTAAGTTATATATATTATAAATCAAGTTTGAATCAGGGGGAGGTAATAACTTAGTCTTACTCAAATATCATTCTTTAGTGGGTAATAGATTAAAAGTGTGAGTAAATGTCAATTTCAATTCAGTGTCTCATTTAGCGTCTTTCACAGTTTTATTCAAAGATTTAAATCTGAAGTGATATTAGTTAACTAAGGGTGGTTAGCCTGACAGGTAAAACTGCTTCCACTCTAGTGCAGATTTCAAGTTCAAAACCTGTACTGGCTAGCAAAATTCTCAGTGTGGTTTCTTGTCCCAAGGTTGACCCACCTCAAAATAAAGTGATATTAGTTAACTCATGATGTAGCACCAGGCGGAAGCGGTTAGCTCAATCTAGTGAGTAGCCCTGTGTCACATGTACCTCCAGTATTGTCACAATAGTTAATCAAAGTTGGTTTTTTCTTAGGATCAATCAAATTAGCTACATAGAATGTACTAATTAGATTAAATCATTTTCACTTGTCATTAATTATTAGGCCTATTATAACCATTATATATATTAGCTTGGATGGATTTTTTAGATAACTTGTACAGCAGTTATTGAATCTCCATGCACAGATATAAGATTGTTATAGTAAAGTCTTCTGAGATGTTCAGCACACTAATGTACTACCCATAAGGAGCAGATATTGGGATATCTAACAGATGTCATAAAGTTACAATTTAGAAATTATATCTAAAAAATTTTAATTTATTTAATGTGGGAAGACCTGGGACAATAACACACCAATTAAGTAGATTCAAATTAATGGGAAAGGAGGATAAAGCCCAGAAAACCTCCATGCATGGTGTATGATAGGCCAGGAACTCATGGACCGCCTTGCTATTTGCTATCTTGGTTTGGGGTATTGATGTGCAACGCCAACACAGTCATAATCATCCCCTACCCAAAGTTTATCTATGGGATCAAAATCAGGAGGAATTGAGAGTGAGTCCATACTCTACCACTGGGGTACCCTCCTGAAATTATATCTAAATAAAGATATATATTATTCTAATGAGGTGTACATGATGTCTCAACTGCAAATTTATATATTTAATAAGTACTTAAAATCTTCATCTATGACTATAAATCAAAAAAACTTTTTAATATTCTTTACTTTTCAAATCAAGCATAGCAATGACATTGCAAAGACTTATCTATCACATATCTCTAAAAAATTACTTTGCAGAAAATAACAGATAAATTAATTTCATTAAAAAAGCATTCTATGAAGTAATTAGTTTTTTACAGTGTCTAATGCTTAGAATAAACCTGAGTAACTAAAAGTTATGTTGGTAAAAATAACTACATGTTGCAATAAAATTTCTTATCAAAAAGCAATTTAGCCAAGTTTTCTAATCTAAAGAAAGAATTTGCACTTAAATCTCATGTTTGAATCAAGGCGTTCATGGCCTACTCACTATTGGCTAACTTGGCTGAGGAGTATTGTGTCCAAGCAACCCTCCACTTTGGGTCTTCCTGAGTTGCTTACATACCACCAAAGTTAGCAAGTTTTTCTAGGGTTTCTTTATCATAAACAGCACTGATAAATAAACTTAGGTTAGTATGATTATATAATAAGATTAATAAATGTTCAAGTAATAGGGAAGATTATTTGAGGGGCAGCATGACGGAAGTAATAATGTTATAAACTGGGATTTGAGAAATACCGCCCCAGCTTATAAAGTGATTTAAGAAAGTTAAATTACTATATTAGTTTAGGCATAGGTGCCTAATCATTCCCATAATTGATGATTGGCAGAGAAAAAATTTAATTTAAATTCTAATTTTGATAAACTATTCATCCAATATTCTCCATAATGGGAGTTGGAATAGCAACCATTGCTGTGATAAAATCTACTTAGGTCCCAACATCAGGGAAACCAAAATACTAAACGTTTGTTACAAAGTGAAGCTATTTCTTATTGTATGATTTGTTTTAAGAAGTATGTCAGAACTAGGTCACAACTATCAGATATATAGTACTATAACAACCTTAGAGATCTAATATCACTATATAGTAGTATAATGCCAGTATGATTATTTTTACTATAACAAAAACTTTAAATAGTAATACACATCTAAAATCTACTCACTTAGTCCCATACATTATCTTTTGATCAATAGATGATCAAGATTTACATATATATGCTACTACCCATTATCTGTTAGAAAATAAACGTAGAACTAAAGTTAAGGTCAGAAATTTAACTTTTAAGTTAAAAAAGTATATATAAAGCTAATGCTCACATGGTAATGAACTAAAAAGCAGATTAATGATTAAATTAAAAAGCTAATAAAGTAACTTTATAGAGCTAATATCTAATTTTTAAACATATTTTATAAGAATTATTATGCAGTAATGAAATAAATTTTATTATATACCCTCAATATATACTATTACATTAATTAATAGTTTATCTCATTCTTTGGAAAAATATAATTTTAAGAATTAGATAAAGCATATATATGTAAAATCTTTAATGTACATAACTGGTTTATATATATATATATAGATAAGTACAATATTTTAATAAAATTTTCATAATGTAATACATATTAGAATCATCTATAAGAAATAATAATAGTTTATAAAGTTTAAGATAAGCATATGTAATAATGATCTTTTTATTTAAAAGTATTGATTAAACAACAATGAGATATAATTGGTTGTTATCAATTATTTTGTAATTTAACTTTATGTTTCTAGTCTTGTGTATATCTCATAAACTATAACAATGTTTTTGATGGAAATTTATACACTCATAGAAGGTTCCTAGAGCTAGGGTTTCTGTCAGACATTTTCTCTCCTAGATTCATGATAAGAATGCTTTTGGGAAAAATAGGCTAAAAGGGGGAAACGTTGGATATTTATAAGTATGTGATGATCATAAGAGCAGTTTTAATAATAATAACGATCTTATCAGCCAAAAGACCCTGGTCAATTCTCAGTGGAACCCCAGAAATCGGGGTAACACTGTTATGAATATTAAATGAGCAATTAGCATGAAGTTGGACAGTCAAATTGCCCTGACCACACAAGGGAACCCAGTTATCCCATCAGCAGTTTCTCCTCCTCCCACCTCCAATTCCCTTCAATCACCTAAGTGGGGACTACCCCCTTTTATAGGCATGGCAGAGGTCCCCCATGGTGAAATAGTTTTAGCTAAAGGGGATTGGCTGAAATTTATTAAATCATTACCCCATGGTTACATATTGCCACAACTTAACTCCCCATCAGTTGTTCAGCCAT
This sequence comes from Massospora cicadina, assembly GCA_022478985.1. Taxonomy (NCBI): domain Eukaryota; kingdom Fungi; phylum Entomophthoromycota; class Entomophthoromycetes; order Entomophthorales; family Entomophthoraceae; genus Massospora; species Massospora cicadina. Next base: position 197,287 of record JAKSZP010001344.1, read on the forward strand.
AGTGAAGAGAGTTTTCTGCACTTTAATAGGGTGAATCTGCATATTTCTTTATTTGGACTAACCCAAGATGTCCCAAACTTACCATAAAATTCCCTTTGACCCTCAATATCATTTTAGATACTTAATGGACAGATATCAAAAGATTTTGTTTTTCTCTTCCTGTAACTATACTCATAGAAAACTTAAAAAAACAAGTGTTTGTTTTATAAGTGTTTTATCTTTTTATTTAACTGAGGCAAGCCAACCAGGGGACAGGCATTACCGAAAGAAAGAAAGAAAGAAAGAAATGACATGAAACCTGAATAGGGTTAACTCCGTTGAAGAAAATTTTCCACCTCCAGATTGGGACTCAGATTTTTCTGGTTGCATCATGGGTAAGGTTTTCATGTTATTAGACCTACTAACCGCCAATAGCTTCCTTTGGCTGGCACCCCAATTGATGTGCAAAGGGTGGGAATTGAACCCGCAACCTTCAGGTTGGTAGCTGTATGCCCTTAACAACTCGCCTTCCAACCCCTATAAGTGTTTTATCTTTATATTAATAAAACTGTTGTGGAATCCAGTGGTGTTAGCACCAGCAAGCACACAACTAGCCAGATTCACACAGTTTCTATTGCCTTTAGCAATGATAGATAAAAAAGAAATTCTGTTTTAGTAAAATTATTTTTGGATACTAAAAATTAACCTCAATTTAAACCACGTTTCAAGGGAGGCTGAGGAAATCTTATATTAGCTATTTCTTGGTATTACAAAATTTGAGCTTATATTTGCACTTAACACCATCCTTCATTTAATTTAGGGTTACCATTTCATGTAACATTTTTTATAATTTAATGTCTAAACATTTTAGAGTATTTCTATAATAAATTATGTTTGCCCATAGTTATCTTAGAATCTGTTGATTCAATTCTAATGCACCTTCTTATGCTCAAACCAGATATCCTATTATAGTTTTTCTACTTTATTTGTTAATAAGGTCTAGAATGAAGTTATTGTAAAAACTCAACTTTAATCCACTCTATCAGGTATTTATTTTCAGTGAAATACCCAAAAAGTCTCAAAGATAAATAAACTATGAATATAAGATTTCAACTTTTAAAATGTAAAGTATAAATGTCATGCTAGCCCTCTGATAGACCAACTATTACTACATATATCAATAATTTTTTTAGAATAAGAAAATTGTCTATTAAAAACTAAAGCTAATGAGATATAAAAGACTACTAATTATGTAGATGTCAAATTTTAGTAGAATAATATTATGCTGTCTTCTGACAAAGTAAAGGATATTTATAGTGAATATCAGAGATCAGAAAAAAGGTCTTTAAAAATGTTTTTATTATTAATCAAATTCTCAAGTAATGATCTGATTTGATTAACCTTTAGCGGTTTTTATTTTTATCACAATTTACTTAATACTCTATTTGTTTTTACTAAAAATATTATGAACAACTTTTATTAAACTGACCCTTAGCTCACCTTGGTTTAAAACCACTGGTTGTGTCCCACATATTATTAGATAAAATTGTAGAAGTTTTTATTAAAACTAATTAATTCCTGTAAAGAAATGTGAAAATAAAAAATAGTTTATAAGAATCTACACTCTAAATAAAAAGAAACTTAGATATTTTAACAGTTAAGCAAAGAGTTTAGGTCATTTGTGAGGTATAATATTAATTGAACCCTCCTTATTAGTAAAACCTAATAAAATTTAATTATCAGCTGATGGCATTGCTTAATAAGTTTGGTAAAACTTTCTTGAGATATGATGGAAAGGTTAAATAAGCAAGACAAATTTTAGATTGGCAGAAGCCAGTAGAGTATAAATTGTTCATTATTCCATCATTTTAAAATAAAGTCAATATATCTAATAAATCTAATTATAAAATCAATTCTTATGTACATGTAAGTTATCACTATTGATTATATAGTTATCCAACCGCGCTCAATATTTTGCAATAGGCCTTGATTTGCGCAGCCCAGTGAGTGGAGGAAGTACCCTGGAGTTTCATCCTGAAAGTTGCCAGCACTTGGAGACCCTAGGGAACATAAACCCTCAAAGATGTTAGGAGATAGAAAATTCAGATATATACAAGTTATTCAGATCAATACAGTATTGAGATATATTATTTAACTTTTATAAATATCCATCAAAATACCCCTCTCAATAAAAGCTATGAGTTATTTAGGCTGTATAGTTTTAGTGATAACTTTGTCTGCACAACCAAAAAAGTTGGTCTTTTGCTATAGTATATCTATATAATTATAGTCTTTCAATATAACACTACAAGATTTTTGTAATGATAAAAGATTTAAAGATGAAATAACTTACACTTTTCTAAAGATTTCAGACAAAAATGTTCATGGGCATGTAGGATACCAGAGATTATGAAGTATACGCTTGCAAAAAAGATAGAATATATGTGTGATTTTCAAACAGTATCACTCATAAATAAATAGGAGAGTCCAACTTTAAAGTTGATAAAGCTTTATTGAAATTGCTACTTTATTAAACTTTTGAGATGGTAAGTAACAGAAACAGAATATGTGGTATGATTGGCCATTAATACATAGAAAATTCTTTGCTGTCAGAGTAAAGAATAAAATTTATGGACATTTAAATTTAAGATTTTGTACAATTTATGTAGTTATTTTGTGATTTAGCTATTATGTAAGCCCTTAAAAGGCAATAAGTCAGGTAAGGCCTACTAACATTCTTACTATATGAGGCATATCCTGTAAGTCTGGGGAGCATCTCATCTGCTTAGACTGAGTGATGTTCCTATTTCCCACAAAGAAGGGTCAAAGAAGGGCAGCAGCCTCTTGTCTTACAGGGCAATCTCACCCATGTGGTAGACAAGCAATGGGTAACAGATCTCCATTTAAAGATACTACCACCTGTCCCCATAATTGCCTCCACAACTTCTCATGGCGAATTGAAGTAATTTGCGCTGAAATCCTCAAAAGTCAGCACCCCCATGGGCCTAAATGTTTATATGAAGTCAATGGCAACAGGCCCTCAAAATCAAGGTCCAAAAGCCTCAAACCCTAAGAAACAATGCCCAATGGGCATGCACGTTCAGTGAATAAGATATCAAGTGTCAAATTCTCAGAAAAACTTGTCAATGGCATTGGGCCATTGGGAAATGTTGTTGCGACTCAGAACTCTCCTCAAAAACATTGGGGACAAAGCCTGACGGGCATGTACCTCCTAAGATGAATGTTGCCTCCAGCCTGGAAACCTTCCCTCAAAATTAGGTTCATCATTTGATGCATCTTGATTGGCTGAACGGACGCCAAAGTAGCTGAGTGTGGGCAGGTTGGGTATCCTGAAACGGTTTTTAACCTCTTGGGATCGCCCCTATGTGCATTGGCCTTGGGAGGTTCCTGTTGCCCATTGGGAGAGATGCCATCAAAATAACCATCAAAAATGTGGGGAAACTGCAATTCAGGCATCTGATATTGAAACAACAGCAACTCAGCTCACCACTGACAATTTTGAGGTCAGTTAAAATTAAATTAGTTTCACCCTCGCTCAAAGTTTGCCAGGTTAGGTCAAATCTTGTGGGCCCCAATCCCGACTCTTTCTAAGCTATTCCCCAAATCAATCATCTAATTAAGCATTTGTAACAAACTAATTAAATTGACAGTCGATTTTCTACCTTTAAATCCAATAAAAATCCTGTTTCCTAAATATCTTTATTTTTACCATGACGAGATTCAAACCACCTAACTGACCCAATTTTCCAAGCTCCCAAACCAGCATCCCTGGGGCCATGTCTGCCTGGTTTGTTGCCAGGTTTATATTCACATTTTTGACCCATGGGCGCTCATTGGCGAAATCTGTTTTCCTTCATTTAACTATCATTCGAGCAGCAGTGCCCCTGGCATTTGGGCTTGCCATTTGGGTGCTTCAGCATCCAGACTGGCAGGCCAGTCTAAACTTATCTTGCCGCTTTCATGACATAATTAAACATCCATTCCTTTCAACCATTTCTGCCCTTCTCATCAAGATGGGCGCAGCAGTGGTCATCTTCTATCAGATAAATAAGGTTGTGAAGGAGTTTTACTATGGCCGCACTACCCCAGTGTATCCAACATTTACTCAGCCCACCCTCCAAAATGGCATTTTCATGATAGTAGCCGCCAAGGTGGCCAAGGTTTCAGATCCCTGCTCCAAATCATTATCTGTATTGATTCCAAAAGTTGCCACGGCACCTGCTTGTTTTAGTATATTCTGGCACATTGACTTATCATCTGCCCCTGTCGCAAACCTTTTGCTTTCCTCCAATCTAGTTTCAATCTCTTCCTTATTAACGGACTTGATATATCTGACAATAAACAGAATTCCGCCTACTTTTATTACCAATGAAATTGGTATCAGATCACACCAGGTGTCTTTTGAGGCCTTGGTTGACGCTGGTGCAGCGGGTAACTTTATGAGATTAGGGTTGACCCACCAGCTTGATCTTGGCCTGGACGTGGGTCATAAGGTGATGGTTGCCTCGTTGGCCACTCAGCCATCCTATAAAGTTTGACGCCCTGTGCCTCTCTCAGTCCATCAGTTTAACTTTTGTGATCGCTTCACTGCTATGCCCAACCTTGTGTTCCCAGTAATCTTGGAGGTAGGTTGGTGGCATCAGCAGCATGTGAGAATCCACCTGAAGACGAAAATGCTGTCTTTATCCAAAAATCATGTGGAGGGCGAATTTCCATTGTTGGATACCTTCACTAAAGCTTGTGGCTGTAGTTTGGTTACAACCCTTGTTTCCCCCATTAGTCTTCCACCAGATTTACCGCTGAGTTGATGGGATATCAGGCCATTTTTGACTCTACCAAGGCTGACCTCCTTCCCCCTTGTACGGAATTTTATTTGCATTTTTGGACAACGGTTCATGTAGTTGACATAAACTGTTCACTGTACCTGCATATGGCGAATGAGGATGTGGCCCTTAATGCATGGTTGAACGACATGCTCAAGAAGGGTTGGTTGTTTCAGGAGACATCTCCAGTTTCCTCCACCATTGTCTTTGACAAAAAGGCAGATGGGTCACTCCGTCCCTGTGTGGATTATGGGCACCTCAATAAGGTAACAGTCCATGACCCTACCCACTTTCATTGTAGCAAACCATAGGCTAGATAATTTCCAAGTCGTGAGTGTTCTCAAAACTTGATCTCCTGAATGTTGTTAATCAAATTTGGGTGAAGGAAGGTCAGGAATGTCTTACTGCTATCCAGACAAAAATTAAGATATATTAATTCAGAATGATGCCCTTTGGGATGTAGAATGCCCTCAAAATTCAAGAGAATTATCAATAGCATGCTAGGGGATCTCAGATTCTCCTGTGCAGTTATATATATCAATGATATTTTGGTACACTCCCCCACTCCCAAACAACATTCAAAAGATTTGGAGGAAGTAGTAGTTGTCTTGCATATGGCAGGTCTGTTTGTCAAGCCTTCAAAATGTGAGTTTTATTGGAAAGAGGTAACCTTTTTTGGTAATATTGACTTGAAATATGGCTATGCTATCCTGCCCAGCAAATTGGATGCCATCTGCAAGTGGACTACTCCAACAATGCAGAAACAATTTAGAAGCTTCTTGGGCATCATCATATTCCTGAAAAAGTTCTCTCCCGCCTTATCCCAGTTATCTGACCCACTTCATCCACTCACAGGCAAAAACATCCCCTTTCGCTGGACACTGAGTGCCAGCAGGCATTCGATTCCATTAAGGAGGTGTTTTTATCGCCTCCCATCCTTAAGCACGTGAATCCTTCTAAACTCTATTTTATAGCATGTGATGCGTCTTCCACCGTGGTAGGTGCTGTCTTTCTCCAAGAGCATGATGAGATGTAACCTGGTTGCTTATTTCTCCCACAAGTTCTCTTCCACTGAGCAATCCTGGCCATCTATGACAAAGAGTTGGCAGCTGTGGCGTGAGCCTTGACCCACTGGCAGTACCACTTGCAGGGCGCTCAACATGAGTTGATTGTGCAAACAGACCACCAAGCTCTCCTTTACTTCCGCATGCCACAGAAGTTGGCACACCATCAGGCCCATACTTACTAGAGCTTGTGCAACTTTAACTTCAAATATGAGTTTGTGAAAAGGGCATTCTATGTTTTTCCCAACTTCCTTCGCCACAACCCCGCACATTATCCATCTGACTCAGATGAGGCAGATATAGAAGTTACAGTCATATCCCCCACTCAAATCTTGGCTTTTAATCCTCCCACGGTTTCTGCAGCAGATCTTGCTCCAGATGCACCTTTTATTTTGTGGGTCTTAGCAGCACAGACAGCATGTGCTAAAGGGGTGGAACTTTTGGAGCAATTGTTTCTCCCTTCTTCCAAACATTCTCTTTATTCTCTAGCTGTGGGGCTCTTTCAATTTTGGTCATGGGTGTGGATCCCTCCTCTTCTCTGAGCTGAAGTGATCCATGATCATTACAATCCTACCACAGTCAGACATACAAGGAATAAAAAGTGTCTTGACTTAATCAAGTGTACCTATAATTGGGTGGGCTTGTCAAAGGATGTTTCAGCATGGATTGCAGACTGTGTAACTTGTGTGAAGGCCAAGTCAGAAAGATCTGGCAAGATTGGTCTTCTTCATCCCTGTCAGGAATAATGAGATTTGGACAGTTCTGAGCAGGATTCAAATTCCAGCCACTCCGGAGGAAGCAGAGAATCCTAACCACTGTACCACAAAGGATAATAATGAAGTTTTAAATGGGCGAAAGGAATCTCTACTTCCAGAAGGACCTACCAATCTTTCTAACAGAGGCACCAAGCCAGCTAATGCAGATCTTGCCATTTGGAGGTCCTCATAATTAAACGCCCTAGCTAAAGAGAGTCAGATTCAAGGGAACCTATGTCACCTGCCACATCCATAAAGAGATCACCCTACCCTACTCATTCCCAGTTGTAACGCACTGGCTCCTTCCAGTGAGCCACGAATGAATTGGGAAGCTGGGCCCAAGTCAATGACCAAAGGGCAGACAAGGTCCCTGAGATCATTCTCCTAGTGCGTGTGCTACAGGAGCCACGGATAAACACCTCTTGAAGGACAGTTGCGAGTATGCTTACCCCCAGCAACATGCCCTGACTCCAAGACAAGGTGTATAGGGAGGCGATAGCCTTCCCAATCTCGCTCTCAAAGTCCAACTCCTGTTTGTATAGGCCAAACATGGCCGCGGTTAGACTAAATAATCAATATAAACCTCGGAAGACAGTAATAAAATAGATAAGGCTTAGGAACGGCTTTATTTGATATATTTAGGCAAGTTGATAGAAAACGGAACTAGAAAACCTCACATTCTCAAGTCATATCTCTTATAGCTCTCTGCTGCAAGCAGAAGATTAAGCTCATTCGCCATGCCTGACGTTATGTCTTTTGAAACATGCCATAAGCAAACCCCAATTGTTTTAGGCTGGATTGAATTCCATAGTGGCTGAACCACCATACCCAAGAATCGTTCCAATTCTGATTCGAATCCTCCTTTAACTTAGTTACCACCCACTTCAAAACCATTTGGTTCGACCCCAGGCCTGATGAAACATCTAACCGTCATCCTTCCCCAGTCTTAGTCTCAACCTGGGGTCTATCCAAGACTAATGCTCTCTCATTCCCTCTATCTTCCACACCATCCTGTCCTGTCTTATCAAAGATCAGGACAATGTGATGCTGAGGATAAGCTTCAACTGTCACACCAGTTATTACATAAAGTTCCTCTTAGGTGAACCAGAATATCTCAGCAGCCTATGAATATCTCTTAATTTAAATTAATAAAAGAACCTTCAGATTCTCCTAGTTGTTTTACTAGTGATTGCTTTGCCTGTTTTATACAGAAGACCATGCCTGTTCAAAGTGAATAGAGTAGCCTCAATGACAAATTTCTGTTAAAAGATTGCCTTAGGGAACCTAGTCCCTAAGAGGTTCTGTTGGACCCGTGTTTTTCTAATGATTGAACAGCCTTTAAAGGTCCTAGCCTTCAGAGAGGAAGAAGAAGTCCTACAACCCCTTACAACAGGCAGAGGGTCCATGGACATTGGTGTCTGTGGATTTCATCGTTGAACTTCCCAGTTTCGATGGGTTTACAGTGGTGATGGTGGTTGTTGACCACTTCACAAAATTCTCCCTATTCATCCCTTGTTTCTCCACTATTACTTCTGAGAAAACTGCTCATCTTTTCGTGCGCCATGTTTTCTCATTGTTTGGCCTTCCACAGGAGATTGTCAGTGACCATGGGCCTCAGTTCATGGCACAATTCTGTAATGAGCTCTTGATGATCTTAAAGATTATGCTCTGTCGATCTACCATGTATCACCCCCAATCTTATAGCCAAAATTAAAGGGTTAATCAGATTCTGGAACAGTACCTGTAGTGCCACGCTGCTTCCACTCAGGATACCTGGGCTGATGACTGTCCCCTCGCTCAGTTCCATATAATAATGGAATACACGCCTCCACTGGTTTTTTTCCCATATGAAGCAACCTTTGGGTACAACCCCTCATTTTCAGTGGGCCCGTGCCTTCGCCCAGAAGTACCAGCCGCCGCTGACCATGGCCATCATATCTTGAAACGATGTTCTTAGTTTGAGAAGCATCTAACTAGGGCTATAAGTGACTAAAAGCGGCTTGCAGATTTGAAACAGCTTAAGCTCACGAAATCAAGGTGTTTATATCTAATGCTTGAACCAAGACATTTTCAGATGCAGGTGCCTTCACATAAGTTTTCAAGCAAATGCTCAGGTCCCCATTTGGTGTAGAAAGATTATTGAATGGCGCATTCTGGTTGAAATTGCCACCTCACTAGAAGCAACAACCAGTATTCCATGTGTCTCAGTTGTCCCCATTTAAGAGGGCAATACCAACAGATCCAGAGCCTATTGTGATTAAGGATGCAAAGGAGGCTAAAGTGGAGGCCATCCTGGATTCTCAAAAACCTTGGCAATCATTCCTTTATCGCATCACTTGAAAAAGCTATCCAGCATATGGGAACAGTTGGGTCACAGCCCGAGATTGTGCAAATTGTTTGGAGCTGGGTGAGGCTTTCCATACCACCTTTCAGATACTCTACGTCCTCCCCCAAAGGTTTCACTTTAATGGCGCTCAAGTTACTGAAGGCCCACAAAAATGTGGCCCTGACTCAGTTCCCGGTGGTGGTGCTCCCCCTTTGGCAAAAGGAAAAGGTAATGTAAATCTGGGGGAGCGTCCCTTCTGCTTCAACTGAGCGGTGTTCACATTTCCCACAAAGAGGGGTCTGAGAAGGGAAGCTGGCCTCTCATATCACAAGGCAATTTCGCTCATGTGGTAGACAAGCAATGGGTAATAGATCTCCATTTAAAGATACCACCACCTGTCCCCACAATTGCCTCCACAAATTATCATGGCGAATTGAGGTAATTTGCGCTGAAATCCTTAAAAGTCAGCACCCCCATGAGCCTAAATTTTTGTATGAAGTCAAAGGCAATAAGCCCTCGAAATCAAGGTCCAAAAGCCTCAAACTCTCAGCAACAATGTCCAACGGACATGCACGTTCAGTGAATAAGGAATCAAGTGTCAAATTCTCGGCAAAACTTGCCAATGGCATTGGGCCAATGGGAAATGTTTTCATTGATTGAAACCTGCTTCAAAAATATTGGGGACAAAGCCCAATGGGTGTGTACCTCTTAATAAGAATGTGTCCAGTGTCAAATCCTCAGTTGATCTTGCTAATGACATTGTACCTTTGGTAAATGTTATTTGCCAAATCAGAACTATCTTCAACAACCTTGGGGACAAATCCTGATGTACAAGTACCTAATAAGTTGAATTTCGCCATCAGCAAAAAACTTCCCCTCAAAAATTAGGTTCATCGTTTGATGCATCTTGCTTGGCTGAATGGATACCAAAATGACTGGGTGCGGAAAAATTGGGCATCCTGAACCCGTTCCTGACATCTTTAGACTGCCCTATGTGGGGTGGCCTTGAGAGGTTCCTGTTACCTGTCTGCAAGATGCTGTCACACTAACCATTAAACATGTGGGAAACCACAATTCAGGCATCTGAGGTCAAACTGACAGCAACTCATCCTGCCGCTGACAATTTTGAAGTTGCTCTAAATTGAATTAGTTTTTCCCCTCTCTCAAAGTTTCAAGGTTAGGTCAAATAAAAGAGGACCCAATTCTGAGTCTTTCTAAGCTACTCCCCAAGTCAATTGTCTATTTAAACAGTCTAACACACTTAGGAAATTAATGGTTGCTTTTCCATTTTTAAATTCAATAAACTTCCCGTTTCCCAAATATCTTTATTTTTACCATGACGAGATTCAAACCGCCCTACCTGACCCAGTTTTCCAAGCTCCCAAACCAGTATCCCTGGGGCTATGTTTTCCTGGTTTGTTGCTGGGTTTATATTCACATTTATGAGCCATTAGCGCTTGTTGGCAAAATCTGTTCTTATTCAAATAACCGTTGTTCAAGCAGCAGTGCCTCTGGCATTCAGGCTTGTCATGTGGGTGCTTTGGCATCCAGACTAGCAGGCCAGTCTAAACTTATCTTGCCACTTTCATGACATATCCAATCCCTACCCTGCCCAGATGGTTGTATGTTGGGAGGATATAGCTCTTGTGTAGATATATCCCTCAATCACACCACAAAAATAGATATTTTAATACTGGTAAGCTCTCCCCTAAATTGCGGCCCACTTCCAAAAATCTCTTTGTCTAAATTTTGCTTTCTTTTTTACATTATGTTTATGGTAATTTATATGATTTTACCATAATGTTGAAAATTTTAAAATTTATATTCCACTCCCCTTTCTACTTCCCACCATTTTTTCTATATTTATCACTTTATGATTGTCAATTTAAGTGCCAGGAACTCTGAGGATGGAGTGCATATCAAATAGGAAATTTTTAAAAAAAGTTTTGTGAAGTGAAATTGAGGAGCAGCCATTCATGGTGTGCCCCATCTCACCAACCCTTGATTTTCATGACGATTTTGCACTTTGACCCTTTCCTATGACCAAACTCAAGGATTTCCTGTAACTAAAGAAGACACCAGAGAGTTTTAGGGTACAAAGAACCTCGTGGTAACCCCCAAAACCACATTCCTATATAAGGTCAGTACCCTCACATATGAGGGTACTGGCCTATTTTTTTCCATTTTTTTCCTATTTTTTAAATCTTCCTTCAGTTCTTGTTTGTTGTTTTCCACTTTTTGAAAAATAATTTTGGCGCATCATGGCATGCATCACAACCATGTTCATGCGTCTGCTAAAATGGCTTACCCCTTTTCAGCTAGAGGGATTTGGAGTCACTATTGTAAATATTTTCTTAGTTACTTAAGTGGTTTTGTGAGGAACTACAAGTTACTAACCAAAGAGAACTTGGACTCCACTGGCTCATATACTAGCACCAAAAAACAAACAAGTAAATGCTAATAATAAATTATTAACTCATATATTCCTGGAGACAATATATATACTCTACCAATTCTGATCTGATGCAAAGAAATCATAAATCCCCCAACTTGATTTTTATATTTTAATTTCATCAGAATGATGCCTCATAAGTTGAATAAAACTGGATATTCCATTTACTCTGAAAGATCTGTAGCATAGCTATACAATGTGCCATGATCAAAAGGTAGGTAGCTAAAATTGTATAACTGTATTTAAAATCTTATTTGGATTCAGCAAGGGAGAATTAGTATAAACTTTAAGAGCTTTATAATTATACCATATAGTTTTATATACTATCAAAGAGTAATCTGTATCCATAACTTATACTTTGCAATGACTATAAAGAAGTTAAAATGTAAAGTTCTATTCAGCTGATATATATTTAAGAGCTAAATATTTTTTTCATGAACAACTGTATGTGGCATATCCTTAACCCTTTAACTGCGGGAAATGCTCATAGCACGTTTTGCTTATTCTAGAAAATTATTGAAAAAGTTTTTTTGTTGAATGCAATAATAGCGTTTCTTGCATAATATATGATAAGTTTAAAATAAATTTCATGTTTGAAGTTTAATAATAATTCTTTTTACAAGCCATTCTTAAAATCCTTATAACCATTATAAATAATAAATAAAATTTCACCCACAATTTTATACAAAAATTGAACAATCGCCCTTGGCTGGAGGGTTAAGTAACAGAAGCATTGATACTTCGATTACTTGGATAGTCTCAAACTAAAAGGTAAGATCATATTTGGAATCTGGTAAATATTAAAGTGAATATACTGAACTTTGATACAATTATATATAATAAATTTGATAAAATATCTAAGATGATTTGCAATTAAGTATAGCTACCAGATATTTTTATTTTGTAAACTATTTGACTATTCTATATTTTAAGAAGATCCTTTAAGTTTTAAACATCACTTTTTTATATTAAATCAAAGAGCAAATTCTTTAGCTTGATCATAAAGATACTTTAACTATTAGCAATTATGGTGGTAACACAAGCAAGAAGCACACTGATTTGTCCAAATAAGCCAGCAACAATCCCAAACTCTCAGACCTTTTCTGCCTCAATTAAGTTTCAACTAGTGCAACCCACTCTCCATTAGCATATGCAAAAGCAGCCGCACCCCATGGAGTATGCTTCCACAAACGTTAATCCAACTAATCGCGCCCTATGACTAAAACCCCTTTGGCCCATCTCCTGCTGCAGCTTCAACCTGCTGGTAGCCCTCATAATAGAGGTGTTGCCACCCAAACCACACATTTAGAGTCAGCTTGTATGTGAGAAAATACATAATACATGAATCCACCAACCCCAATGAGGACCAAATTAGTTCATATTTGTGCTTCTTATCATCATCATTTTTGCGCAACTAATTCAAGCCCTAAAACTGGAGTTTGCCAAGCTGGATAAGCTTTATTGCAAGCAAAAATTGACCAAAGAACTAATATATAAGAGAGTTTAGACCATAATATTGCATCTAACAATTGTGTTGAGTTTACAATTATAGAACACGCTGAGAGTTAGTGCGCTGACCTCAGCAGCTCAACTTTAGAGGCCAACTTGCTGCTCAAGGGATCTACTCTGTGAAGATTAGGCATCAGATAACCTTTTCTAACATCACAATTGATCTTTTTAAGCAAATTCTCCTCAGATGCTACCCCTTGGTGCATTAATCGCTTGGTTAACTTATCCAACTCTTGGCAAACGTCTTGACTTTTTTAGACTTTCTTGACATACGTTGGCCTTTGTGACTCAATGAGATCCTTTCCAACCTCTCCCTCAGCGTTATCAGCACCAAGGTATCCTTGACAAAGTGTCTTCTTCAAAAAAGGTTATTCCCAGACTGTTTACTGGCGATTACTTCAGATTAGTCAATCCCAGACTGGTTACTGGCGATTTGAAGCTTGATACAACACAAGTTAAAGCAAAACGGATAAACTTGAGATTTTGTAAAAAAAGTTTTTTAAAATTTTAAATGAGGTTATTTATACTCCAGGAGGAATTCAAGATATGAAATGAATGAAATAATTTTAGATACTTGGTTTTTAGGGTTTGATATTGAGGATTTTCAAGATCCTCTAGTCAAATGGCATCTGACTGATGCTTTTTTCTCTTCACTCTATTAGCTAATTCCTATATGTGCAAGCTCTATCTCGCGGCAGTCACCCCTGAGCTGGTGCTCAAGGGCCTTTGTGCTAGGCCACGCTTCTGGGTTCTGGGACATCGTTGCTTTATTTAAAATTAGCTGATTACCAAATCTGTTAGTATGCGCCTCAAAATCAAGTTCAAGAAATGACTCTCCTGCAATGCACCTCATATATGGTTTTAAGTCGCTCTGAAAAATTGGATGACTGCTTGATTTGGTAATTGATTGTTCATACTTCTGATGCTTTTACTGGTTGAATTCAGTCTGCTCATCAGGCATCATTGGCGAAATTCAAATTATTTTGGACCCCTGAAGGTATAAAAGGGGTCAAATTTCATATGGGTTTTAGCGGCGTCATCATACCCATATTTTTGAATCCTCAGACTCGGTGGGGTGAAAATTATCTCACATTACATCATCACCAATAGACTAAAACTTATTTAGCTCGCCCTCGCCTATAAAAGGGCCCTGATCACCCCCATCCGCAATGACCTGGTTGCCAGTACTGCCACCAGTTTGGGGTTTTTTACATTGATTCACTGGTCAAGTATTGACCAGAAGCACCACTCGTGGTCTCATCTGTGACACTTCCCCTTCCAAGATGAGACCAGGGGAATGCTTAAAGGTGGCAGGCATGAACTTATTAGGATAATAATTAGTGTCATCATTGCAGATATGGTATTCCATTCCTCTCTTGGTTAAGATGGTCGCATGTCCAGTCCAAATAGCCTGAAGATCCTTTAGTTGTGTTCCTCTTAAATGGTAAAACAAAACCTTGTCGCCTATGTTGAATTTGGTTAATTTGGTTCTTCTCTGACTCTCTCTTTGGCTAGGAGGGAGGCTAGCTTCAATGGCTTGATGCTTTTAACTGAATTCTGATCAACTCTTCAGCCAACTCCTGTTGGTAGACTCTTCTAACTGCTGCTGTGATCGGTGCCATGAGGGTAGGCAGCGCAGCCTCTTGACCATATAGGGGCTTTGAAGAACGAAATTTCAATCGCGCAGTGGTGACTTGACTGGTAAGCCAACAGCGTTGATAAGAGCAACTGGTCCCACCTCAACTTGTAGTTTAGGGCCATCTTATTTAGAAATGCATCATAGGGTCCCGTTGACTCTTTTGGCACTTCTGTTGAAGGATGGAATGTAGGGTAGTGAACTGTTGTTTCACCCCTACCAAATACATCAGTTTCTTCAAAACATCTTAGATGGAGTTTTTGCCATTGTCTGACAAAAGAGTTTGAGGGTATTTGTATCTTTTAATCACTTGTTTGTACAAGAAATGGTTAGTGGAGTTTGCTGTATACAATTTGACTGTGGACTCTTTGACTCACTTAATGAAGTAGTCAATCGCCACCAGGATGAACTTGGCGCCGCTGGATGCTTTTGGCAACGGTCCCACAGCGTCAATAGAGACATTTTCTGAATGGTGTAGTGGGTGTAATGGGCGGAAACTTGAATCTCTTTCCAGTGGTAAAAACTGGCACAGGGTACACACAACTACAACGCTTGATGTACTTCGTCAGACAGGCATTCCCAGTATAACCTCTAGAGGTAAGTTGACGTCTTCTGTAATCGCCCTTGGCCCACGTGCTTGTGAGCCTCCATCACTATCTCCATTCAGTCACTGAACTAGATGTAGGGATACCAGTTGTCTTGAACTTTCTTTTGCAGATTTCCATTGACATGCCGGGTGTCTTTAGAACTTCTATGGAGGACGCTCTTGATCTCTTCTGTCTCTTCCTGCCATTCCTCTTCAGGAAACCCAATTAGGTCATACAGGTGATCGCTCTCTGGCGCCTGCAGGTAGAATATGGGAAGTCAGGACAAACCATCCGCGTTAAGATGTTTATCTCCTGCTTAATATATGATTTCAAATATACAAATGAAGGAGGACAGCCTAACGGGAAAGGCGCTCTCTGAGTCCCTCATTTTTCTTAGCTAGTGGAGAGACGAATGATCTGTGACCACTTTGAGATGTACTCAATAAGATAAGGCCTAAAGTGCTTGACTGCTCTGATTACTGAGAGGCATTTGCATGCAAAAACTGTGTAATTCTTTTCTGCTTTGCTGAATACCTTAGAGCAATACTAAATCAGGTGATCCAATCCATCTTCATCTAGTTGTGCTAAGATTGCACCAAGTCCCACATCACTGGCGTCAGTGTACAAGCAGAAGTCTTATTGAATTCTAGATATGCCAAGATTGGTGCTTCTACCAATTGTGCCTTCAACTTCATGAATGCCTGCTCCTGCTCCAGTTCCAACTCCAATGAAACTTTGTCTCCTTTGTAATCAAGTAGGTAAGGGGCGCCACCAAGTCTGCGATGTGGTGGAAGAACTTCCTGTATTTCCTCACCATTCCAATGACCACTTGAACGTCACTCATACTCTTGGGTGGCCCCATTGCCACAATTACGTTCACTTTCCCATCCTGAGCTTAATTCTGGCTGGGCCAATCTCGTTCCCCAAGAATTCAAGTTGTTTCTTGAGGAAATTACATTTGCTTCTCTTTGGCTTCAAGTTGGAATAATGCAGCCACTTTTAGACCTCAATGGAGGTTCTGCAAATATTCATGAAGTGTTTGTTGTATACTGTGATGTTGAGGTATATTAACGTTCAATAACTTAAGATTGCTAAAGATGCAATATATTGCTTGTTGGAAGATTTCAGGGGCATTACAGAGCCCCTATGGCATCCTTGTGGGTTCAAATAACCTTTAGCTTCTGATTATTGCGCATTAATACTGGAACTCGAGGGCGAGCTCCATTTGCCAGTATGCACTGGCTAGGTCCATGGCCAAAAGTATTTTGAGCCACCAGGAAGTTCAAAGCGTTGTTGATGCATGGCAGTGGGTGAAAGTCCTTCACGGTAATCTCGTTTAAATGGTGTTAATCCATGACAACCCTGTGGGTCCCATTCTTCTTGCACACCAGCAACAAAGTAGATTCCCATGGGCTTTATGATGGACAGATTAGCCCAGCTTTGGCTAAATGATTAAGCTCTTGCAAGATTACTGCAACCTCTATCTTTGAATGGCGGTAAGGTTTGAACATGAAGGGGATAGATGAACCGGTGTCCATCCTATAGACCTCCCCTTTGCACAGGCCATAGTCGTTGGGCCAGTGCTGAAAATGTCATTAGCCTTGTCCAAAAGTTTGTCCAATTCTTTCTGTTGCTTAGGGGTCAGATCCCTGAGCCTAGCACCTTTTTCAACTTTGATCAGTTGGGTATTAATTTTCCCCAGGACAAGGTTTAGCTCTATAGAGTAAGTGTATTGTAGAATCCTGGTAACACTATGAGCTCTTGCTCTCGGATTCTGTCTCAACTGTACACTTTCAATATTGTGTCAGGAGTAATCTTAACGCTTATTGACAAGGTCATTCTTCTTTGGTCCCCTGGTCAAAATTCTATGCTTTCACTTGCACTCAAGGGGAGTCCTTCTTTAGCGCTCATGTTAGGCGGTAGTTGTTTTACACCCTTCTCCGGTAAGGTGTAACAAATTGGATAGATCGATTGGTAAGTTTAGACCAAGCAAATGCACTGTCATTGAGCTTTAAAGCCCTCTTGCTTGAACACCAGGGGGATTGGTAGCTCAGGATGCTAACCGTGCTTTTAGTAAAGTCAATCTTCGCCCAAACTCCAGAAGAAATCGTGTCTCAATCAGGAAATCGTAGTGGTCATTATCCAACGCTACTGTGGGTGCTGTCAGGACCATGCACATAGATTGTAAAGGCAAAGTGGAATAAGTTCCTAAGGCGTTGGTGATGTCAGGTCCTGCGGTATGGTATTTCACATTGTAGTTAATGTCAGCCATAAAATTGAGCTTCTTCATAAGTTTACAGGAGATGATGTTCACTGGAGCCCCGGTGTCCAGTACTGCCAGTACATGCACCTTCTGAATAATACTTTCACCTTCGTTAAACTCTTGCCAAAGGAGCTTCCAGTAGCTAGGACTTCAGTGGCAGAGTTCTCAAATTTTTTCAAAGTAATAGCGTTTGTTTTGGCCTTAGTATTGTCTTCACCGTCTGATACCACATTCTTAAAGGTTGAAGCGACTAACTGCATCCCTTTTTTAATGGAATTGATCACTCATGTAGGCTATATGCTTGGTCCAAATAGGTATCGTTTGACAAGGATCCATCAGCACTATGAAATCTTAATTTAGACGGTAAGGCCACTGTGATAGCAGCCCCTAACACATGGTAATCTGAACTAGCTATATCTTCATTTTCATGGTCATCCTCAGTGTGGAGATCCACTCAATTTAGGGTATTAAAGTATCCTATTTAGGATATTGCTCCTTGTTTAGGCTGTAACTAATGGGCAGGATTGAGAGAAGTGGCCAGTTTGGTGACACTTATGACACTTAAATTCTCGACGTGGCAAGAGTTCAGGCGGTTTGTTGCTCTTCTCCTTAGGCTTCTCAACCTTATCGTTGGCAACATAAACGGCTTACTGACTCGTTGAGGGGGTTTTTTAGGTGTCATTAACTCTAAGTTAGATCTGTAAGTCCCTTGAACATCAAGTAGCGCCTCTTTGAGCGCTTTAAGGTACATTGCACTCTTGACCACCAAATTAATGTACATCTTCAGATTAGGATGCATCTCCAGGGAGCTTAATAAAACGGTTTTGGTGGTGGGCAGATCCATTGTTCCTGTTGTCCATAACTGCTGGGACTTAAGGTAGAAATAAGAAGCGTAATTTATGACTGACTCATTTTTGCCCATCTTCATCAACAGAAACTCTTGTTTCTTTATTCTGGACATCATGTTCACTACTGAACTCGGAGAGTAAGATGCTCTTGACTTCAGTCCAAGATAATCCAGGTCACAAGCTTGCGCTGAGAATTTCTTGAGTCTCACGGCTCATGAATCTTTATACATGGCGAGACTTCTGGCAAATTACTTGTGCCATTTATATTATTCATATATTTTGGAGAAAACAAGCAATTGTCCCCTCTCCAGTTGTGTACATGATCTTAAATATGGCTTTAAGTTTGGATCTTCTTCAATAGGATCAGCGTGCATCATAGTTTGCTGAGTACAAGTTCTGACCAGTTGTTGTGCACATCTTTGAGAAGTTCATGCAGGTGACTCCATTTGATTGATAGGTGAGTAAATGTAGGCTCCATTACGGTGTGCATTAGTGCCTTCAGATTCTCAATACTCTTGTCCATTGCAAACAGCATGTTGTTGTGCTTCTCCAAGTGCTATCTATTTTATTAAGAGCGGTGATGGTTTCTCCATTTGCTTTCTCAAGGGATACAAGTCTCTCACTGATATTCTTAAGACTAAGTTCCTGTTTATTAATTGGTGAGGAGTCCCCTCACTATGGGTAGTGAAGCAATTTTAGCCCTTTTAGCGGTATCCTTGACATTCTAAAGCTCATTATGCAAGTTGTGCACTTCAATTCCATGGTATGGACTCTAGTATGGATGGTATCCTCCTCCCTCACTAGGAGTTCAAAAGATCCTCTTTACCCTCTCCATAATACAACTCTATATCTTCAACATCGTCAGTTTGCTCAGAAGAACTATGATGATAATCACTAGGACCTTATGTTGTCACCCCTGAAGTGAGCACTAGATTCAGTATGCCAACCCCAGCTCGCTTAACTTTAGAGGCTGACAAACTGCTCAGGGGATCTACTCCACACAGATTAGGCACCAGAAAATCTTCAGTAACTTCACAAAAGATCTTTTTAAGCAAATCCTTCTCAGATGCTAACCCTTAGTGCAGCAATTGCTTGGTTAACTTGTTTGCACTCCTTGAAAATGTCTTGACGCTTTTAGACAATCTTAATATCTGTTGGACTTCATGACTCAACGAGGTCTTTTTCAACCTCTTTTTTGGGGTTACCAGCAATGAGGTATCCTCAACAGAGTGTCTTCTTTAAAACAAATTAATCCCATACTGGTTTTTAGTGATTACTAACTTAATACAATACAAGTTAAAGCATAAGGATAAACTTAAGATTATTAGAAAGCTTTTTATTAAAATAAAAAAATGAAGTTATCTATACTTTATGGGGGATTTAAGATATGAAATAAATGTTAAAGTTATTTAGGATCTTGGGGTTTGATATTGAGGATTTTTAAGATCCTCTGGCCAAACAGAGTCTGACTACTGCTTTTGTCTCTTCGCTCATATGATATAATTCCTGTATGCATGAGCTCCATCTTGTGGAAGTTAACTCTAACCTGGATGTTCAGGGCTTTAGTACTAGGTCTGTTAGGGAGATGGCAGATAAAGTCTAAAACGGCTGGCAATCAGGTTGCAAAAGCTCCAAAAAGGTGAGCCAGAATGCTAGAGGCATTGCCACTTAAATGACTTTTAAATTGTCTGGAAAATGATTGACAATGGAGTGCTGACGGGCTGCAATTATAACAAACAACCTGGCGAAGAACCAAGCTGTTGCAGCCCTAAGGCCAATGTGCCTGAGCATTGGGAGTTGTGAGATCAGGGAAAATTAAATAGGGCCTTGACATGATAGGCCCAAGTGACTCCAGCAATAATCATTTCTAAAAACATGGCTGGGATGACCAGTTAATAAGTGGGCTGCAAGGTTACATTGCTGATGTCATAGGGGTTTGGCAAAGCTATGAAATTGTACTGTTTAGATAAATTCAAATGCAGTATGATTTTTATGAAGGTAAAATAATAGAATCGATTGTCAATTTCCTCAGTGTGTTACAACTGCTTAAATAGACAATTTATTTAGGGAATAGCTTGGAAAATGCGAGATCAGGGCCCTGAGATTTGACCTAATCTGGTTAACTTTTGGGTGAGGGAGGGAGAAAAACGTATTATTTTGAACTAACTTCAAAATTGTCAGTAGCAGGCCAAGTCACTGTCAGTTTGTCCACAGATGCCTGAATTGCCAATTTTCTTCAGTTTTGATGACTGGAATGACAGCATCTCGACCAAAAAGCCGTGGAAACCTCCCAAGGCCACCCCACGTAGGGGCAGTTTCATGAGGTCAGGAATGGGTTCAGGGTGTCCAATCTGCCTGCACCTGGTCACTCCAGTGTCCATTTGGCCAAGTGATGAATATCATATGGGATTTTAATGTTTCTGGAGAGGGTTTTGGAATGGCGTCAACATTTCCTGATGGCCTGATGCCATCATCAAGCTTTGCTGACGATTTGACACTTGACACTTCATTATCCAAAATTATGTGCCTGTCAGCTTTGTTTCCAAGAGTTTGGGGCTATTGGGCCTTAGTGCTGAAGGCTTATTGCCATTGACCTCATGTGGACCTTTTGCCCCATAGATTTGTCAACTTTCTGATATCGTGGCACAAATTCCCTTAAAAAGCCATACTAATTTAGTTGAACTAAATGTGGGGATGGGTGGCGGAGTCTTCAAAGGGAAAGCTGTTAACCATTGCTTGTCCAACATATGGGCAAGGTTGCCCTGTGAGACAAGAGGGTCAGTTGGCCTTCTCAGACCCATCTTTGATGGGAATGGGAATGCCACCTGATCCAAGTGAAGGAGATGCTCTCTTAACAAGGCCTCTGTAAATTCTCAGCATAGAGTCTTTATTCCGCTGAGTCAGTTTGCACATGGTATTAGCCACTGTGCAACTAAATCAGATGATATGAAGTTTACAATTCTTAATAAAAACTTAAAAAACTTTTACATGGAGCTATCGCCCCTTATTTTGACCTTTAATTTTTACTAATATGAAGACCTTTCTGCAACAACCTAATATCCAAAATAAGTACCCTACCAATCCTCCATGTGACTATTTATATCTCAATTCCCCAAGCCAGATGCATCCTCATCTTGGTAGTCTTCTATTCATTTTCCCCTTTTATTCAAAATTCTCATTTATATTGAATCTTGGCATAATTCCCCATTCTCACCAATTGGTCAACATTTCAATTGACTATTAATTGTATACCTCTTTTCATCAATCTCAAGACTTGTCTCGATTCCCCCTCCAATCTGCCAGTATGTTTAGCATATCATCCAGTAATATCAACTTCCCGACATTACCCCCCCCTTTGACTGGATAATATACTCTTACTGTTTGTATGTTCGAAGGAACTTCACATGAATTTGGTTGATAATCTGACCCCCTGCAGGTTCCTTGATGGTGTAGACATCCATGCCAGTCTTCTCAATTATCTTAAATGGACCAACCCAAATGCTGGAGAGCTTATTTTCCTCTCAAAACCGTGCTGATCATGGAATAAAACATGGTCCCCTACACCAAACAATGGAAGTCCACTTTGTCGCTTCTGATCAGCTGCCTGATCGTGAATCTTCTTAGCCAAACTGGTAGAGTAGGCTTCCATTTGCAGCTTGATCAATGTATCCATATGAGTATTCAAGTATTGCTGGGGGTCCACCCTACCAGTATCCTCTACACACGAATAAAGCAAGGCAGGCAGAGCCAGATGTTGACCGTACAGCAGTTGGAACGGGCTCTTACCAGTGGACAAATGATAGATGATATTAAATGCAAACACAACTGTAGGTAGAATGGCGCTCCATCTCAGGGGTCAATCCTTTACCAATTTTACAGAGTATGTTCACTAGAGTTCTGTTAACCCGCTCCACCATTCCATTTGATTCCAGATGATATGGGGTGGTCAACACCCCGTGGATCGCCATCAACTCGTTCAACTTCAGCAGAATGTGCAAAGTAAAATTGGTTCTGTTATCTGTTAATGAATTGTGGGAAGCCGTGTCGCTGTATAACACACTCCATAATAAACTTGGCAGTGGTGACCGCGCCCAAGTCATTAATGGCCCTGGCCTCCACCCATTGAGTCAAATGATCAATGGTGATGATTATATACTTGGATTAATTGGCGCTAGTTGGCAGAGGTCCAACTACATCAATGGAAATGGTGTGCCAGGCGAACTGGGGTTTGACTAGCTGATATGTAATTTTCTTGTGGAATGGTTTTTCCACTTGACACTGATAGCAACAACTAACTGTTTCCAATATGTCATAATGCATGCTCTCCCAATAGTATCAGGGGTCACAAAAACTCCAGCGTTTTCCACAATCCTCCATGACCTACAGCCCGATGAGCATCCATAACAATTTGCAGGTCTGGCCAAAGGTTTATGAAAACTCAACATCATGTCTCCAATCTGCTTATATAGTTCTTCCCCAGGTAGGAAAGTATCCACCCTGAGTCCATCTAATACCTTGATCACATGCAGTGGCTCATCCTGGTTTTTTTTCATCACCATCTTCTCATACAATATGTCAGCTAAATCCGCTGTGATAGTGATTGTTGGCAGCCAAGAAAGACAATCCGCATTTTGATGTTTTTCTCCTGGATGGTTTATAATCTTGAAATCGTATGCCTGGAGCTTCAGTGCCCAATGTATGAGTTGCTCTTCCAGTTTACGCAGATTATGTAACCAACGCAAGGAAGAGTGGTCCATCACTACTTGGAATTGTACCCCATGCAGATATACCCAAAACTGTTTGTAAGTGTAGATCACCGCTAAACATTCTTGCTCAGTAACAGTGTGGTTCATGACAGTTCAAGCTTTGACTACAAAATGCGACAGGATGCTCTACGCCATCATCGTCCTTCTGAGATAATACTGCCCCTATAGTGGAGAGGGAAGCGTCCGTTTGCACTATGAACTGTTTGTCAAAGTTGGGATATTGTAAAATGGGTGCGCTTGCTAATGCAGTGCACAACATGTCAAAAGCATTCTGGAATCGTTATATCCAATCAAAAGAAGCGTTTTTCTTTAACAATTCAAAAAGTGGGGCCCTGATACAACTGAAATTGGAAATGAACTGTCAGTAGTACCCAACTATCCCCAGAAACACTTGAATGCCCCACTTACTACCTGGGTGAGTCATCTTGCTTATCGCTTCCACTTTAGCTGTCTGTGGTTTAAGCTCATTTAAATCCACAACAAACCCAAGGTATTCCAACTAATTTTAAAGAAATGGCACTTCTGAGGCTTAATTTTGATATTAGCGGCTGTGAGGCATTAAAACTTGTTTCAAATGGGCAAGGTGTTCAGTAAACATTTGTGAGAACACATTAATATCGTCAAGATAAACTAAAGCGCAGGACAACTTTAAATCACCTAGAATTGTATCCATGGCACACTGGAACATAGCTGGGGCGTTGCACAACCCTTTTGGCATGTGAGTTGGCTGGAATAACCCTATTGAAGTGATGATAGCGCATTTTTCCCATTCTGCTGATGGAAATTCAATCTACCAGTACCTTGAGATCAGATCCATGGCAGAGAAATAATACGCCCCTCCCATTCGGTCCAACGCGTCATCAATATGTGGAAGAGGGTAAGAATCCTTCTTTGTTACGTCATTGAGCTTACAATAGTCAATAACCGCTCGATTTGTGCCATCTTTTTTCTTTACAATGAGCACCAGTGATGCCCGCGGACTGTTCAATGGCTCTAGCATCCTCTGCATGATAAGTTTATCCAACTCATTGGAGACAACCTCCTCCACTACTTTGGAACATCTAATCAGTTGCGATTGAATGGGAGGGTGATCCCCTGTATCTATCCAATGTACCACCCCTTGAGCGCACCCCAAATCATGATCATTGTGTGCAAAAATATCTCAATACTTTTCAAATAACGCCATAGCCTGTTCTTGTTGTTCCGTCAATAATCCAGTAAGCGCTTCCCATGAAACCACAGTCAATACGCTGAGCGGAGAGCTTGTTGGTAGGCTGAGATCCTCCCAGGAGCCAAAATCATGAATACAGCGGACTTTCTCTATAGGAAAAAAGTGTAAGTAAGCCACCACTTGGTGCCACTGGATTATTATTGTCTCCTTCTTTAAATTCACTAGCAGCACTTTCACTTCTCCATTCCTAGGTAGCAGTAGCCCTGGAGCCACATGTGGTTTGAGCTGAGAGTGCTGGTGAGGAGCCATGATTTCTCCATAAAGTTCTTTAGGGACATCAATTTCAAGCTCAGTCCCTACTATGCACTGATGTCCAGATGTAGGCTCAAATCGCTTGCTGCCTGTAGCAGAATCCCTTTGTACTCATAAATCTGGTTGAGGAGGACCCTGGTCCACCACTTCAGTCATCAATAACAAACAGAAATCACTCCATCGCTATATGCTAGATTGATTTGACTAGAGTGGAACAGTTCCATTGGGATTTCACAAGAGGTAAAATAAATAGGAATCTGTTGTCCTAAAATATTAAGAGTTTCCCTTGCCATGTTTATCACAACACCAAATTTCCTCATAAATGCTGCACTAATTAAAATGTAATAGTTGTTATTTGGTAGAACCACCGATAAAAGCGGAAGCCTGGACTGACCCAAATCATAAGGGCAACGCATTATATGCTCCTTAAGACACAGTGCTATGCGTCCCTGCAGTTCTGTATACTACTTGATGGTCCACATCTGGTTTGAGCAGAAGCTTAGCCACCAACTGGGTAGATACTATGTTCACAGGGGCTCCCAAGTCAATGATAGTGCGGATTTTAGTGTTTTGAATAAAAATGTCACAAGTACATTCTGAGTAAGAGGAACCATCAGTGTTTATTACATTTACGTCCAAAGGCTTTGTGTTACTCAAAAAGGAGGAAATTCCCTTGACAACCTGAGGATACTCATTGATGATTTCTTCCACTGAAATGGCTATGTTAACTCCTACTAAAGAGGAAGTGGCTGTCAAGGGATCCACGTTACTTGTGCCGGTCTGTTCCAAGATCTTCCACGCATATGGCTTCTGCACATCCTGGCGGAACTTGGGGCTTGAGGGTGAATTTTTACTTTTGGAAATGGAAGCAGGGGTACCTGATGGAAGCTGTTGGTATAGAAATTCATCCAATTAAGTTCTGAATCCTACCCAATTAGAAGCTTGGGAACCTTTAGGGATAAGTGGATTAAACATAGTGGAGGTAGAGCATCTCATCTCTACTCCACCTGAGTTTTTCCCTGCTCAGTTTCCTCAGTTGGCATCACATACACTCGTGTTTTGCTAAGGCAGTTTGCAGCATAATGCCCTCTTTGGCCACACTGAAAGCAAGTATTCATGAAAGGTTCATGTATATAGCATGCAGCAGAAGAACCAGTGCAAAAATTAACGGTATGTTTATAAGGTCATCAATGAACTGGAAGATTGTATTTAGGCTGAAAAGGATTTTCAGATCTGTATGATGAACAAATATGTGTAGCAGAAAGCTTAGTCACTGTAGCCAATACTCTGAAGAGTTTGGTGCAGGGATAGGAGAGGGTTTTTGGGCTATATTAGGGGCGCTGATAGTGGTGGAGAGTTGACGTAAGGTATTCACAATTCAAATAAATCCTGCATCTCCGTCCAAAACATGAGACATAATATTATATAATTCCCAATATGGTTTGATGGCCGCCGTCATTGCTATACCAACATCCTCAGCAGATAAAATGTTAACTCCGATTAGTATATGTGCTTCCACTTAGAAATGTTCAGCAAAATTTAACAGGGTCTCGTTTTGGTGAAATTGTATAGTCAGGAAGTCAGCTTTCCGTTGGGCCATCTTGGTTGCACCCCCAAACAGCCAGAGAACAATCATCTTAATTTCTTTGTAGGATGCCAAGCTGTTTGGAAGGTAGCAGGTAACTTGATCGGCGCTTTTCACATTGAGAGCAGACAGTAACA
This sequence comes from Massospora cicadina, assembly GCA_022478985.1. Lineage (NCBI taxonomy): Eukaryota > Fungi > Entomophthoromycota > Entomophthoromycetes > Entomophthorales > Entomophthoraceae > Massospora > Massospora cicadina. Next base: position 223,521 of record JAKSZP010001344.1, read on the forward strand.
GTTTCACTTTCCGCCAATAAGAAGCCCCTTCCATGGAAAATTAAATCGCTTGAAGTAACCATGTAGATTACTGTTATGAATGAAAGGAGGTAATTTTTTGATTCGCACAGCTTTGCCTTGCTCCAGGCTTCTGCAGCAAGGATCAGATAAATTGGTTCCAAAGTGACTAAGGGAACCACCCCCTTGTGAATTATCATACAGCTGGCTGGTCAAGCTCGAATCTGGCATAATGAACTCAAAAGAATTAGAGTCATGTGGGGAATACGTTCCAGCGCCTGAAGGATATTCATTAGAAGATCCATAGCATTCTTCCCCCAAATCGCCACTAACTTCACCATTCCCCCCAGCTCCAGCATACTCCGCAAAATGCTCGTTGATCAACTGCTCTGCTTTAACCAAATGGCATTTATACTGTCCATCCTGGAATTCTCATTGCAGTGTCACATATTGATATTGCAACTCCTAATGATATTCCCACTCCTTGTGCAACTGCTGCTCCACTGCTTGTAGTCACAAGAGGACATCTTTGATTGTATTCTGCATATGGGCGTGTTGCTGGCTAGCATTATCTGCTTGTTGATTAGCGTCGTTTATTTGGGTAAAGAGGGCGGCTTGTTTCCATACCAATCCCTCATTGGCCCATCAAAGGGTATCAAGTCGTTCTTGCATATCAGCATACTCTTGTGTCTCATGGATCAGAAGAGGAAAAAATCGACGCCACTCAGCCTGGCTAACGGCTTCCAATTGTGTAACCTGACAGATTAGCTGGATATATTTGGGGGATGTTTGCCAAAGGATAAGTGTGTTATCAGCAGTTTGCTGACCACTCCATTTGATACGAAGTTGGTATACTTCAGCTGATATGAAACTGACTTGATCCACCACTTGCTGTTCCACCAGTGTTATTTTTCTTTTAAGCTGAGCAATTACAGCTTCGAGTGCTTCTGCCATTTGGTTAAATCCATCATAAAGCGCTTGGTATTGTTTCCCAAAGTTGTGACGTCCCAAATCCATTCTTTCAATAGGCCATGCTGATCCAACAGTTAATCAATTACCCGAGATAACTCAAGATTCAACTGGGGTACCAATATGTCCAATTGATGATGAATGTTCTAAACACGATGGTTCATTTTCCCAAGCACCCCCTGTACCTCCAAAAAAGAGCAATTGAGGTGGTCAAGCGAGAAGCAAATATTGTTTTGCTATACTCAAGTGAGCTGCATCACATCTCCAATCTCTATATTGAGGCGAGCCAACACATGCAGTAGCTGTTGAATAGACAGTTGCACATAATCAACTAGATACTCCTCAATTCTGTAGGTACCAAGGCGGCGAGTCAACCCCGTTGTAATCACATCCAGATAGGACATGTACATGGCATAGCAATTTTCTTGGTTGCATTGGTTATAAAACAGACTCAAAGCATACTCCCCTTCCTCATTTTCATATAATTAATATCCACATAACAGCCACTCCATAATATTCTGCAGCTGCTGAGGGGTCACATTTGTGGAGCGCCCTAGTTGGTCAGCCGTCAGCTCAGGGCAGTTTTCTAGTTGCAGATTGATCATAACTTCATCATTACCCAGTTCAGTCACAGTGAATAATATTGGTTCATTATTAGGTGCCTCCCATGCTTCTTCCACATGATGCACATGAAATCTGATAGAATAGTGATGTAACAAATGAGGGCTCATCATTGTATTTCAGTGTCAAATAACTACAGTTGACTGATGGCCCCCTATAGTGAGCACCACTGTAAATTCTTGGCATAGAGTCTTGATTCTGCCAAGTTGGTTTGCACAGGGTACTAGCTACTGGGCAACCAAATCAGATGATATGAAGTTCGCAATTCTTAATAAAAACTTAGAAAACTTTTACATGGAGCTATCACCCCTTATTTTGACCTTTATTATTTTACTAATATGCAGACCTTTCTGCAACAACTTAATATCCAAAAGAAGTCCCCTATCAATCCTCTATGTGACTCTTTATATCTCAATTCCCCAAGCTGGATGCATCCTCAGCTTGGTAGTCTTCTATTCATTTTCCCCTTTTATTCAAAACTCTCATTTATATTGAATCTCAGCATAATTCCCCTATTTTCACCGATTGGTCAACATTTCAATTGACTATTATTTGTATACCACCTTTTGTCAATCTTGATACTTATCTTGATTCCCCCTCCAATCTTCTGGTATGGTTATCATATCATCCAGTCATATCAACTTTCTGACAGTCCCACTTCTGGGTATTGGCTCATTGAGCTCGTTTTTGATATTGATTTATTACCTAATTTGTTAATTCTGGGTTCATCATCAGGTTTGAGCAATGGCGCTCGTGCAATGTGCCTTGCATCATAGCTTTAAATCACTTTGGAAATTGGATGACTGCCAAATTTGGTATTTATTTTTTTCTGATGGTTCTGATGGTTTCAAAGGTAAAATTCAGATCACTCATCAGGTCATCATCAGCAGAATTCAAGTTATTTCAGAATCCTGAGGGTATAAAAGGGGTCAATTTCCATATAAATTTTGGGCAGCGTTGTCTCTCTCATATTGTAAATCATCTGACTCGGTGGGCGAAAATTATTTCACATAACATCATCACTAATAGACTGAAATTTATTTAGCTCGCCATCAACTATAAAAGGCCCTGATCACCCCCATCTGCAATGGCCTGGTCGCCAGTACTGCCACCAGTTTTTAAGTTGTTTAACCTAATTTCCACTGGTCAAGGATTGACCAAAAGCACCACTAGTCTCATCTGCAACACTGATAACGAACAGCGCTAACTTCTAATTAACATAAATTAATATCAGTATAAATGGTTTATAGCATATTTATGAATCCCAGACACCAGATCACCAGTGCCAAAATATGCTAGTAACCACCAGATCACATCAATACAAGAAAACTTATCAATATTGACCAGGCCAACCCAAATTGCACCTGTGATTGTGGTTAAAACTAAACATAGATGCATTAAAGGGTTCATTGGGGCTAAACAAAAGTTTCTGTCACTTTCCTTTTCCAAAATGACCTTTTGTGTAGCTGCTTTATTTTTGATATATTAAGAAATTCGCAGGAACAAGAGCACTAAAAGCTTTCCCCTGATATATCCTTGTGCATGCAAAGTGCATAAACCATGGTCATAACGTATATAAAGTTCTCTTCATGTATTACTTTTCCTGATTAAAAAAAAATTGCAGAAACCTTTACAGTCAACACCACCATCCAGGAAGTAGTTGAAGACAACTAAGTTTATGTGGGTGCACCAATGCTGCACTGGCAGATGAGGCCACCACCCATATAATGTTATTTCATGTGCACACTTCTCATATTGAAAACCCACTTTACCCTTGAGAGAATCTCACGGGCCACCTTATCCAACTTTTCAACCACTGTTTACCTCAGATTACTAAAGTTGGCTCTCTAGTGTGGGCTAATAGAGTTTAGTTTGGTGCTATCAGTAGATTTCAGTGTCCTCTCCTGTTACACCCCTACTCAAAGTACTTACATTGCCAGGGCATAATTCATCCCCTAACCTGCAGTGGCCTGCAATATTTAATACATCACCGCATAGTTGTCAATGGGTATGCCATAAATTGATTTAATAATTACTGGCAAAGAATGGCCCCATTTCCTCATGGTGAAACGCTCTTGGCCACCTTAAAGGTGAATGCACTTCCAACAAGTAGGTCCTCACAACTACCACTCAAGAGCACAAAAATGGGCCAAGAGTTTCCACATGGCATCATCAGCAATACCACAACCAACCCAGTGAATAAACATTCAGGATATGTCCCATGAAGTCCTTCACCAAGCAGTTTAAACTGCAAACCCAACTATAGGTATGAGCTACCTTCACACTTGGCCCCTCTTCCTGTGGGGACACTCTGTAGTCTACTGACACCTATACCCTCACAGGACAAGCGCAAGTCATCCCCCACCAGGTCTTAAACGTCATCCAAACCAATCACATTCCTCACGACACAACCAGCAGATACAAGCAATGATAAATACACTACCTTGACCTCAAACTCTGCTCATCTAGATGAAAGTAATTTAAAACCAGCATCCAAGTTAGATGCAATGCTTTGCTGAGCTTCCCTTCACCTACACAGCACACTACGCAGGGATCATATGCAGTGTTGGAGGAGGCTAATATGGATTCTATCCTATCAGATGTGGACTTTGCAGAGGAGGCCATTGAGCACCCTCAGGACCTTCCCTCACAATATAGTTTGCAGCATCCTAGTATTGCTCACTGAATTCTCAGCCCCCCACCCCCCAAATTCCCCTAAAAACACTTTGCTGCTCTGCATAGATTTCTGTGCAAAGTCAAGTTAAAGGTCTTAAAACTATCCACCTAACAGATGCAGTTCTAAGTGTTAAAAACCTCCAGTAATGCTTATGGGAGCAACTATGAGCCCTCTTGGGAACACCCTGGCCCTGAAATCCAACAATGTGAATCAGTTGCAGGACTAAAAGTGGTGATCCTGCCTACTATGCAACTTCAGGTCAGCGTGCATTACCATTGCTGCTGTAAAAAAGTCCCACATCATCCTCCAAATTTAATACATGGATGAACAATTCAAAGGCAGCTCCTTCTGGATAAACCATTTCACCCTTTAAGATCTCAATCGTGCAGGATGAAAGATATTGGGAATTTAACCAGATTATGCTTTTCTGATGTGTCTTGATAACAGTGGATTAGCTGGGGATGATCCCAATATAGTTTACTAGTATTGATGGTTGTAGGCTGCTAAGGAAGGGAGCTCTAAGTTGATATTTAAGATAATTTGATGTTTAAGACTTCCTTATATTAGGTTTATACCTGATAATTTACCAGATTGAGGACAAGATCAACTAGCCTGGGAAATTGAGTCAAAGGAAGTTATGACCATTGGCATACTAAAGCTGTAGGTTGATGAGTGCAAACTATTCTCTGGTGAAGAATGCTGACAATTCTAATAAATGGGCACTAAGATGCCAAAATACTATATATGTATGGGAGTAATTCCCTAATAAAGATATCTTGTTCTTGGTATACTAGCTTTAATTAGTAATTGAGTTTTAGTTGATTTAGGATAAAAGTGCCTAGATTTTGTAGTGAAAGATGATCTGGTGTTAAATTAACCATTATCAGCTCAGCTTCATGTTCCCTGTTATCAAACATGGAAATTGTATTAAGTTAGGAATATCCTCATGAACCTGTGAAGTGACCATTTTTCAACAAAACCCACTCCTTTTTGCAACATCTAGGTGACTGAATTATAATGGCCAAACTCACTATCCTGGACTTCTTCTTTGCCGCTAGTATCTACCAGCCCAATGCAGGTCAGGTTCCAAACTGGTTCTTGGAAAAGCTCACCCTACTTATTCTCCCAAACAATACTATCCTCATGGTGGATGTTAATACTACCATCATTCATATCCAAGACACCCCCATCCCCACGGTGAGGGATCACCCTGGATCCAGTCAACCCCGGGACTTTTTTCATTTCAAAAGCTTACTGATGCACTCCCCTCTCCACATCTGACCTTAGTTGTATGACCAGGACTTTTTTATGATAGACGGATCTCAAGTCAGCATCACAGATTGACATGGAACTGATTAGCCCCTTACTTTTTAGTTGCATCTCCTCTCCCATTACTTGTAACAACGATCTAAATGATTGCAAATCACTCACTGTAATCATGACCACCACTCTCAGACCATTGCAAAGGTTTTAGCTGAGGGTTGCCCCAGCACTTCTTAACCTCTTCATGAAGTATAAGTTGTCAACACCCATTTGGTTACTCTCAACTCTTCACTAACTCTCCTATTTGGACCCAACCCAGGATGGGCAATGAACAGGGTGGGAATCACCCGCATCACTTACGTGTTAAGGCCCAGATGACTGCAGATTGCACATGAGTCAAGAAGGCAGAATCCAAAATCAGTCACCTAGAGTTCAACTGCCAGCTATCACCATTAGCACATTGTTTGGATGAGTGGGAAGCCACTCAAGAGGCCCTCCACAAAAAATCCACCCTATAAGAACAGGCTGCTAACTTCATGTTGTCCCATAACTATAGAGTGGGAACGCCTCACTCGCTTCTTTCAAAATCAAAAAGCCTGATCAACAGCACAAGATATCACAGCCCACAAGGTTGGCACCAACACTAAAATGGACAAGGAGTCAATCACCAAAGGTCTTCCATGCTATTACTCCTATCCTTTCCAAGCTAACAAGGTGGACCTGTCAGATGCCCAGGGCTTCCTATGGCAGATTCCAGAGCCACCCACTGACCCAAAGGCTGATGTAACTCCTGGCACCAGCTTTCAATGAAGAGGTCATGGAAATCCTATATAATTTACGCTTTTTGTCAAGGTATTACTGCATATTTGATAGCTATTAAATTATCAAGTTTTGATCTTACATATTGAGGAAGCATGAATGAGGAATCTAAGCTTCACACCTTTTAATTTCTTATACAATAGGATATTGTTAATATAGTTACATTAATAGCTTTTATAATGAGTTTATGCGTACCACATAAATCATATAACATGCAAAGCTGCGGGGACCTGCCAGTTCTTATATTATACACAAAGTTTGTTGAAATAGATTCTATAAACTTTAAGCTTGGGCTATTTAATCAAAACACCTATTCACTCAAAGTGATGCAGGATATTCAATGTTTGGATTGGATCTTTACATTTATAAAGCCAGCAACTGTTTGATGCTAAACATAGATCATCGCCCTACGTATCAGATCTAGTATCCATTCCAACTCAATGTAGGCAAAACTGAGTATTTCACTCAACCCCACTAGGGCATAGAGTTTGCAGCTGCTCGTCTTAATGGTTGATCCTGACAGCATATTCTCATAAATTAATTCATTCAAGGGCTCCTATAAGTCCATAGCTAATTTGAAGTGACAAAAACATCAGATGCAGAGTATATAAATAGGCTAATGATGACAATGCATAACCAAAACAATTATTCAGCAGGGGAGGGGAGAGGTGAATTACATAGGTCGCGGTTGTACTCAGAGAGCAGCGTCACATTCTTGTATATGAACTCGTCAAAGTCAGGCTCATCTGGCACTGGAAAGGATATGGACGCGCGGGTGGGCTTGGGGTGCGACTTGCGCTTGGAAAAGGTTGAACGCGACCAAGAGCTATGACTCTTCTTGGAAAGGGCGGGATCGTAGGAACCGGTGCACTCTTTAAAGAGATCCATCTCAATACCATCAAAAGGCTGGTCTGATTCCAGGCGCTGGATATCAGGGCGCCCGTTTCTGAGGTCAAAATAGCTGGTATCCTCAAGGCCCTGAGGGTTGGGGCGGAAGGGCGGGGATGCTGGCGCAGGGTGTCAAAATCTAAGCTTTCAAAGAAATGGTGGTGGCAAACTGCCTCCCCTTGAAGGCGGAGGGTGGGGCTTGGCTGCAAAAGCTTATTTATCAGATCAACAGCGCCCTCTTCGGCGGGATCCACCTCCGGCCATTGAATGCGAAGGTCCAAAATGTTGCGAAAGATGGCCTCGGGGGAGCCATCAGTGAAGGGCGGGTAGCCGCACAAGAACTCAAACATGCAAACCCCTAAAGCCCACCAGTCGACGGCTGGCCCGTGCCCCAGCCCCAACAGTAGCTCAGGGGCGAGATAGTCGGGCGTCCCCAGGACTTCGGCGCCACGGTCAGTAGGCAAAACAGAGTCATGCTGGGCGAGTTGGCGACGCCCGTTGTCTTGAACGATGATGCGAGATAACCCAAAGTCTGTCAATTTTATGTGGCCCTCGCTGTCCAGAAGGATGTTGTCCGGCTTTAGGTCTCGGTGGATAACACCGCATGAGTGCAGATACTCAAGAGCCAAAGCCGTCTCGGCGGCGTAGAAGCGGGTCATTTCAATTGAGAACCCACCCATACCCTGAAGTAGGGAGCTGAGATCGCCACCGATGAGGTACTCCTGCACCAGGTAAAGATAACTCTTGGAATGAAAGGCGTAGAACAGGCTGGCAACAAACGGCATGGAAGCCAACGACATGACGTTGCGCTCCGTCATGACCTCCCGCACCATGTTCTTACGGATCATATCATCCTTGCGAATCACTTTGATGGCAAACAAGTCGCGAGTGGCCTTTTTGCGCGCGAGGTATACTCTTCCAAACGCGCCCCGGCTGATGGGCTTGAGAATCTCAAAGTCGCTGATTTGCGGGATTTTATTTTTGTTGGGTTTGCGCGATTGGGGGCTCCCGTCGTTAGGGCGTGGGCTATCGGGATGGTATAACAACCGGCGCTTCCTACGCCCGTTGCGGAGCATCCCCGATAGCAGAGTAACAAGCTTGTGGGGCATGGAGGGCTCATCTGTATCATTTGAGTTATTGGGCACCTCTAATGCTTACCGTTCGAACTAGCGATGCTGACAGTGCTGTTAGAGCAGCGTCGGGAGCCGATGATGGAGCGCTCGAGGAGGGATTCACAACTCGGCCCGCCCCAGAGGGTCGGGGAACCAGACCTACCAGGTGAGGAGGGCGACCCGCCTATTTCGTGCAACTTGGCCTGGCATGCCTCGAAAACGCCAAGCATGGCGCGGACCAAGTCCAAGCCACGCGTGGCGATCGCGAGCAGCCGCTTCAAATCAGGCGCATCCTCCGGCGGGTGGTCCAGCATCTCGGCGATCTTGTTGCACTCGCGACGCACGACGGCATAGGCCATGGTATGCAAATCAACGCTCACATCTAGAACCTGGACAAAATGTTCCTGCAAGTTGGAAACCGTTCGGTAAAGGCGGCTACGGCAGTCCAGTTCGTCTCGAAGTTCCACCAGCTCAACGTGGGTGCGCCGAAGGCGATTACTGATTTCGTGTAGCTTCATGTCGTGAAGCTGGTAAATAGCACACTCCTCCGAATGACGTTCAAAGTTGGCCCGCATCACCATTTCGTCGCAGATGCGGCAAACCATGCTGTCGTCCAAACATCCTTGATCCTTAAAGGGCCAGTCCTTGAAGAGGCGGATATCTCCCGACTTTGCACGGCCATGAAGGGGCTCTGACTGTCCTGAGATGGTTGACATGCGTCGCGTGCGAGAAGGAAGCGCGGGGATGGGTTTGGAGCGGCCGCCGCGCCACTTGAGATTGCTAAGAAGCGAATTAGACTTTCCCCTCTTTTCCTCAGAGTCAGAATCCGAACCAGAAACTTTGAGGATCTCGGATTCTGCCTCCGAGACAGGGGAGGCGGGTGGTAAGCTCTCTATCTGAAAGGAGAGTCTCCGGAGAAAGCCATTAACCCGAGACTTGGGAGTTTTACGTCTTTGACCAAAATCGATCCCGCCCTCGTCAGCGGTTGCAGCGCGTGATTGGCTCCGGTGGCTCGGATGGGAAGGTTTGGACCGTTGCGGTATTACGCTTTCCTGAAAAGGTTCCTCCAGAATGATCGCAGACTCACGATTAGACGGGTAGACGTGGAGCACGGACTGACCCCCCTGCCCCTCGAGAGGCGATCTTAAGGGGAGGGGGTCAGCTGAAAATTGGCTTTCATATTTCAAAATATCGGGCTCGCTCTGAATGTACTCGCGCTTTCAAGAAATCAGGGATTTAAACCATAAAGCTTACCAAATACTCCGCCAACCGGCAGCAGGGGGAGAAGTCAAAGAGCAGCTTTGACAGAAGGTCTTCAGCGGCAGGATTTCCCACCGTCATGCTCCGGAAATGAGCGAGCAGGCCGCGGAACTCCGTCATGATGTCGCGTCCGACGTTAGTCTCGACCATCGCCTGGACCGAAGTCTCCAAAATTCTCTCGGCGAAATCTTCAATCTTGGAGATAGAGATGGTCTCGACGGAAGCTAAAGATGAGCGACTTTGTTTACGCAGAAATACCCAAATAAGATGGGGGCCAGCTATTCGAATAGAGGCAAAACTTAGTGGCCTTTCGCGCCTTGGAATCATCGGCTAAAGCTTTGAGGTTTAGAAACTTCACGGGGTTAACGCTAGTGCTTGGGTTGGTGAGAATATCGTATAACCATTTACCTGCAGCCCAACCCGAGTGAGTCCTGCGAGGGTTCATCATTCTTTAAGGTGCCAATCTTTTAGCGTCCTCCTAATCTCTTCGTTAACGTTGCGCTTCGAGACTTTTAGCTCCTCGAATAGCTGAGACTTAAGGTTCCCTAACTGGAGCTGCGAAAAAGCAGGATCTAGGCCAGCGACAGACTCCTCGCTTTCGAGGCCCGAAAAAGCCTATTACTTGAAAGGTTCTCAGGAAAAGATGAACCAGCTGATAAACTTTCCGGTATAAAATCCAAAGGGGTTGTGGTGCTTTCAATTGATGTGAAGAAACACCAGCATCTCCAAGAGGGCTGGGAAGATTAAAGAAAGAGCCATATTCCCCAATAGCTGCTACCGTGATACTGTTACTTCGCTTCCTTCGCATAGAGACCATCGAAGTATGATCCTCTGGGGAACGTCTAGTTCTTTCCCCTGAAACTCCGTTGGAAAGGATACTATCGGTTGAGCCGCCATCCGATTCCGTGCCCGTACTTGACAAATTTGGTTTTTTAGAAACGTCTTCGGGTAAACCCTGTAGTTTGGGTTCGCTAAAATCGGAAATAAGGTTAAAAACTTGGATTCAGGTGTATAAGCTTACCCTGCCTTCGTTACGCCAGTTTCGTGATGATCCATTTGAGAAACTCTCATCTTGGTAAGATTAGAAAGGCTCTGAACTACCAAGGAGGAGTGGCCTGAACTGTCTCGGGGGGAACGGCCAATCCGGTCCTCATTCATCGTAAAATCTGGACCCTGAGAAGAGCCTTGAGAGGACGCCGACAAACAAAAATCCCCGGGGCTCTGATTAAGCCCATGAGAGCTGTTGGAGTTACTTTGTGCATTTGGTGATGCTTTTAAGCCTCCGTACATGGAATGAGACCGCTCCATGCCACTCAAAGTTGATCGGGAAGGGGAGGCATCTGGGGAATCAAGGACCCGTCGAAAAGTGCCCGCTTTTCGGCTCAAGTTTAAGTTGCGGAGGTTCGGCGCCAGTAAAGAATCAACCGAATCTATACTGAGCTCCTGGGGTGTAAAAGGCGTCAGATGAGAATCTTGTAATAGCCAATATAAGCAAATATAATTTTCAACCAGCTGTACCTTTTTTCCCAGCGGGCAAAGGCTTGTCTCCAACAATCTCGTTCATCCTTGTGGGCTACACAAGGTATTTTGATAATCCCGCCAAATTTTTAGAGTGGGTCTCGTTAAAGGTAGATTTGTAACGATGCAAAGGATAGCCTTAACGGGAAGGATAGTAACTATTGAGGAGAACAATACACCACAGAGTGGAGGTAAAAAGCAGGCTGGGTTAAAGCTGCATGGAACAGCTGGAAGTGTTCAAGTACGCCCCCGTTTTGAAGGGTGGGTGGTTAAAGGATGGAAGTGATGCAGGACGCCAAGTTTAGGTTTAGCGGTTCTCGATTTACCTACACCTTCGTCTCTTGGACCCCGAAACCCATCTCCACCCACCCCACCGATGTGATGATTAATCTGGTGATCCTTCTGATGAAACCTTTTGGAACCCGATAAATTTATTAAATAGATCTGATTGGACAATAAGTTCATAAATTATATATCATATCTTTTGAATTGATCTGATTGGTCAACGATTTCATAAAATATATTAGCCGCGGTATAAAATTAGATATCAGTATGAGCCCATGATGACCAGTCCTAGGTGACTGCCAAAGATCTAAGCGCAGGCTTGCACCGATAAAAATTATATGCGAACAGAGGTTATATTATCAGATTAAATGCAAACTGAGATTATATTATTGACAAATTAAATCGTCATGGTATCTGCAGCCAAGGATGTCATAGACAGTCATGGCAGCTTACTACTATGCACATTATTTTTATCACTCATCTAAATATTAAATGTATCATCCTCGCTTGATCTAGCGTTTCACCAAAAATATCTCAATCCAATATAAATAAGTTATTGTGTATGGGGGTGTATGTTCCGAATATAAACTACTTACCCAATTTCAACCAAACTTGGTACAAAGATTTTATGCAACTGGAGAACAAACATAGAAAGTTTTTTTTAATCTTTTTAATGTAAACTTTTTTATAGAAGACTAGCAATTAACCCAGCTTTGCTTGCGTTTGTAATTTACCAGATGATTGTAATCAATTGTTTTAGTTTTTATATTGTTATATGAACATCAATAAGTTCATAACCCATTATTCCTATCGAATTGTCCAACCAACCACCTGACCAAAATCAAAACCTATTGAAATAGCAGAATCATCAACCATTTAGCCAAAATCAATTGAACTATCTAATTAAATAAAAACTATTAGCCACTCACCCAAACTCAATTGAAACTGTCAAATTAACTAAATCATCAATCATTTATCTAAAACCATTGAGCCCATCTATTTTAAATTTTATTCGAGGTGGGCCAACCTGGGGACGATACCACACCGATTAATGGGATTCGAAGTAATGGGAAAGGAGATTAAACCCCGGAAAACCTCCATGCGCGGCATATGATAAGCCAGGAACTCCATGGACCGCCTTGCTATTCGCTATATTGGTTTGGGGCATTGGTGCGCAACGCCAACACAGTCAAAATCATCCCCTACTCAAAGTTCATCTCAGGATCAAACTCAGGAGGGAGTGGTAGAGAGTCCATACTCCCTTGAGCCCATCTAATCAACCAAAAACCATCAATCAATTAGCCAAAAATTAATTGAACTTATAAAACAACCAAAAACTAATAACTGCTTATCAAAACTTATAAATTTATTAATTAAATAAATTTAAAACGCTCAGTTCGATTGATACTAAATGGCCATTAGAATCATATATTTTTTGAATCTTATATAGAACTTATAATAGATAATTATGATTTTATTAAAAAATAGCATATTACCATTTCCAAACTTATTAAAGTACTTGTGCCAAGTTTAGTAATTTTTGTTTTTTTTGTTCATGAGATAATCTTTCTATATAAATAAAACTATTTTTATTTTTTTTAAAACTATGTACCTTTATTAAAGTAAATAAAAATTAAAAGTAAGGGCAAGAGGGATGGTGGAAATGGGGGATTTTGGCTGGTGAAAAAAGCTGGGAATAAATGCCACTAGCTAGGTAGCATTGCCAACCAGGAATGGTTGAAAATTGCCATTGCTGCTACAGTTCAAGCTACAGAAGGCTTACAAACCATTTAATCTTCAATCTGAATGTAGTCTTGTTGTATTTGATGAGTGACCCTGGTGTAAAAGCCAGTATGATGCTCAAAAATATCCAGAAACAAGGCAAAAAAAATTAGAAATTTACTCTGGTTGGTCAGTTAAAATCTGGATTGTATTCTGCACTATTTCCATGTAAGGGGTGCTCTCATAGCTCAATTGTTTGGCCACAATTGCCAAGAGTATAACTTATATATAAAAATAGTGAGGAAGTCTCAGAGTTGGATCAACTATTTCTAAGCATCTTTGCAAAAAAAGGTCCTGAGAGAGATGTAAATCCAGTGACTGCTGCTCACTGGATATTAGTAATCTCATAATTGACTAATAATTTTTAAACACTGCATTTAAGTTATCAGTGGGCAATATCCACCTCCTTTTCTGTAAACATTGGGCATACCTTATAAATGTACCTCAGGCCACAGTATTTACCTGTTGTTATCACCTGGTACAAAACCACCAAGTGGCTGAGCATTGGTTGGAGGTTACTAGTTTACTATTGAGACTCACAACCAACTCCTTGAGATTATAATTGGTATTGTGACAATCCTACACCCAGTTGTTGATAATTTGGGCAAGAGGGTGGTTTTGGTAGTGCTTTTGGGGGGAGTGCCCCAATAACAATCAGTAAGATATTGTAAAGCATATTAACTTTTCTGTCAGTGAACTCATTCCCAATCCAGTTCCACTCCTCCCACATTATAGCTTTGTTCATTGCTGCCTTTTTGGCTTTGCAGTCCCACTGTGTTGTAACTTCATCCCACGGCACTGTGCAAATGACCAACTGCCCAACCTCACAGCCCTGTTACATAGTCTCTAATAAAGAGGTCAGTGATGCTTAAAAGGTAATTGAGGGTTATGCAGCATCCACCCTCCAAAGGATTGCAACGTGATTCATTATGGGATATCTTGGTCTTGGGCCCAGTTGATACCCCATGCAAGCGCAGAGCAGCGTACATGCAACTGCAACATCCAAAGAATGCCTTGGCTCAGATCTGGTGGGCATATACTTATAAAATTTAGCAGGCCCATACTCCTTTGCATTTGGGCTTGAACATACCATCCAGTTTGATTGGCGCCACATGGGCCTTAAACCACAGGTGTGATGGATCAGTCACAGCCTGGTCTGCACATTGACTTAGTAATGAAATTTCAAATTCTACCATCAATTCAAAGGTCAAGTTGGAGGATTCTGTGCTGGAGGAGGAACAAATTAAGAATGGGGTCATAGGTAAGAATTTGGAAATTTAGGAATCTGGTATGATCCATAATAATGCACAACTATCATCTGCAATTCTCTGAACCATGATTCACTGAGAAATGGAGCTTTCACACATGATGATCTGGTCATTACTCATTATCCTGTGGTGATGATCACTAATTAAGTGGGCTTTATGATGCTATAAAAAGAGAAAACAATGACAGATAATTCGCTTTCATATTCTAAAATAGTTATTATTAAAATCAATAAGATATTTTCTAGATACAAAATCACTTAAAAGTTTATTTAAAATTTATTTAATATTGAACTGGAAAAGATGAGCTTGATGAGCGAGCTGGCCCAGGCGTTGGGCTCATTATTAGCACTATTGTGGAGTCAGATGCTGCTGCTTGCATGCAGCATTGCTGGAACCATAGTCTAGGAATACATTGCAACATCCAGAAATGGCGTGTGGGTTAAGGGGTGGATTTCAACAAGGTTGTCAGTCATGTGGTCAGGGACATGACTTGTACTTCACAACTCCTTCATTTTATATTGGCGCAAACCTGCCCTTTACAACAGGAAGGTGCAGATGAGAGATTTTATTTAACTTTCAAGCATGGGCTCAATGCTATAATGTGAGCCACATACCAGAGTTTTGAGAGTTTGAAGATGTTAAGCACCTGCACCTTCCTTTTGAGGTTCAAAAGGGCATATTTCCAGAAGGACATCTGGGCTAACATACTGGAGAGCACTATTTATTCCATTATCTCGATTGCCAGAACTAATTACTTGAAAGAATATCTATATTTAAAGGTCTGTGTGGGTACCAAGGGAGTGAGACACAACTTTGGGGTGAAATTGAGGCTGACCTATCTCAACGACTACCATCTTATCTATATTAATTTTAGCATTAGACGCCTGTCTGTAAAGGAAATTGAGTTCATCAAAGCCTTAAAGGTCACTTCTTGAACCAATTCCCACTGCTGTATCATCTGAAAATGCTTAAATCCTGATAGAAGTTTGGTTGGGGTATCTAATGCCCTGCAGTTTCACCTCTACTGCTGCCAATAGGATGTTTGCGGAAAAGACAATAAAATTGGAGGCATGGGACCACCTTGTTGGAGGCCCTATCCAATTGAAATTGATTCCTTTGTGATGTTAACTAGGATGACCTTAGTAGTAAGGCCTGTGCATAGCATATCTATCCAGGTAATAAAGGTGTTGGGGATTCTGACAGCATTCAATGTTACCTGCAGGAATGGCCATGCTATCATTGTAGGCTTTCTCTGTATCCAAAAAACATGAGATAGTCATTCTCAGATCTTTGCACATCCTGCAGAGCATTTTAGACTGAGCGGAAACTTTTCCAGATAGTTTGCCCCATGATGAACCTTTTTTTGGATGTTTGGATGGTCCACAGGGCGGTATGAATCAGGCAGTTTGTGTTGATTCATGTGAGAATTTTATAATTGGTATTCAACAGTGAAATCAGGCGCCTGTTCCAGAGGTATCACTGGGAGCTTTTTTTGTATAGCTGCAAAATATGGTTTTTATAGCCCCCTGGGATTTGACATTTGTAAGATAGGCAGTGTTTAAATAGAAGGGTAAGTTCTAGTGCTACCCATTTGCAGATTGTGTTCAGCATCTCTACTCACATGTTTTCAGGGCCTGAGACTTATTTTTTGATGCTTCCTTAAGCGCCTGTTTTACCTCCTCCACCATGATTTCAGCAATTAGATCATGCTTATCAGCAGGCGAGTGCCCCTGGAGCACCAGCTTAGCCAGGGCAAGTAGGGCTTCTGTCAACATGCTATTGGGTTTGCCTGAGTGGAAGAGATTGTCGTAATACCATTTGAATTCACATTTGATTACACTTAGGTCACTGGAAATAACACTTTTATGGGTTTCCACCTGCTGGACCTTAGAATGGGTCCAGATTTAAGACTGGCTAGATTCTTCCTGATCATCGTCCTCAGCAGGCTTTGGTGACATAAGGTTGCATTCTGCCATCATTCATTGTCCTGCTCTCAAAGGAGTGCTTGATATTGTTTATGTTTTTTACAATATTCATATCACCATTCTTTGCTGTCCCGCCGCTCTTGCTTCAGGGTAGCCAGGACATCCTTCAGATGTTTTGTGGCAGCAGTACATCTATAAGCTTTGGTCTTCTCATACTTGCCACTATCCCATATAATCTTAGCTTTAACTCTTTTCCAGCGGTCTAGGGGATCAATGCCTGAACGCTGATCTAGGTATGCAACAATTAGATCGAATCCCCTTTTGGCCAAGCGGCGCCAGTTTGGGTCATGCAACGTAGAGGGTAATATTTGCCACTCTTTAGTCGGCGGGGTGTCACCCAAATCAATGGCCACCTGTACTATCATATGTTTGCTCTCTGAATTAATTGAGACCTCACTATTTTATGTAGCCTGTCTGAGGTTAGATAAGATGAGTACATAGTCCATTCAGAAGCCGCTTACCAGATCATTATAATCATACTCCCACTGCATAATGTTTGTGGGGTCATCATCCTCTTTGTTTATTGTAAGACACATCCCTGATATCACAAGGTACATCAGCATATCTTCCTCTGTACTAGGTAGTCACCTGCAGGTCAGGAATATGTCCTTACTTGCATTTGTACAACAATTCAGGCCGTCTGATATAACTGTTGCAGCATCAGTTTTTACCTCTGATAGAAAATTTTAGAACTGTCTGTTTTTCTGGGGGTTGGGTGATGCATAACAGCAATCACTTAAAGATTTTACCAGTTTGCTAATCATGGGTCATGGCCGCCAGGATTCTACTGGCATGTGTCTCCTCCACAAATTCCAAGTTGAAGTTTTTGTTTAACATAGTAATCGCCACATGGTCTGACCAAAGAACCTGTCATTTAATCTGCTGAGACCTTGGGTAATGTTTGGGGGCTCATTCAAACCTTGTGACCATTTTGTGATGTACATGTGCCCAAGTTTTGGGTATTAAGTTTTAAGTTAATATGATTATTAGTTTTTAAAGTGTTTCATTTTCCTCACCCCTGTATGTGTGCTAGCCATCCCCCTAGCATCAGTGGTTTTTGATGATCATTGATGACCACCTGACCCATAAGGATGAAGATTATTTGGATTATGCATCAAATCTCAGCTAGAAATTGGCTTTTTAACAGCGTGCATCACTAAAGTGGGGTTATGTGCTGGAGGTGGACGGTTGGTGCATTTGTCAGGACTGGAATCTTGTTACCAAGAATGTAGTGCACCAGATACTATGTCGCCATCCCAGTCTCCTTTTCTATTGAGAGGGGTGACAGGATCAGCACAATATGGGGCCACTGTAACAGAGAGGGTGGGCAAGTGGCAGGATTGGTTTCAATCCCTGATGAGCCTTTAAGATTAGCTGTGGTTGCTGACTGCCAATGTAAGTTAGGCTTGGGTTGAGCACAACGGGATTTCCCCCCTTTTTTTGGCCACCTGATTGGTTGATCTTACTGATGGGGATTTGCTCCACCGGGGGATGACAGGTCTAGGCCCTTTTCCTGATTTTCTATTGCAGGTTTTTGGCCCGCTTTCTGCCACCGTAGCTCCTCCTTCTCCACCCATTCCTCATGGGTGGTACGGGCAGACTGAGATGCTGGATGCGTTTTCTCATCAATACTCTATGAATCTAGGTTCAGATTCATGAAAGGCTTATTGTCAGCCTCTGGGCACTTTTTCCTTTTGTGCACCCACGCTTCTTGATGGGCGGCATCCAGCTCCTGTTGCTGGCGTTGCATGTCCATAACCTCCAATAGTTTGTGTGGGATACATTCCTTGGCTCTGGGGAGAAGGAAGTCTTTAGACCCAACTTTGGTGATCCCGTTGAAAGGGTCATACTCATAATCTTGGGGCAAATTGCCTTTCTTATGATGGCGCTGTGCCATTGTGTGTTCCATCTGGTAACAAAAGTGGTATACCTGTTTGGCATCCTCCTGTTCAACGTAGATCACCCTTTGGAGGTTTGGAATATAGATAAACCAGGGAAGAACTATTTTGTTTGTCCTCATCCAGGGTGCTGGTCTTACAGAGCTTCTGTTGTATAAAGATGAAGGCACTTAGCAATATAACCTCTGCTGGCTTGCCAAATTTCTTGGAACTCACCATAGTATGATATTCAGTGTGAATTGCTTTTATGAACCCATTCGCAGGCACAATCCATTGGTAAGCTATGAAATGTCACCAAATTGCTGTCTAGTTCATGTAATGTGTGGGTTTGGTGCACAAGTAGGAGTCCTTGTATCTTATTTCTACCTCTAATAGGTGCTTGTGTTCAAGTTTATTGGGGAGTGAAATGTCATTATATACACACTCCAATACTCAGTAATGGTCAAAGTTACCACCAGATACATGCTGTTGGGCTCATTGTAGATCACCACTATCAGATCTTACCACTCTTCCTCTACGACCATTTGGAAATGGATGCAAATTTCATCATTGATGGAGGATTATGGGTCCTGGCGGTCAGAGAACCCGCCACTGATAATTTATAGAATAAAGTCAACATGCCTTCTGGCGCCTTTCAATGACTCCTTGTGAGGGGTGGTCGCTGCGCTATATGACTTCTTATTAGCACAGGGTGTAGGAGCATCCTCTAGAGTTTTCCCCTTTTAGGATCCAGCTGATTGCTTCATCAAGGCTAAATCTGCGGGACAAGAAATCCTGTACTAGGTGCATATGGATACCTCATTTGCAGATGGTGCAGGCCATAGACGCGCCAATTTCAAGGGCTTGCCATCTCAGTGTTTCCATTGAGGAGATATTGAATCAATACCAGGTGTGTGAGGCTTTAGGGCTGCATGCCTTATGTAAATACATTAAAGAGCACTTTGAGCATTATAGCGCTCTGATGACACCAGTATTAAACAATGCTGCTGTTCCACCTGGCGTTGTAAACAGTTGTGCTGCCTCTGAAGATACCTCCGCTTCTCTCCACTGCAAGTTTTCAGTGAGAATAAATTATTCTGTAGCATAGGGGTTGCAAGAGAGGGCTTGGGTAATGACTGTCTTCCAGTCACAAATAGATTCAACTCAAATGCCCATCTTGAGTCAATCCTGACCAAATTCTGAGGTTATAACCCCTTGCATAGCCACCGCTGCCTGAGGCGGGATCTCATGTTCAATCAGGCGTGGGCTGTATTGGGGATGAACCCCACAGCATCCCAGTCGGCTGTTGCAGCCAAGGGGGCATGATCCCACCAGAGATTCCATTTGTCCAACATGAAATAGTGGTCCCATAGGGTCTCATGAACATTTTTTGTTACCCTCAATCCGTCCCAATACCAGACTTGAACTAAAATGGTATTGGCGCTGAGCCAGTATTTCATCTCAGTTGGGGTAAAACCATTGGTGCTCAAGATGTTAGCAATCTTCAGCGACCATTTCTGAAAGGTCCCCCATTCCACAGATTTTTCCTTTGTCCAACCAGCTTGTGGCAAGTTATATACCATAGTGGGTGGGATCCACATGTACAACCAGAGTAAAAATTTTGTGGATAAACCATGCCATTACCACGTGTTAAAATTTAGGGGCTTTGCTGCTCGTTCACAAGTAATAATTCCATATTGATAACTGCACAGGTTTGCTTTGTGCACTCTTCACGCTGTCTGATGATATATGATATTTGATTGATGATAGTATGAAGGTTATAATCTGTAGTTGAATAAATAACAAGTTCTAATCCAACGCTTAATCTGTATTTCTCCACAGATTGTTCTTGATGTCTTCAACAGGGATTTATACACTTATCCACCAAATTTGATCCACGCTCAAATCCTAGTATATGGGCTTTCCTCTGGTGACACAAAGTCAGCAGCAATTCCTGTCTAGGCTCAGCTTCTCTTCTAAGGTTCCTCAATCCTTACTTTTTATCCTACTAAAGAGTCTCCTATTAAAGCACACAGCAATAATTTACTGAATATGAATAGAACAAAAATAATACTGAATTCTGATAAGTTGAGTCTTTTTTATTAAAGTGAATTATCAGGGGAATTTATAGAGAGAATTTGGCGCCCAACCCTTGGTTGGCGCCTCAGCCATGAAATGGCAGCCGTTGCCACTATATTTTCCTTTGCCATCACACCAACAATGGTCTTCATCCTGGTTAGGATTACTTCATTGGACATCCTCAAGATCTATAATGGAAAGAGTCATAAAACGTGTCCCTAACGTTTTCCGCTTGATCCCAGTGAACCAATCATATTTGGCAAGTGACCTGCTTAGGTAATGGGACTTGTTACCCCATTATGGCGGGTCACAAAACAATTGACAATTTGCTAGTTGCAGGCAGCATCACTCACCTCGCAACTTGCTCCTTAAATTCCCAATTGGTCAATGGAACCAAAACAAATACCAATTTGTACACCTGATAGTTAATCAATCAACTATCAGATGCCCCCATTTTGTCAGCAACTCTACCCAAAAAGATCTTAAGCATTCGCCCATATCAATCCTCAACATATCCAATTGTGGAAAATTATCTAAAAATTTCCCAAACATTATTAACCCAGAATTGGGGTCAACTGATATCTAATTTACTCGCTATAGGGAATTATCCCCTAGTGATCCATGGTAACCTAGATGGCTGGAAAGGTGGGCAAAAATACCAACACATCTTTCTCTTGTCTAGATTTCCAGCGAGAATAGGATATGGACAGGAGAATACCACTCTGGACTTCAGATTGAATTTACTTGGGTTCTAGTAGAGCACAGTCAATCTATACTCAACTCAGCGAAGGAAAAACTTTAGCATGAGATCTCTTCATCTTCCTTTTTGCTACCTCCTCCTCAGAGCGCAGTCCCCATGACCCTCTGTCATGCCAAGCTGATTGATTTACTTGTGATGATACTAATCCCCAAATCCAGTTTTCCTCACATCAGGGCATATGACCCACTGTCATATTCAGGATTCTTGGTCCAGCGTCCTCAGTTTCCTGATCTTCCTCCTTGTTCTCAACAGGAGGTCATTGCTGTCAATGTTTGTTTCATGGCATAATTAAGAATGTTTATTTATAAACACTCCTGTTATTTTCACATAATAATTTTTTGTCTCATATCATTCTTAATTCTTCTCTGAAGAGCTTATCTCATTAATTTTGAGATTAATTTCTACAAAATTAGAGCTTAATTGATTCCAAAGTGCATAATGTCAACTATTATAAATTGTCCAACATCCCCTCTCATCCAGCTCTTATGTCAAATTTGGAATCTCGGTACCAACAACTGCTCAACAGCATTTCTGAAAAAGATGTTTGGCTCTTCCAGCTGATGAGTCAAACTGCGCAATGAAACCTCTTCTATGGTCACCCTAGAACTCATACTCCTAGTCAAGTACCCATAGCCAGTCCTTTCATGGAATTACCAGAAATAATATCCAACCCCAATAAAACCAGATTAGTGATCGTCTCAAACAACTTGCAACCAATCCTCCCTCTGTTGTCAATTCCTGAGTTAGATTTTGAAACTATCCTGGATCCAGCTCCATTTTCAGATACTTCTACAATCATTATCGAACCTCCTGAAGCAATGCCCTCCACTTTTGACTGTCATTCCTCACCAGATTAGACTTGCTTTTGGATTTCCTTCTCTGAGTTTACCAGTTTTACAAATCAGATGTTCTGTCAACAAAACTAGCCATTAAAACTTCAAACATTTTAAACTCCCCTATGCAGAATTATGGACCTAAGTAACCAAGGCTCTTTCCATAGCTCTGAACCCCTCCAATCTCAAAGCCATCCTAGATTGAGACGTTGCAGCCTATGCCCTTTGCTTTGATGACCAAAGTCTTTGAAGTTGGACCATAAAGCTTCCAGACTCTCCCAGCTTCCATCACTCATTCTGCTTTCACTTCCAAGAAGCTTGTAGTTGTCATCTTCAGGATGCCATCTGCTCCCTGCATGACTTTTTCATTTCTGTCACATCCCATCGATACTTTTCCCTGATGGCTTTGATCAGGGGCATGAATTGGCACCCCCCATTTAGTATCCCTTGCTTCATGCTGTCTCATATGTCCAGTACTCTTGATGAAGCCAATCAGCAAGCACTCAAGACCAATCTTCTGGCTCTGGTGCCATATCATGATTACTCAAGGTTATATTCCAACTTCCACTTCTTGTTCTGTTGCTTCTTTCCCTAATCTTGGGTTTGCATTTGGCAAGTACCAATATTTCCATCTCCCTTCCCCTAGTCGCATTCTCGCAGGGATCAGCCTCTGCTCAACAAACTTGGCTTCAAGTAGGTCTAGTCCTTGCTAGAATCCAATCTCACATAGATTTTGACGGTTTTTTCACTCCTATTGTGATACATCGTCCCTCCCTCAAGAGGTGACATAGGCGGAATCATCCCCAAGTTGAGGTCAACCAATAAAAAATTATAAAAATACTCTTTTTTTGTGCGTTTTTTATTTTTTTTTCCTGCTATGTTTTTATTAATCTTATATTTTTCCTTCTTTTTTATATGGGATATGACCTTCACTTGGTTCAGTGGTCCATCATTTTTATATATTCCCACAAACTGATTACAAGATATATTTTGACCTACCAGTTTTCTATGGTTCAGAGGTCTTATTTTTTGACTTAACCATCTATTTTGGTTCAGTGGTCCTTTTTTGGGCTTAACTAAATCATCATGACATAACCATCTCAATGATTTAGCAGTCCTTTGGGAACACTCTTTTTATTATTTTTTCTTCCATTCTGCTTCAAATATTTAGCATGGACTAGACTCACAACCTTCCATCCAAAAGGTTCTTGATGGAATAGGCGTTTACTGCCATCTTGGCAATAATCTTGCTTAGACCCAACCACAACGAACTTAACTTGTTTCTTCTCTCAAAACCATGTGTATCACAATAGGCAACTTTTTTGCCTATTTGGTATTCTGATAAGGCTGGTTGGTTCTTATCATCCATCGTTTTTGCCTTGATCCTTCATTCAAGGTTGCATCAAATGCTTGTAATTAAATCTTAATCAGGTTATCTAACAATTGTATCAGTTATTGCTTAGCACTCATCCCCAAAATTGGTTCCACCACTGAATATAAAATTGGCAGCAACGCGGCCTTCATACCATATAGTAACTCAAACGGCGTTTTCACGTTGCAGCATGATGACTTATATTATATGTGAACATCACCAAACTAAGGTATGTTCCTCATGTAGAAGTTCTCCCTGTGACCAGCTTCCTCAGCGTCATGGCCATCTTTCCATTGACCCGCTCCACCAGCCCTTTATCTCCATCCAGTAAGTTAATGACACGACTCCTTGGATCCCCATTATCTCATTCAATATTGGGATCATGTGAGATGTGAAATTTGTTCCATTGTTTCTCAACAAGACTTGAGAGCATCCATGGCGGTATACTACTTGATCCAGGATAATCCATACAGTGCTTGTAGCATCTACTTTTTCCAGAGCCTTCATCTCAACCCATCTAGTCAGATGGTCAATCACAACTATGATGTATTTGACTCCCCATGTACTAATGGTTAATGGTCCCATAAAGTCGATGGACGCCATATACCAGGCAAATCCAGGGCGTACCAGTTGATATCCGGTTACATCCTTGTGAGGTTTTGCATTGGCTCTCCACACAACAAGCCAGATAATCCTCTACATTGTAGTTGATGGAATCCCAGTAATAATACTGGCAAATGTGATTGGTCATCTTCCTCAGGCTTTATTCCTGACAACCTTATGCGCAGCTTGAATGATAGCTGCTCATTCCAACAGTTTTGGAAATATTAATTAATTTTCCAGCGTTGTCTTGAAAACTTGTCCATCCATAGTCTTAATGTTTTCCATCACTTTTTGAAGCGCACCTTAGATTTCTCAGGGCTCATTCCTAATTTCTCCTTTGACCATTCTCTGGAATAGCTCATCCACTTGCTGGTATACTACTTGGACCATTGGTAACCTTGATAGGCCATCTGCATTCTGATGAGAAGCTTCAGCTCAGTGGACTATCTCATAATCTTAAGCCTGTAGCTTTGATTCCCATCAGGACAGTCATCATTACAGTTCTCTTAAATTGTGTAGTCAACGCAATGAGGAGTGGTTTGTCACATCTTTAAAGTGCGTTCCAAGGATATACACCAAAAACTGTTTATATGCGTATTTACTTCAAGGTATTAACACTCAGTCATGGTGTAAAAATCTCTCAGATGCTGAAAATGTCTAGCTCATATAAACTACCAGTTGTTCAACCCCAAGTTCATCCACTTGGCTCAGGATGGCGCTAATTGCTGTTAATGAAGCTTCAGTCTGTATTATAAACTCTTGAATAAGATTTGGATATTTCAATATTGTAGAATTTATCAAATACCAGCGTAATTTATCAAAAGAACTCTGGGCCTCTTTATTCCAAACAATTTTTTTTGGATCCTTCAGCAAATGAAAGAAGTGTTCAGAGATTATCAAAAAATCCTATATGAATCTTTGATATTATCCAACCATTCCAAGGAACACTTGATTACCTTGGACACTTTTTGGTACAACAGTTTGCTCTATGGCCTCATTTTTTTGGGATTGCAGCTGCAGTCCACTAGAGTTGATAATGAATTCCAGATATTCCAACTCTTTCTTGAAAAATTGGCACTTCCTTGGCTTGATCTTCAGGATATCCATGGACAGTCTTTTGAAGACTTATTCCAAGTAGTTTAAATAGTCAGTAAATGTCCTACTGAACACATTTATATTGTCCAAGTACACCAGGACGCACGACAATTTTAGGTCATTTTAAATGGCATCCATGGCCCTCTGGAACGTTGCAGGTGCATTGCATAGACCTTTGAGCATCCTCATTGGTTGATACAGCCCTTACGCAGTAGTGATCGCACATTTCTCCCTGGTCTTCTGTTGGCATATCAATTTTCCAATATCCAGATATTAGACCTATTGTAATAAATACTTTGCTTCTCCCAATCGATCTAATGCATTGTCAATTTGTGGTAGTGGATAAGAATCCTTCTTAGTTATCTTATTCAGCTTCCAATAACTGACCACCACCTGATTTGAGCTTTCCTTCTTATTCATGATTAGGATAGGGCTCGCCCAGGGACTTGACAACAGAACTAGAAGCCCATGCTTACTAGTTTACTGATCTCTTATTCCACTACTGCTTTGGCCGCCTTTGACCATCAAATTGGTCTCATCTTTATTTAAAAATTTTCCCTAGTATTAACTTTGTAGATTACATTCCTCACGCATCCCAAATTTTGGTCATCATGGGTGAATACTTCCCAATACTTGTCATATATTTTAAACACCTCCTTCTACCATCTGCCCGTCAGATCAGTGAGTTACTTGCAATCGACCAATAGATTACTACTTTTAGTCACCACTTCCAGTAATACCATCTCATCAAGTGTCCCAAAGATGTGAAATTTCCTCAATTCAGCCATTGGGATTAGATGAACAAATGTAATGATCTTATTCTTCTCAATCTTCATCAGTTTTCACTCAAATTTTCCAGAAGAACTCAAATTTCTTTATGGCAGCATAATTATTCCAGGAGCTACACAAGGCTCTAAACTGAACTTCTTCCAAGGTCTTCTGACTTCACCATACAGAAGCTCAGGTATCTCAAACTTCTATCACATATCAACTATAATCTATGATCCTGGCTGTATAGTTCTCAAACTCTTGATCCTCAATGGAATTCCCATGATTTTCCAGGTTTTCCATTGGCATTATTGCTTTTGGCCAAATAATTGGTAATAAGTTGGGACAACGTCATCATTGTAGATCAGATTAGTAAAATTATTCCTCTTGGTCAGTGGAGCTTTTCAATCTTATTGATAAACCAATGGTAACGTATGAACCAATATGGTCAAAATATTATCCTTAACCCTTTGCACTCCGCTGTCCTCTCTCAGGGGACATCATAATTCTAGCATATCACTCAGATGTCCCCTCTCAGGGGACATTAAAGTTTATTAGTGATTATGGGGAATTAACTTATTCCAGCACAACTTTTTGAGAAACGCATGTTTTTCTGAAATTTTCTCTTGAAATGGCAGAAGAAATCAAATCAAAATATGGTAAAATTACTAAGATTTATATAAAATGTCATCAGATTCTGTGTCAGAAGAGAGCGTGAGAAGTGTGCTCACTACGGTCTGAGCATTTGACTGCGCCACTTTAAAGAAGCAATAAGGAGAGTTTGTAGAGGAAAGGTTGCTATATGATCATGCCTCACACTGTATGGTGCAAGGCAGAGGAGATTTATAAATGTAAATAAACAAATCTAAAACTGGAGAAAAAGATTTTCAAAGCCAAACTCAGTCTGATTTGAAATGCTGAGCGGTATAGATAGATCTAACAAATGAGAAAAAGTGACTCTGTTTTAAGAAGTGATTGGAAAAGTGATATTCTTTTGGTAAATATCATTTTGTGAGTTTGTAATAACAATTAAAAATTTTCAACCCATGTATTTATTCATTTTTTTATCAGAATAATGGCAAAACGTCCAAACAAAAGTGAGTCTCATGACACAAGTAGTAGTGAAGATGAGTTACAGATAGACACTTATTCAGACATGTTAGACTCCTACATAATTTAATGCATCACTGAAGAAAAAAGAATCAAACACCCATGACGCATTTCAAGTTTGTGAAGGCACTTATAGACCAGTTAAGAGGTGATTTTTGGGAATTGAGAACACGTCCATCCACATCTTCAGCAGACATCAGACTGAACAATCAACTGCATATATCGGTGTGGGAGAAAGAAAATGGGATTGTATTGTTTTTTGACAGAAAAACATCTGGTGGAAGACGTCAAACAACTTACTATTGTCAAACATGCACAAATCAGCCTGCAGTGCATATTGGGGAGTGTTTCAAACGTTATCATACTTTGCAAAATTATAAAAAATAAAATATTAATTTATTTTTCAAATATACATTTCTCAATGTTAACCAATTCATATAAGTATAATATCATTATAATACGTTACTTGGTTCCAAAACTATAATAAATAATATGAGGGTTCGTAAATGCACGTTTCTGCCACAAAGTGGCGCTGGGTAGCTAGTAGCTAACGTCCATAATGGTTCAGAGTGCAAAGGGTTAAGCTTAAAAGGCCATTTGACTGATCTTTACCAGACAAATCTACTTTTCTTGATAATATGTAATTACTAGGTGTCTCCAAGATTGGACAAAAAGGGGCAAAGTTCTAGACATATGTTAAATTTTCTATTAAATATAGGAATGAATTTTTTCATACCTCAAAAAAGTTGGGAAATGAAATCAATAAATATGAATACAAATTGATGCATATGATTATTTATTCACTATATTCTATAACAAAGAATTTATGTATAGCATGTAACAAACAAAAATAAAGACATTTAAACATAATATATAGTAATAACAATACTTTTTAATATAATATATAATAATGATATTATTAATAATATTATTAAGTAAATGGAGGTGTGGTAGCATAGCAGGGTGGTTCCTGCACCACTACGGTCAGATTTTGATTGACACAAGTTTAAAACCAACACAGACTAAAAATCTCAGTGTGGTATATTTGTTCAAGGTCAACCCGCCTCATTTACTAATACTATAATTAAATGGAAGTAGCATCTTGTTAAGATGACATATTTTTTGTAAGTAGAACCTGTTTTGTATCACATATATTTTCACAATATCTTTAATTCATTTTGACATGCAAACATAAAATAACCACTATTGATTATTGAGATAGTTGAAGTTATTTGATGATCTCAACAGCAATCCACTTTAAGTTTTTACTCTTAATAATGCAACATAAGCTAGACCAACTTGGAACTTGTTATCACCAATGTCAACAATTACATAATTAGGGTATAACTTGAGATCTTGAATACTGCTTGAATATCTAAGCATAACAGGAAAATGTTTTTGTGTACAATTGATTCTACGCCGTTTTGATGAAGTTATGATAGCCACAATAGGGACTGAGCTTCCCTAAATGTCAGACCAGTATATTAGAAAATTGAATGGGAATGTATAATGGCCTATGTTCACTATAAGCTTCATAATCATAAGACAGGTCATAAATTATATCAGTAATTGTGCCAACTGATCAATTTATGAGACCCTTGGTCACCCAAATATTTTGTCTTAAAATATTTTGGCTCCTTTACATAGGCATAATCAAGAAGGTAATCCTTATGCTTCATCAGAAGATGCAGCAAGGGTTTATAAAGTTATGTAAAACTTTAATCAATGTTATTGTTTGTTCATTTTTTTGTAACTTTTTGATAAATAAATTCTTCAATTTCATTATTTAATGCCATATTCTATAAAAGACTTATCCCCAATAATATTGATTAAAAATTGTAGAAAAACAGTTGATTATCAATTCAATAATACTTCTACTTAAAATCTAAGTAAAAGTTCTCAGAAAGATCGTTGTTATCTTCCATTTGTCTCATTATTTGTTTTAAAAACACCATTTTGAACTGTAAATATAATAAACTAGGCTAAATAGGTTTAGGGTTTTTTTCCAATAGTGTAAAGGCTATAATCACATACTGAAGGAAGTTGTGACCAATCCTATATTAAATAAATGCAAAGTCTTTTTGATTTGCAGGTTGGATGATTGTGGTTTAGCATCTCTGAGTCTTTGATCAGTTTTTAAAATAATTTCAACACACGTATACTAGCTTCATCTATAATAAAAATTGATGTCATTAAATTCATTTTCAAGAAATTTTAGCATCACTGTTTAGTTATGGTAGAGAGTTTCTCAAAGGAGGTATTCTAAGAGCTAAATGGCGGTTCTGTTCATTAATATTATTCTCTGCAACACCTGTCAGAGCCATCAAAAGAGTAGAATTGCATTGGTAATGAGATTCTGTTTAAAGAACCATCTTGATGGTACAACTCTTTTTTGTTCCTGCCTTACCTTATACTATTGCAATCTTATGTAAAAATTATCATAATCCAATAGCTGTTGTTCTAAAAAAGACAAAATGTCGCCTTTTGTTCATTGAAATTGATATATAAAGGTTCAAAAGTTTCATTGATTTACAATTGTTTCTCTACTTTTCTCAAAGAAAAATGTTATCTTTTATATATGATAACTATGATAAGCTTCATTCCGGTTATGAAGTATACTGGTGTCACAATTACTAAGAATAACATAGGCTGATATGTCATTAGTCCTAACTGCAGCAATTGCCATCCAATCTCTTAATAAAAGATAATTTCATTATCTTTATTTTATATTTCATCTTCACCTTCCATTGTCTTTAAAGACATTGATCTGGTGAAATTCCACAATGTTACTTTATTGATATGAACTTTTCTTAGCTTCATCCTTTTTTTCAGATTTTGTTTACAACGCCAGTGCTTGTGGAACATTAGCTGCTGTTTAAAAATCAATTCAAAGCCTTGTTGATTCAAGTTTTTTAACCTTAGTATAAACTTATACTATTTTATTTTTCTGCAAATAACCAGTTTATTTTTACTTCTTGTAAGACATCTTTAAGCAAATTCTAAAAAATCATATCTTCCAAATTAAATGGTCTCTGATTGTAGAATTCAATAAATGATAAGGAAGTACCATCATCAGTTTCTGGAATTGCAACATAATCTTCAAAATAAACACAAATGTCTAAAAGCCCCTTATGTAATGAATATTGGAATATTTATAAGTATATGACAGGGTTTAAAAGCAACAATGTCTTTTACCAATGATTTTTATCATTAAACTGGTGTATGCATGTTGAGCTTGATCATCAGAATTTTGCAATTTAATAGTCACTTCAAACCTCTAAAACAAATTATATAAAAGTAAGTTCTGATTTTGAGGCAAGCTTTAATATGTATTCAATTACAGCATATACTGACATAATAATTTTGGATATTGTATTAGATCTCTTTTTTTAGCACTAGGTGGTCCCAACCTAAAGAGGGGATACACCAAACTTTGGTATTAGCTCTCAATGTTTGAGCAATGAAAGAGTTGAATAGATTGAGCTTCTCATAATTCATCAAAGAACTATAACCCAATTTCCTCTACTAACTTTTAGTAAAGTCAATACCTCTCATATTGCTTTTGATTTAAAGTGACAGATAAATTCTCAAGTATTCAGTCTCATAAAGTAACCTTTTGAGCACTGTGTATGTTGTTAAATCAATTCAATAATTCAGAAATAGATTGGTCATTATCAATTACAACATCACTCGATCTAATACGTGAAGGATGTATTGTTTCTGGTGGACTGGATGGCAATGAGTTGAACGCACTTACTAACCGTTGGGATTTCATTATGTCCACATTACCCAGCTCACTAGAACATATATTTATCTGCGTATCCACTGGGATGAGACCCTCTAGTGGATGTGGGAGTATTGTTTTATATGATAGCTATTTTTTGGTGAGATTCCTAAATAAATATTAACTAATCCGCCAGGATTTGATTCTGCCAAATTACTAGTATCTTTGTCAGGGAGGCTCCCTGACAATGTATTTACATATGGTTCAATTACTGATTAACCTCTTGGTAATTTATTTATATAAGTTGATTAAAGTTTGTTTGCAATTGACTCAGGCATTTATGATTAGTTGCTTAGGCGTTGAACACACTTATGGTAGCAACTCACATGTTAACCTTTTAGGTAATGTGACCTGCTGTTAATTAGTAAAAGGTTTCATCACCTAAGCAGATTGCCAGCCTAATATGGGTAATCCACTGAAAATTATTAAATACTTTGGTAAACGTTTTTAATCCAATCAGAAGGGGTCGCATTTTTAGTTGGTAATGAAATCTGACTAGACAAATGAAGAAGATCATCATTGGGTGCAATTTCAGAGGGCTAATCCATCAGTGATAGCTGCTGTTTCCTATTGGAGCGCCAACGGAAGTGTTGGGATGCTGGATTCTCTATATATTCCCTTGATTTAAAATAAAAATATTAATAGAGACTTGAATATTTAGCGTGTTATACAAGTGTATTTATTACTCTTGGGATTAAAGTTAAAGGACTAGATATCCTTTGGTTAGATATTAATTATTGTGATCTCCGCGGCTACTTCATGAAGATAGAAAGGAGAAGTTCCCTTGAGAACTGCTGAACCTACTAGTAATAGGTTAAGTTCTATTGGACGGAAAAAGTTTACTTTTGGTAAAAAGTTTTAAATCTAGAGGAAGAGTTGAATGAATAGGATTTCCCTTGTTGTCTGGATAGTTCAAATACCTTCACAATTGTGTTGAAGGAAGGTTGTAGGTACTATTTCCAAGGAGAAATCTGAGAAGAATAGATACATTTGATTGTAGAAATTCAGCTGGATAAAAGTCTTCATATTAAAATTACCTACCCACATACATATTATCAATTTAAATTTATATTCTAACAGTTATTGGTTGCACGCATTAGAACCTGTACAGTAGATTTAAGAATTACAGGGAGTAATCCCAACTGAAAGGTTCCATTTTGATCATTGAAGAGGGTAGTTGAGTGGCCAAAAGCTTAAAAGTTTACACTAACTTATTGTAGTACTTGCCTCTTCGCACATGTGTCAGGGAAACTGCAGATAAAGTTTAGACTGGCCTGCCAGTCAGGATAAAAACGCACCCATAAAGTGACTTAGAATGCGAGGGACATTGCCACTTGAACAATGTTTAAGTGTGCTGGGATATGAGTAACAATGGAGTGCTGACAGGCTGTAAATGTAAAAAAACCTGGTGAGAAACCAGCCTGTTGCAGCCCTAGGGCCAATGGGCCTGGCCGTAAGGAGTTTTGATATTGGGGAAAATTTTATAAAGGCCTTGACACAATAGGCCCAAGTGACTATGGTGGGGATCAAAATTAAAAATATGACTGATACAACTCATTTGATACGCAGGCCATGGGGCCACATTGCAGATGTCATGAAGGTTTGGCAAGAAAAAATTTGAATATAATTAATAAATTTGGGTGCAGAAAGATTCTTATCAAAGTTAAAAATAAGAGAATTAACCGTCAATTTCCTCAGCTTGTTATGACTGCTTTAATAGATGATTGATTTGGTAAATAGCTTAGAATAGTATAGGATCAAGGCCCATGAGATTTGACCTAACCCAGCAAACTTTGAGTGAGTGGGGAAGAAAAGCAAACATATTTTGAACCAACTTTGAAAAAATCAGCGGCGGGCTGAGGTGCTGTTGGTTCATCCACAGATGCCCAAATTACATACTTATTGTGGTTCCACCGTTTAGAGCGATGGCATCTTGCCTGACAAGCAGTGTAATTTCTCAAGGCCACCCCACATAGGGGAGGTCCC
Organism: Massospora cicadina; assembly: GCA_022478985.1. Classification (NCBI taxonomy): domain Eukaryota; kingdom Fungi; phylum Entomophthoromycota; class Entomophthoromycetes; order Entomophthorales; family Entomophthoraceae; genus Massospora; species Massospora cicadina. The sequence goes on from JAKSZP010001344.1 coordinate 256,232, forward strand.
AAAAAGTCAGGAACGGGTTTAGGGTGCCCAACCTGCCCACACCCAGTCACTCCGGCGTCCATTTGGCTAAGTTAGATATGATGGATGTAGATTTTGATGCTTTTAGGGATGTTGTAAACTGGTAAAAACATTTCCAGATGATCCATGCCATCAGCAAGTTTGCCAAAGATTTGACACTAGACGTTTTTTTCCAAAAGTACGCGCCTGTCAGGCTTTTTTGCCAAAGGTTTGGGGTTCAAATGTCTTGATGCTGAAGTCTTGTTGCCATCAACTTCATTTGAACCTTTTACCCCATGAGGATGCTGACTCTCCAATAGCTCGGCACAAATTCCCTTGATTTGCAGTACCAACTCGGCTGAAGTTAATACTGGGGCGTGTGGCAGGGTCCTTAAAGGGTAAGCTGTTACCCACCGCTCATCCACCACATGGGCGAGGTCACCCTGGGAGACAAGAGGGGCAGTTGGCCTTCTCAGACCCTTTTTGGATGGGAAAGGGAAAGTCACCCTTTCCAAGCGGAGGGGAAGTCCCCTGGACTTACAACCTTATGCTGAGAAGCGCATCAAAAGTTCTAGGATCTGGAGCATCAGATATCCAAATAAAACTTTATAAATGACACAAACCACAATTCTGAAATCTATATTGAAATCAATAATAAAGAACTTTATATCATTTCCATACCACTTTTTTAATGAAAGTAACGCTCAAAATGTGAGTTAAATTAACAATTAATGTATTTTTATCTATAAGTTTTATTTTGTTGTAGAATTTTTAATTTATTCAATAATTCCTCTTCTTCAAAATTACATCCCTGAAGGTGTGTTAAGTTAGGCCACAAAGGTTAGCAGCACTCAATACTAAGAAATCTGCTGAGTATATAAAGCTTGATTATCATCAACTATAATTAACCTCTCCTTTGGAACCAATACAAATTAGAATCTCATACTTTAAAGTATCAATAAAATAAACTTTTTACTGTTTTGAGTTTATAACATTGCATCACTTAATTGTTAAATATCACCATGAAAATCGATATTTTTAGCAGATATTTATCCTCTTTTGATTGTATTGTGTCATTGAACAGTATTTAGTGCAATAATTTCGAAACTGTTGACCTTGGGCAAAACTGTAATCTTTATATTACATTAAAAATTAAAAACATTCAGTTGATGTTATTTCCATGGTATTGGATGAGTCTTATCATTCAATTCCAAAGAACCATAAGGAAGTAATTCTGGAAATACCATATTTAATTATCCATCACATGTACTTTTTTATAGTGTTAGTACCTTTTGGCTAAGGTTGTCAGGCAAACTGCGAGTTAGAATTAAAACAGCCTGCCAGCCTGAGTTCCAAAGCACCCAAACGGCAAATTAGAATGCCAGAGGCACTGCTGCTGGTATGAAGGTTATGGAACTAGGAAGAAGTTCCGCCAATAATTGCATGTGAGCCATAGTCGCGTATAGACGACTAGTAAAGTACCAGAAGAACATGGCCATAAACCCCAAGGGGTGTTGGAATACCGGCGGAAAAGGCGGTTTGTTTTTCAACATAAAAAATCGAACTGGGAAAGGATTTTTATTGGAAAAAAATAGGAAAGAAAATTGACCGGCAATTTTCTCAGTGCAAGGCAGCTGATTAAATAGTGTTTATTGTGGTGAGTCCAAGCAGGGATAGGGTCCCTCAAATTCACCTAACCCAGCGAGTTTTTGGGAAATGGGGCAGATAATCTCAATTAGAACTGAAATCAAAGGATTCAGCAGCAGGCTAAGTTGCTGTCATTTTGACCTCAAACGCCTTAACTGAGGCTCAACTGCATTTCTGTCAGTTAGCATGATGGCATCTGGCCTGATGTGCAACGGGAAATCCCTGGGGCCACCTCACATAGGGGCAATCACAATTGGTTGGAAATGAGTTTGGGATGCCCAACCCGCCTAAGCCTGGTTGCTGGGCCATTTGTCCAGTTGAATGTATTACATTGGCTGCAACTCCCACTTTGCTGGATAGGGGTTTTAAACTGTCAATAATGGTTTCCCAAGGTACCATCTGCATGTCAGGGATCATCCCTGAAAATTTTGGGAGGGGGTTGGCGGCGGCAATCATATTGGTTGCTGAGTTGAAAGTGTCCACAATTCCAGCCAATAATTTGACATTTGTCCCTTTATTGGCATGTATATTCTGATTGTTCAGCTTTGATCCCATCAGTGTCAGACCCTTCAACTTTGATTTGATCTCGGTGCAGATTTCTTTAATCTGGCTGACAAGTTTGATCAAGGTGAGTGAGGGTACCAGGGGAGGAATCTGAAGAGGGAGGGCTGTTACCCATACTCATTTACCACGTGGGTGAGGTCAAACTAGTTGATGAGGGGTACCACCACCCTCTTTGGCCCCTTTTTATTCAGAAATGGGAAGAGCGCCCAATCTATGCACAGGGGACGCTCCCTGAACTTAATTACCCTTTCTTTTTTCCAAAGGAAGGGCACCACCAGAAAACTGCATGAGGGCCATATTTTTATGAGCATTGGGCAATTTGATCGCCATTACAGTCACAACTTTTTTTGGGGGGGGGACAGGGAGAGTCAGGGTGGTACTCATGGAATTCCTCGACCAGTTCCATGAAATTAGCACGGTCCTGATCCTTGACCCAACTATTCTCATAGGCTGGATAACCCTTCCAAGTGAAGAGATACTGAACCAACCACCAGGATATTTGGGACACTAAGTTGTATTACAACTTGGCTTCTTCTGCATCCTATATCACTATTGGTTTGGGTTCAGCGGGAATGATCCCCTTGAATGGGGACAACTGGGACATGTGGAAGATGGGGTGTTGTTTCCAATGAGCTGGCAGTTTTAACCAGAAAGCACCATTGCCCAAGTTTTCCTCCACCAGATGAGGACCCAAATGCTTGCTTGCAAACTTCCAGGAAAATACCTGCATCCGCAGGTGGCGAGTATCTAACATAACGTGAGAGCCCACTTATATATCGTGGCCAGGAAGCCATTTTTGATCCGCAAACTGTTTAAAGTCATTGATTCCTTTTTGAAGTGCTCGCACACTAAGGACTGGGTAGACCAAATGTGCTCAACATGATCTGTGGCATCAGGAACCTCTGGACTTAGACATGGACTGACTAAAAAAGAGGGGTTATGACCCAACGTCGCTTCATAGGGAGAAAACCCTGTATAAGCGTGAGTACCATTATTATAGGCAAAATTAGGTGAGGGGAGGTCATCGGCCCAGGTATCTTGTGCAACCAACGCATAACAACGCAAATACTGTTACAAAATTTGGTTAACCCGCTCGATTTGTCTGTCAGACTGGGGATGGTATGTGGTGGAATGGCAGGGGGTGATTTTTAAGATGGTTGAAAGCTCATTCCAGAACTGCGCTGTAAATTGGGGCCCACAGTCACTGATGATCTCCTGCAGTAGACCAAACATAGAGAACACATGGCATACTAAGAGACAAGCGGTTTCTTCTGACGTGATCATGGAAGCACAGGGAATAAATAGGGAGAATTTGGTGAAACAATCAACAACCACCATCACCGCCATATACCCATTAGAACAGGGGAGTTTGACAATAAAATCCATGGACACCAATGTCCATGGACCCTCCGCCTGTTGTATGGGATGTAGGAGGCCATTTCTTCCTGAGCAGTCTGACTTGGCTCGTGCACAGGTAATGCAATTGGCGATCCAGGCCAGAACTTCCTTAGTTTTGTACGCTCAGTTATAAGTCCGCTTGATCAATTTAATGCATTTCTTGTTGCCCAGATGGCCGATTATGGGAGGATTGTGATGCGCTCAAAACACCTTGGCTCTAAGGAGAGGAGGAACCCAAACCCGTGACCTAAAATAGATGAGACCCTTCACCAAAGAATACAAGGAATGTTTGTGGATTTGAAAGGATGATTGATCAAGTAACACCACTCCTTTGAGGCAGGACATCTGAGCCACCAAAACCTGTGAGATGAGCGGAGCATTGGAAGCTAACTCTACTGAGGTGACCATAGGCGGGACAATAGATAGAATTTGGGGGGTGGGGATCACAGTAACCAGGTCAACTTCCTCCAAGTCCGTGGGGCAATGGGCCAGATTGCGGCTAAGAAAGTCAGGAAGCACATTTGATGCACCTTTCACAAATTCATATTTATAATTGAAACTGCATAAGTTTCAATAGGTTTGAGCCTGCCTGTGTGCCAATTTTTGTGGTTTGCAAAAACATGAAAAGAACTTGGTGGTCCATATGCACAGTTAACTCATGCTGGGAACCCTGTAACTGGTACTGCCAATGAGTCAGCGCCCATGTTACGGCTGCCAATTTCTTATCATATATGGCCCATGGTTTCTCAGTTGAGGAAAATTTCCAGGAAAAGTAGGTAGCTGGGTGTTCTAAACCATTGTGCTCCTGGAGCAGAACTGCCCAACTGCTACTGCTTAAGAATTACAAGTGATTAAATATGGTTTGGAGGGGTCTGTGTATTTTAGAATAGGGGGTGATAAGAATACTTCTTTAATTGACTTGAATGCCTGCTGGCACTTGGGGGTCTAATGGAAAGAAACATTTTTACCCATGAGGGGGTGGAGCGGAGCAGCTAACTGGGAAAGGGCCGGGGAAATTTCTTTAGGAAGATAATGGTACCCAAGGAATTATGTAATTGTTTCTGGGTTGCTGGAGTCAGTCACTCATGGATGGCATCCAACTTGTTGGGTGGAATCGCAAAACCATCTTTTAGGACTAGGTTCCCAAGAAAGGTAACCTCTTCCTTATAAAACTTGCATTTTAAAGGCTTGACAAACAGGCCCGCCTTGTGAAAAGCAGCCAAGACCGCTTCTAAGTCTTTATCATGTTGTTCAGGAGTTGGGGAATGAACCAATATGTCATCAAAATATGCAACCGCGCATGTAAACCAGAGGTCGCCCAGAACACTATCAATCATCCTTTGAAAGGTGGCTGGCGCATTCTTCAGCCCAAAGGTCATTACACAGAACTGAAAGATACCTCGTTTGGTACGAATTGCAGTAACCCATTCTTGACCTTCCATTACCTGTATTTTGTTAAAGGCATTGATAAGATCAAGCTTGGAGAACACATGTGATTTTGTGATTGCTTGACTGATAGTATGCTCAAAGGGTAAAGGGTAGGGATCGCTCACTGTGTTTTTTTAGGCGACCATAATCCACACAGGGATGGAGAGAACCATATGCCTTCTTAGAAAAAATGATGGGGGAGGCAATTGGTGACGTCTCTTTTAAACAAACATCCTTTCTTAAGCATATTATCTAACCAGGTGTTAAGAGCAGCCTCCTCTTCTGCCGTGTGTAGATACAAAAGACAGTTGATGTTTACCAACTGTACCGTAGTTCAGAAGCCTAAGTTGAATTTAGTGTAAGGGGGAAGATGGTCCACCTTCTCAGAATTGAAGATACTTTGATAGTGCATCAATTCTTTGGAAAAATCATATGGAAGGCCTGAAGGGGAAATGTGGAAAGTAATGGAGCTGCGGCCTTTTGTTTTTTAAGGATATTAACTAAGAGAAATTCTCCCTCCATTTGATCATTGGCAAATGACAATATGTTTGACTCTAGATGATTTTAACATGTTGCTGACACCACCAACCAACCCCCAAGATAACCAGAAACACCAAGTTTGGCTTTGCTGAGAACCAATCGCAAAAGCTAAACTAATTTACTGCGAAAGAAACTGGCTGATGGACTAGATATGAGGTTTTGGAGGCTGAAGAAGCAACCATCACCAAAGGACCTACATCCAGATCAGGCTCCATTTGTTGGGCTAGTTCAACACTCATAAAATTGCCCACAGCTCCGGTATCTGCCAAAGCCTCAAAGGAAACATGATGGGACACAATACTAATCTTCATGGGCAGTAAGAAGTAAGCAAAGTTCTCTTTATTGGCAGCTGTAGTTGAATCTGACAATACAGAAGAGATGGTAGTAGAGTCGGGGGAAACCACTAGGTTCATAGTGGGAGTAAGCCCTTCATAAGTCAGATTATCAGAACATACTGACATGGGCACAGTAGCCATGGCAACTATGGGATGTGGATTGGACATTTTGAGTGGTACTAGGCTAACATGGCCAGTGTAAACTTTCTTTACAACCTGGTTCAGATGAAAAGAAGGGACCATTGCTACGCCAATATCAATGAGAAAGGTGGAATTGGTTAGGAATAATGATTGGTCAATTATGTTAGGCAAACCGCAAGTTAGAATTAGATTGGCCTGCCAGCCTGAGTGCCAAAGCACCCAAACGGCAAACCAGAATGCCATAGGCACTGCTGCTATTATGACGGTTATGGAACTAGGAAGAAGTTCCGCCAATAATTGCATGTGAGCCATAGTCGCGTATAGACGACTAGTAAAGTACCAGAAGAACATGGCCATAAACCCCAAGGGGTGTTGGAATACCGGCGGTAAAGGCGGTTTGTTTTTCAACATAAAAAATTGAACTGGGGAAAGGATTTTTATTGGAAAAAAATAAGAAAGAAAATTGATCAGCAATTTTCTCAGTGCAAGGCAACTGATTAAATAGTGTTTGATTGTGGTGAGTCCAAGCAGGGATAGGGTCCCTCAAATTCACCTAACCCAGCGAATTTTTTGGGAAATGAGGCAGATAATCTCAATTAGAACTGACATCAAAGGATTTGTGGCAGGTTGAGTCACTATCAGTTTGACCTCAAACGCCTTAACTGAGGTTCAACTGCATTTCTGTCAGTTAGTGTGACAGTGTCTGGCCTGATAAGCAACAGGAAATCCCCAGGGCCACCCCACGTAGGGGCAGTCCCAATTGGTTGGAAATGGGTTCAGGATGCCCAACCTGCCCGTGCCCAGTTTCTGGGCCATTCATTTGGTCAAATGAGTTATGTCAGCCACAACTCCCACTTTGCTGGCTGGGGGTTTTAAACTGTTGGCGATGATTTCTAAAAATACCATCTGCACGTTGGGGATCATCCCCAATGATTTCAGGAGGGGTTGGCGTCAGCAATCATATTGTTGGCTGAGTCAAAACCATTTGAAATTACAGCCAATAATATGACATTTGTCCCTTTATTGGCATGCATTTTCTGATTGTCCAACTTTGATCCTATCAGTGTCAGATCCTCAACTTTGATTCAGTGATCTCGGCGCAGATTTCTTTAATCCAATTGACAAGTTTAACTGAGGTGAGAGAGGATACTGGGGGAGGAATCCAAAGAGGGAGGGCTGTTACCCAGCGCTCATCTACCATGTGGATGAGGTTGCACTGGTTGATGAGGGGTACCATCGCCCTCTTTGGCCTCTTTTTATTCAGAAACGGGAAGATCTCCTGATCTATGCACAGGGGACGTTTCCCTGGACTTACAAAAGTATGATATTATCTACATCATATCAGGTTGATTCAACTTTTTTATAATATATTATCATTGGGTATTATACTTTCATAAACATTATTAATTTCCTTTGAGTTATCATCCAACTCTGGTATTATAGTGTTGATATTTAGTCTAAAATAATACCCTCTATGGGAATCTGTGAAACACAATAAATATCAATTGATATATCTTTATAGAATAAATTATTGTTTTTAAAAAAAGTTGGAGCATTAATTATATTATTTCGCCTATTATGGAAATTCTGATTTTCATTCAAACCCTCTTGCCTTGCAAAAATTGTACTCAATGCAGATGTTAATTGAGGTAAACAACAAATTATTTCATCAATATTCTGGCCAACATCAATTATATTTCCTTTATATGCAAACTGAACGGGTAAACTATGTGATTTGATCTTGTATACAAATATTGCTAGTTTCACTTTAGCTATAAGTAACTGCTAAACGTAAATAAGTCCTTGAAGTTCAATCACTACCATTCTTAGATCCATATTATCTACTGCTCTAAATTTGTGAGGATGTTTTTTACATTTGTTTACATGCATCAATTCCTAATTTGGATTACAGTCCTATCAAAGTTATTACATTTAAACATTTTAAGCTCTGTAACTGTTGGGATTGATGGGATTCATGATAAATCAATTGAGAATCTAATGGTGGATACTCCACAACCCATTCAAGGAATTACCATTATGACAGAACCTACCAAAATTTCCACAAGTAATGGCCATCCAGATGAGCTGTTGGAGGCTCATATCCCTTCTGAATCCGCTGGATTGGTAGCTAAAGACCTTGCCAGTTGGGGTTTGAGTGAACCTATCAATTTAATCAGGGAAAATCATGTCCCCAAGAATCAGATGCCTTCTGCCAGTTAATTCCAGAATTCCCATACCCCACGCAATCCTGAACTCTCACTAAATCTATAAAAGTCCTATTTTTTAAATAAAGGATTTCTTGTTCTGTTTAAAAATTTTTCTTAATTGATAAAAGAGGTTTCGCCTGCCTAATAGTAGAGATTTGCGTGCCAGAGGTTGCTTTTCATCAAGAGATTTACCCTAGAGACAAAAGTCCTTCAGGTGATTTAGCTGAGGCTACAAGCTGCTAGTAATTGCATATCATTCAAAGGGATCAACATTCAATTTTAAGCAAAATTCTAACACTGGTGCTTTCTGCCAGGCCCCTTCTGATACTACCTGGTGAAAACATATCTTCACATAATTCAGCCCAGAAACCTTAAGCCTATTGCAATGGAGGAAAATGTGATTAATTAATGAACTATATGCTTTTAGAAATTATGAAGCTTAAATTAGTGCCCTCAAACAGCAGCTTTTAAAACTTTGCTTGAGGAGAGTGGATGGATATTAAAGGGGATTTCATAAATGAGGATCTGACTCTGATCTACTTATACAGTATAAGTTATTTCTCTGTCCACCACAGTGGCGAGCCAGCCATCCAATATTAGAAATTTTCAACCAATTCCTAATAATAAAAGCTTCACTTGATCATGTAAATGCTTGCTACACCAACCTTCAGGATGATATGACTGATTCCGCTGTCAGATTGATAAGACATCACCCAAACTGACACCAGAACCACAGAGTCATCTGAGAATGCCCAGTCTCCTCATCCAGCTATCCATGTTCTATTTGAACATGCTGGATATTTTACCCACTTCTAAAAAAGAGTACATGTCCATACTGAGCTCATCCAGTCCTATCTCTATGTGTATGAAAACTCAATGTAGCTAACTATGGATATATAGAAGTTCCAGAACATGTATACTTGTCTTGATAGCAAGGCCTAATTTTTCATAATGGAATACTTCAAGACGTATGCCACATGGGCAAACATAAAGAACACCTTCATTAAAAATTTGAGAGTAGCATATCACTTTATAATCATAAACAGGTCTTTATACAGATTTGCCCAAAACATGGCAAAACAAATATCAAGTTTGCCAAGCGGTTTTATAATGAATCTCGGGCCCTCGTCTCCTACAACCTCATTAATTTGGACAATGCCGCCGCCTCCATCCTCTCTGAGTTTCAGCATAGTTTGGTTCTAGTGCTACATTTCCAGAATGCAAAAAAGTTATTTAAGTCTATTCTGGATAGTAAGGAGATTAACATGGAGTTGCCTGAGCTGGAGGTGCATCAAACACCCAATAAGGGAAAATGGACCCATATTCATGCAATAGGAAATACACAAAGATCTAAGCCCTGACAAGACCCTTGCTCTTATTGTGAGTTCTTTGGGCATCTGGTGGCTGCTTGTTGGAAGAAAAAGGGTGACGAGGTGGGAAAAGAAGAGTCATCCTAGGGTGCAAGGCATCCTTTGCTGATGCCCCTGCGCCTCCTCCCCTACCTATTGTTGGCCCCTGCTCTTATTGTCACTTCTTGTCCTCCCCTGCCAAAGGGTAGCATTCCAGACTCATTACTTTTACTTAAAGATCTAAATTCATCTTATCCTTCTCTCTTGTGACCACTTCTGCTAGAACTCTATATACTCTATTCCTCATTGTGGCACTTAGGTTACCTGTGTCAAAGTACTTGCCCATAAGGTAAACATTCTGGCTATAGTCAACACTGGGTCGCCGGTTAAAATATTACCTCTCATCTGGTGAAGAGGATAAATGTTGCGCTGAATCAAAACCACACCATGGATTTTGGAATGATGGGGTCCCAGAAGACTTGATCCTTAGGTTCCTATTCTGTTCTGCCGCTTTGGTTCAATCACTGGTGGTGAAGGCAATGGCAGCTATATTAGCAAATGACAGTTATTACCTTTTCATAGGCACCCAATTACTTATTGAATTTGACATCAAAATTAGTTATGAGGATTTGTAATTCTTTACTCTGAGATGTTGCATCCCTTTAGTGGTTAAAGACGCTCCTAAAGAGAAAGGGAAAAGAAAACCTAGGAGTTGTTTATTGGAACATTTGTACTATAATTAGATGTGTAGAATATTGAGTGGTTGAACCAAAAACTAAACTGCCTCCTCCCAGCGCTGAGGCTCGTGAGAGGATGGCTGTATATTTCAACAACAGGGTCATTATACCCTTAAAATCGCAGATACTGGAAGACACTGATATCTAAGTTACAATTCCTCCAGATCATCAGTTATAAATTAGTGGCGACCTTAATACAGTCTTTTGCGAGCCTCTTACCTGCTTGGGTTGCTAAAACCTGCTATCAGGGGCACTAAACCATATTGATGGCAAAATTCATAGAACGACTTATACAGATAACTTGAGCCCTGCCTGTGGCATATGTTTGGAACCTACTCGCTGATCAGTTTGAATCCATTTGTGGGTGTGGTAATCTGCACAATTTAGTGATTGATGAAGACACTAGCATTGGCTGTGTCAAAGTAAAGTAAGTGACACCCTCACCTCTTAGCAAGAGAAGCAAGTGGATGCGCTGATTGAGGAGTATGCTGACATATTCCAAAAAGGCTTTAATGACTTTGGAATAATGAAAGGGGTATACCATAGGGTATTTATGGGCGATTCTTCTCCAATCTGTTCTCAGCCTTATAGAAAATCCAAAGTTGTAGAATCTCAAGTGGCAAAGGAATTAAAGCAACTCTTGACGCCAGATTACTGAAGCCATCAAAAGTCCCTGGGCCTCACCCTTGCTGATTATATGGAATAAGGATGGGGTCACTGGGTAGTAATTACCTACCATCAGTTGAATGCTCTTATGCAAAAGGACAGACATCCGCTGCCCCAAATCAATGATTTATTACAGCTTTTGGTAGGTTCCCAATTACTTCTCTGCAATGGGTCTTGCTAGTGGCTACTGGAAGATTGAGCTTGCAGCGGAGGATTAGGAGAATTGTGCTTACATAGTAAGTAAGGGGTTATTTGAACCCACAAGAATTTCCCAGAGCTATGTAACACCCCAGCCAAATTCCAAAGGACTATGGATGTCCTGTTAGGGACTTGAAAATTTCATGCATGCTGGTTTACACCAATAATGTGACCGTGTTCTCCCATACCTTTAACCAACACCTTGCTCACCTTATGGAAGTGCCCAAATGACTTCTCTTTATTTTGCTGAAGTTAAAGTCACCCAAATGCCAATTCTTCCAAATGGGTATGTAATTTATTGGTCATAAGGTTACCAAGGAAGGAATATCACTATTACCAGACAAAGTGGTCGCAATTAAGAGGATAATCTAATCCTTCAGCTTACACAATTCAGGTGTTCCTCAGGACGATCAGCTATTATTAACAGTTTATTCCCCAATTTGCGAAATTGCAAAACCCTGATGTATCTACTCCACAAGATGGTTCCATTTCAATGGGAATAGACTCAACATCTAGTTTTTTTCTTTTGGCAAGTCTAAAAACCCTATATTAATCCATCCTTTGTTCAAAAAACCGTTCATACTGTTTACTGACGCTAGAGGTGTGGCTGTTGGAACTATCCTGGCACAAATTAATGCAACTCTAGTTGATTATCCTATAGCATACTTTAGCAATACCCTAACTTGGCTAGAAAGGAATTATAGCATAATTGAGCATGAGCGCTTAGCTGTTCTACTTGGCATCAAGCATTTCCATTCTTTCTTATGTGGAAACCATTTTAAAGTGGTTATGGATAATGCCTTTCTATGGTGGCTACAACAAATGAGGACCCAGATGGACGACTAGCCCGCTGGGCACCCAAACTCCAAAGTTATGATTTTCCATTATTCATTACGCTATAATGAGACACTAAAACGCTGAAGGACTGTCCTTACTGCCCATATTGAACCTCTACGCCTCTGAGGAGGATTGAATTTATGACCTCATTGGAAAACCAAAGGATTGGGTAAGAGACTCCGGCAGTTTAGTAACGTTTAAAGAAAATGACTGAGAGGATCCAATTTAGGATAGATTGTTATATAAACAGGTTGGCTCCTCTTGATTGCATTATGTTCACCTGTCAGCTAGCACAGAGACCACGTGGGAGGTCCATTTAATGGTAGACTATGGTGCCATCAGGAAAACTCATCAATGGTTGCAAGAGCGATGTTATTGATAGTAGATGATTGAGATTATTAAGATGTCATTGACTCCTGTCTCATTTGTGCTATCCAGAAACCTCCCAATGTGTTGTATCAACATCATGCCGCAGGTCCTACCACCCCATTTGCTACTGTGAGCATTGATGATGTTGGTCTGCTACCTATGGCAATGTACGGTCACTGGTATATCACACAGGAAGTTGATCAATTCACAAAATGGGTTGAGGCCATCTCAGTTACCTCTCCCACTTCTAATTAGACAGCTTAATTCCTATTAAAATAGGTCTTCACCTGCTATGGTAGCCCAAAGGTACTGCTGTCTTATAATGGCACCTACTTTGTATCTCAAGCGATCATAAACCTTAATTTGTTGATATACACTTATCTTTCATTTTCTGCACCATATCATACCACTATAAACAGAGCAGTGAATGAGAAAATAAAAAGCTAGTCGCCTTACTTCATAAAATGTCACAATTTGACCCATCCCAGTGGATCAAATTCCTCTCAGCAGCTCTATTGGCATACCATGTGAGTTGCCATCAGGTATCCAGATGTCACAATTTTAGCTCTATATGGCTGAGAGTCAGTATTACCCTTGCGTGTTCAACCTATAATTGAGATCTCCAAACCAGAAACTACTGAAATTGCAATAAAAAGGCTGGCCAATGAGCTATTATGACTAAAAGCTCTAGCTGCTAAGCCTATGAGGACTACCAATCAACGAGAGGCGGATTAAAACACCCAAAAATCAATACTATCTGAGTATCAGTTAGGTTTAATGGTATTTTTCTATCACCATTGGCCAGGAGATGGATACGTAAACTTGATATGTTATAATCAGAAATATATTGAGTAATCTATTGTCAAGGCATGGAGTATTCCATTGAATCCATCAAGTCAGGATTCACTGTAAATCTCCATGCCAGATTCATATGAACTTATTTCCTTCCTCAGCAAGATCTTGATGGAAGCATTGGTGGGATTGATGGGATTCATGATAAATCAAATAAGAATTAACGGTGGATACACCACAAAGATTTCTTTAAGGAAACACCATCATGGCAGAGCCTACCAAAATTGCCATGAACAGTAGCCATCCAGATGAGTTACTGAAGGCTCAAATCCCTTCTAAATCTGCTGTACTGTTAGCTAAAGATCTTTCCAGTTGGGGTTTGACCGAACCTGGCAAAATCAATCAGGGAAAATCATGTCCCTGATTCAGATGCCTTACACCGGTTTGCTCCAGAAATTCCATACCTCATGCTATCCTGAACTCTCATTAATTCTATATAAGTCCTAACTTTCTAAAATGAGAGATTCTCGTTTTTGTTCACAAATTTTCCCAAGTTGATACTAGAGTTTTGACTGCCTAATGACGGTGATTTGCCTTTCCAGAGGCTTCTTTTCCATCAAGAGATTTACCCTAGAGACTTAAGTTTACGATGATTTAACTGAAGCTATAAACAACTAATACTTGTGTAGCCTTTGAGGGCTCAGCCTTTAAATTTAATCAAAAACTTAACATTAACTCTTGCTAAAACTTAGTTTATAGATTTCAAAAATGAGATCTAACTACACTATCAATATGCATTAGACAACACATGACTGTTTTAATTTTGTGAGTTACTATGTTTGTTGTTGACAATAAGTCTGATAACTATAAAAAACTTTTACCTTGGCGTCCTTTAAGGAATATATTAATTACCTTATCATATTCTGGGTTACACAAAAGCAAAAAACAAGATGCACTTAAAGAGTTAATTACAAATTAATGCAGTCAATACACCATGTCTCAATGTGTAATAATTTGGCTTCATTTTGGTACAATTGTCAATACACCACATGCCAATGTGTAAAAATGTGGCTGCATTTGCGACACTTATTCACCATTGAACCAATTTGGCACCGTTGATGTAAGTTTCAAAATGGTCTTAATAAATACACTAAGTGTCAATGTGCAATAATGTGACTGCATTTAAGTACGCTCATTCACTGTAAGACTACTTTAACGCTGTTATGTAATTTCCAAATGAGTTTAATTTAATGGAATTAAATGATTTTTATTTGGCTTTAGCTTGATTAATGTTTCCAAAACGTAAAATGTATACCCCAGAATATGTACAGTATATATATATATATAAAGTTTAGTGGAGAAAGGATGAGTAATTTTAGCGGAGTATGTGTAAAAAAAGTGCAAAGTGATGGATAGAGGGGCTTTTCTTTGCTTTGCCCCAACTAGGTGTCTCCAAGCACGGACAAAAAGGGGCGAAGTTCTAGACAAATTTTAAATTTAATTAAATATAAAAATGAATGTTTTCATTTCTAAGATAATACTTGAGAAATGTGTTTAATAGTAAGGATACAAATTGGTATACATGATCAGTTAAACACTGTAATTTATAAAAAAGTATTTCTCTATAGCATGCAACAAATAAAAGAGAGTTTTAACAAAGTATACAATAATAACAATAACTTTTTAATATAATATACAATTATAATATATTTTATACAATAATAACAATATAAGTTTATGGAAGTAGAATCTGTTAAGATGACATATTTTTATAAGTAACAACTATTTTGTATCACATATATTTCTTAATCTCTGTAATTCATTTTGATGTGCGTATATCAAGTAAAAACTGTTTATTTTTCTAAACAATTAAAGTTAAATGATGGCTTCAACAGTGATCCTTTCAAATTCTTAATCTCAATAATGAAGCATAGGTTAGCCCAACTTGTAACATGTTATAACCAATGTCAACAATTGCTTTATCCAGAGTTATTTCTTACAATCTTTGAATACTGATTGCATATCCAAGCATAATAGAAATTTCTTGTGTGTACAACTGATTCTACACCATTTAAATAAAGATACAATAGCCACAATAGGGACTGAGCTTCTCTAAATAGTCAGACTATTTTTTTCAAATTGAGCATTAATATATAATGGCACATGTTCACTATAAGTCTCATATTCATTATAAGGATTATAAATTATATCAGTAATTGTGCCAACTGATCTATTTGAAAGACTCTTTTCAATCAAAGATATTGTCTACATATTCTGGCTCCTTTACATAGACATAATTCAGCAGGCAATTCTTGAGCTTCATCAAAAGATGGATCAAGGGTTTAATGTGAAATATGTATAGCTTTAGTCAAGGCGACTGGTTGTTCATTTACTGTAGATTTTCATAGTTTAATTTATCTAATCAGTATTTTTTTGCCATTATGCACACTTCATTTTCAAAAGGCTTATCCACAATATTATTGGCAAAAATTTGAGAAGACAACAGTTGGTTATTAATCTCAGTAATACTTCAATTTGAAATAGTATAATAAATTCTCAGAGATATTGTTGTTCATCTACCATTTGTCTCATTATCTGTGTTAAAAAACTCCTTTTTTAATTGTAAATATAATAAACTTGATTGAATATATTACCGGTTTTTCCAATAGTGTAAAGGCTATAATCACATGCTGGAGGAAGTTGTGACTAATCACCCACTAAATATATGCAAAGATCTTCAATGGCAGGTTGTCTAATTGTGGTTTAGCGTCTTTGAGTCTTAGATCAACTTTGATAATTAAGTATAATTTAAGCATACTGTCTTTCTTTATTAATATGTACAGAATGTTCATATAAAGTTTGTTGAAAATTTGACAAGTAGTTTTGATATTATTACACTATTTTTAGAGGGCTTTAATTTAGCAAAAAGATATGATTATTTAACTTAGAATTGACAATTTTCACAAAAATGAATATATACACCCCTGGATATGAACATAATGTACATGTAAAGTTTGGGGTACTAAATGAGTAATTTTTGGAGGAGCATTTATCAATAAAAAAGTTGTTAAAAAAGAATCACCTTAAAAAAAGCACTAAAAGGTATGATCTAATTAAGAAAAGTATGAATAATCAATAAACCCCTTTTTGAAGTCAGCACCACATTCTAAACTGACTTGTATTAGCCATCTATAGCATACTAGCCATGTGCCCAATAGGATTTCCATTAGCAACATCTTAGGAGCCATCCAACTTTTTCAAATGTTAAAGTTTTTGGGTAAACTGCTCTGCACATGACCTCTTTTTTACCCTTTACTTGCATTGAGGAATTAGTTCTGCATAAACAAATAAAGACTAAAGAGACATAATACACTATCCATGTAACCCTGCAAAGAAAAATTAGGCTGCACACATTAAAGAATCTCCTATAGGATTTCATAATATACCACATTTTGTGTCCAGACTTGGGAGCCAATCTGCCTTGTTTCATGTAATCTGCCACAAAAACTTTCATATTTTCAGATCCTGTCTCAAAAAGGTGACATAAATTTGACCATGTCCAAAATCTGGAGCTGGAAAATAAACTCTAATCTTGTCAAAGATCTTACCTTGGGACTTGTTAATTGTCATGAAGAATGCAGCCTAATAGGAAAATGTTGCCTTCTCAGCTGAAATGGAGGCTCAGCTTGGCTTGGAGATAGATTATTCTGAGGAATGAACACATGAACACAGGCGTGATCATCAGTAAAAATTTTGGCATCAAAACATGTTCACCCATAATTTAGACAAGCAGGCGTGTTATAATGCACAATCCTTTTATTTTGTTTAAGTTGCGCTACAGCATGGTTAACAATCCTAAATTCCATCTCATTATGTGTGGAGTTATCTCTAAAGGGGTCTGTGAGTTAATAAACCCATTGGTTAATTTATTTAGTTTCTCTGGATCATCAAACTTGATATTATCAATGCTGCTGAAATTTTGGTCAACTGCAGATTTTGTCAACAATCTTATCATTCATCTCAACTGAATCTTCATCTTTTCAGTGTCAGGATCACAACATTTTTTGAATGACTGAAGGATGAGGGGTCAAGATTAATTCCAAAAATTATCTCTACAAGATCTTTTTAGTGGCGCAAGGCTCAGGAATCTGGAAGCTATCATCACCAAAAACTTCTTCATAGGACAAATGAGCTTCTCCAAGTTTCAGTAGCAAATCAGCAAATACCTTCTCATTTTGATCTGCTCTCATATTTTAGGTGAACTTTGATTTTTTGAATGAGTAGGAGAGGTTGCATTGCTTGAGGGATTCTCTGAAAATTGCTGCTTGACCTCTTTTAGAACAACAGGTAAACATTGCCTGAAGTCTCCTCCCAACAAAATGTTTTTACCTCCAAATAGAAACTTAAAATTTCATCACACCCCAAAGAAGCAAATTGAGAACTTCAAGCGAGCGTCCTTGTGCCATCACTACTTTTTCCCATATAATCAAGCTGGCAGCATCCAACTCACAATATTCTTTTTGGCCTTGGGTCATAAGTAGTGTTGATGTTCTAATAAGTGGTATCATTACCTTACACCTTAAGTGAACTGTTCTTCCACATTTCAGCAATGTTGTTGCAATTCTTGTTGAGAATAATGATTCTATGATTATCTGTCTCCTCTTAAAATATGCATCAAAGTGTTGTAGACATAAGTTTTGCTAGTTTCACCAAGACTGTCATTAGAAAAAGGTTTGCTATCTCCTCTTCCTTCACATACTTGAAGAATGCTGTCAACAAAATGTCTTTGCTCTCAATTGCATTTGACATAGTTTCTTTTTACTAAGTCTCTTCTCTTCCTCCTGGTCATAAATTTTATCTTGATCACCGCGGAAGACTGGATCAGAAAGCCCAAAAGCAGAATTTTTTGTTCCATGAGATATCATGATATAAATGATTTCTGCAAGGCATCTATCCTTGAAAACATCATCTGAGTGATCCATTCTCAGATCTTTGCTAATGCTTTCCAGATGCAGATCAAATAATTTAAAGTGGTGTAGGATTTTGAGGATTGCAGAACACCTGAATGATGGCAAAAAGATCCCTCAGAATTTTCCAACTGATATCTTAAAACTTCCTCAAGACATCTCGACCATTCCTCATTGTTTTAAGTAATCACCTAGCTCTTGCTGTCTCTTTAAATGTTTCACATGTAATGCCATTCACAGTTCTCAGATTCTCAAATGAAGTTGGCCCTCAAATTTTTAGAAGGAGAAGTCATAGGAAATATTGCTCATAATCCAAAGGGCTGACATTGTAGGTCTGAGAAATTGTATCTAAATAATTTACTCATTTTTGCCATTTTCCATTAACATATTGACATTGTCTTTTAACTTCTGTGTAGAGGAGCTCTCTTGCATCAGGGTCTAACTGACATATATTGAATTATTTAGTCAGATTTATATCTTTTGATGGAGCGTTCTCTAATGTCTGATATTATTGAGCTTCCAGGAATGTAACATTCTCTTGATAATATGAATGAAATAATCTCTTAATGTGGTAGCTTAAGAGTGCAATCTAAATACAAGATTTCTTAAAGCTGCTTACAGAGCCGTCACCTTTATACCATCAATGTCAAAAGTAATTTCATCATTATCATCGTTTTCAGAGGTGATTTACATCTTTGCGCAATCATGACCTTTGTAGACATACTTGTAAAGATACTTTGCCGCCTTCAAAGTGGCACAAATCTCCACATTGATGTGAGCATTGAACTCTTTGAGGAGAAGCTTGTTGTATGTAAATACCCATCAAGTGTCAATCCTGACTCCATTCTTCATGAAATAATTACCATTTCCTAATCTGTAAAGAGGGTAGCCATCAACATTCTCTTGAAACTCATGGTTGAATTTCTTTGGGATCTCATTAGTTCATTTGCCATGCTCCATATAAACACAGTCAGGGTTAGCTCTTCACATGGTCCATGAATCATGTTCCTGGGTTTTGATGCTGTAAAGATTTGGTTTAGCAGTCTTATCAGGTATCTCAGCACAGACACTTCATCAATAATTTTTCTTCCTCTTAAATTGTCATTACTTTTCAGCATCAATAAGTGGGCATGTGGAAGACCCCGTTTTTACTAGTTGATAACTTAAACGAGGGCAAGACAACTCCCAAAATGTCCATCTTAGATCATGCCTAAAAGAACTTTGAGCTTTAGGTTAAAAACTCTCGCCTAAAAGTCTTATCAATTTTTTGTTGTTTGTCCAGGTTTCGTTTATTTGTTATCTCATGCAATTCGGATTACATATGAACGTGATGAAAAGATCAGGTTTTCCATACTAGTTCATGATTGTTATGGCGCCCTGGTAATTTTGTTGCATATAATTTGGGCCTTTATGGAATGGTAAAGCAATATGCAGACTCTTTCAATCGGTCTCAGGTGGTCAGCTGCATCTTGAGCAAGGGCATCCATAAGTCCTTGATACTTCTCAATTCTAAGTTTGCTTTGATTATGACAAATATAGAAGAGATTGTTTGACTCATATCTCACATAGGAGAGAACCATAAACTGCTGAAAGAGCTTGCAGTCATGATGAAAAGGAGTAAATCATGGGTGTCTTTCTCCATTAGCCTGTATTTGTAGAACTACTGCATTGTTATCCTGTTGTGAGATGCATTTTGTCTTTTTCCCATGTGAGACATGTTTGATCCCATCCAAGATCACCTCTGGGAAAGAGCAGAGGAAAGGTCATTGGATCAATGTGGGGGCTCATGTTGGAGTATTTGAGGAGTCCATTCCAGTTATGGAAAATAGTAAAGTCAATATTATGGGGAGACTTTTCTTTTTCTCCTGTAAAGACAATTTCAACCTCAAATGCACTCAGGCCATTGTATCTCCATTTGTTTTTCTCTGGGTCTTTATAAACATGAGCTTGGCTATTTCAGGCTCTCCAAATTTCGCAAAAAAATCCTTGATTATCTTGTAAGCCTTTGCGTACACATTGGATTACTGCAACTCAGTGTCCAACTTGCTCATGACAGTCGCCAAGTATTTGTCATTCTCAGATATTCCCATTCTTTCCTTAAGTGCTTGTTGAGAGTTGACATAACATAGACAGGCATATGCATATCTTTAGGTTGACATCAAGTAAGAGATCTTGAACCATAAATCTCCCAAGACTTTTTACAGTATTGGTCCTCTTCTTCCACAAAGTTGTGGTCTACTTTGGCATCAATGGATGCATAAGCCAATGCTCTGTTATAGTTGTGAATATAAATTAAAAGATTTTGGCCTCTGAGGAATGGCTGACAAAGGATTCTTATTCCTTAGACACAGATCTGACAGTTCACATTTCAGCATTTTGACTTTTTAGTTGCCAAAGCACATGGAAAAATATCTGCCTGTGACTCTCTCACCAGGATACATATTTACCAAGAAGGCATAACATCAATCATACATTGATTCCACTGTGAGAGATGGTTTGCTGTAATCATAATTGATGGCATATGCAGTCTTCAGGTTTCTTCTACTATTTTCCTCTTGATGTTGGCGTTGATACTTGGTCATATCTTGTGTGTACCTCTGGATGTATGATTTAATACTTGATCACGGCTTTTAATTACCTCTGGATGTATGAATTGATACTTGGCAATATCTTGTTGGTGTACTTCAGGATGTGCTTCCTAATATTTTGCTATCACTTTCTGATGCGCAAAAGGGTTATTTTTATAAGATTTTATGCTTCTAGACCCACCAGTTTACGCTGTGCATTATATATCAGTCAGTCAGTCTATAGTTTAATTAAGTAGATTTAATAAATTTAGTTAATTATTCAAATTAACTATCATTTTAACTTTACAACTTATATAATTAATTGTTTAAGAGTAGTAAACTAAAATACCCACCAAAAATCACACCTGAAAACATTTAACATAAATAGACTATCAATTAAATGGCAATCCATGAGTTTATTTTGAAATTAGAATGATCAAATCAACATCAACTAAATTAATTAAAACTTGAAAAATTAAATTAACTATCAACTTTATACTCAAAAATCATAAGATAGATTAATCAAACCAGCTAGATAGATGGAGATTATTAAGTTAATTATATGGCTATAATTAGGATGGTTAGCCTGACAGGTAAAACTGCTTCCATCCTAGTGCAGGTTTTGTCAATTCAAGTTTGAAACCTGTACTGACTAGAAAAATTCTCAGTTTGATATATTTGTCCCAAGGCTGACCCACCTCAAATAATTTTTTCTATATGACTATAATTTTAACTATTAATTAATTATAAGGCAATTAAGTCACTGTATTAGTGATCCAGTGCTTTACTGCCCCACATGGGGCTCTAGTTTCAATAGGTTTAGTTTGTTTTTACCAAGCAATTTTATGATTGGTTAATTTTAATAAACTATGGTTTTGGCTTATTTTTTATCTATGACAAGAAGAGTTACCTGGCGTTGCTTAGGTTTATGAGCTTGCACTGACAGCCTAAAAACTGTGTAAGAACTATTCTTGAGCCAAACAGACTAACAGCTTCACTGTTGCCCTTGTGGCTGATGAACTGCTTATTCTAAATTTACTTATTATCTACTTAAAACTCTAACTAAATTTTTTGTTTAGTTTTGAGTGAGCAATTTGGTAAATTATTCAGTATTATTTTGCCAATCCTCACATACTCACCTAAATAGATTGAACCTATCAGACTCAATTAGTTTCAGATGAGAAATTTGGTGAATTATTAGTTAATATTTGCCAATTCTCACCCACTCACCTGAATTGATTGAACCTAAATGACTCAAAGGCTTCAGATGGCAGTCATTCAGTCAGTCAGTGAATGTGTTTTATTAAATAAATTGACCAGCATTACTTCTGGTGCATTTTATTAACGTTGATTGAAGCTATTGCTTCACCAATGCTGGAGCTAAATTTATCTGGCAATGTCAGTCAGGCAGTTTTAGAGATTTAATAAGTAGACTTTTATTTAGTTTCAGGTGAGCTATTTAGTGAATTTCATAAATTTTCCTAAATAACCAAAAAATATTAACAAAGTGCTTACCTTTATGTTTAAATTATAATTCTGCAATTAAAGTGGGAATAATGAAATTAACTATCTATTGAGTGTTAATCTTATATTCCAAATGACTAAAAAGTACAAAGTGCTTCCATTTTTATCAAATTTACAATTCTAAAAGTTAAGCAATGGGCATTATCACTAAAATAATAATTGCTTTAGTATTTATATTATAATATGATACTTGGGTAAATATTTAAATTTGAGTAAAACTTTTTTAAAAAATGTGATACCTATTTATGCATAATTTTGTTAAAAAGCTTTATTAAATCAAACTGCAACAATACCTTATGACATGCTCATCAGTGGAGCGTAAACTAGAGATGATTTGATTAGTAATTATGTGGTTAAGTTCTATATACCTATTAGTTTTGGGTGAGCATTCTGGTAAAATATTTAATATATTTCCCAATTCTCAACCACTTGTCTAAATAGATTAAACCTACTAGACTTAAAGGCTTCAGATGTCAGTCAGTCAGTATTAGTGTTTTACTATATAATATCCAAGTAACCCAGCTAACCTGGATTTATAATTTACCAGGTGATTGCAATCAATTGTTTTAGTTTTTAACTTGGTAGACGGCCATCAATAAGTGCATAAATTTTTAACCTTATTGAATTAGCCAACTACCAACCACATGGTCAAAATTAATCAAACCTACCAAATTAGTAAAATTATCATCCATAAAGCAAAAACCAATTAAACTATCAAATTAACAAAAAACTATTAGCCACTCCTCTAAAAGCAAAATGAAACTATCAAATAAGCTAAACAATCACCTTTTACCTAAAACCATTCACCCATAGTCTAACCAAAAATCACCAATCACTCAGCCAAAACCAATTGTTAAACTTATAAAGCAATAAAAAAGTAATAACTGCTTACTAAAATCTATAAATTTATCTAACTAACAAATATAACTAGAATGTTCAGACGTGACTATATGCAAAACTATTAAAATTGTATAATTTGTTAGATCTATATAGAACTAATATAAAAACATTTTTCTTTCCCGTTACAATCACAAATTTCAACCAATTTCAATTCAAGACAGATAACTTTTAATAATCAGCAAGGGATATGAGTACATATACATTGCTGAGTAAAAGTTGGGCAAGCGTGATGAAAGGCACAGGATCAGTTCTTGCACCACCTAAAGTTTGAAAATGCCCTGGGGGACACTGGTGGCCTTGATAAAAACAAAAAGATGTGGTAAATATTTTGCCATAAATCTTGGAATAGCAAACTAAATGCAACCAGTACGTCAAAACTCCACACTCACAACAACTGTTGTCAGTGGAATTTGGGATTTGAGTTTATCTGGACATTAATTTAACAGCACTTTGGGAGAGATTTTGCAGGGATGTGCACACCCACATCCCAGAAGTTGTGTATGTAGCACCGCACTCGTTGACCTGCAGTTGGTTGGACCTTAGGTTCAAAACAGCGCAAGCATCAGACACAGCTGCACAGATGTGCATGATGGTTGATCTCCTGGATGGCCAACGGGTGTTTGAAACCAAGCGCACATGCTGGACAAAATAAGATCAAGTTTTTGTAACATTTGATTTTCTTACTATGACCATTAAGCGTGAAGTCCTCAAGAGTCATCTCAAATCAGGACTTCAAAGCTATTGGGAAATCAGTTCCTTATAAAATGCAAAAGTGTTTACTTATGCCTGAACTCAGCACAGGTAAGGCTATCACGGTGATCACCCAAATCTTAGGGGTAGCTGAAGGCCTAACTCAGATCCCACATACTGCTACTTTCACCATCAATGAGCAACAGACTCAACTGTTCCACATAACAGTTGACAGTGCACCACCCATATGCACTCATTGTTGGGCGTTTGGCCAAAAGTTACACACTTGTCCCAGAGAGGGAATTATCCTGAATAAAGCTTTCTTGGAAGCGATGAGAGAGGGAAAATTGAGCCCACATTAGATTCTAGTGTCGCTTTCCCATGGGATGACCAGAGGTGCTATATCCAGGTAAAACCTGTGTCCCCACAAGAACAAAAAAAGAAAAACAGAAATGCCAAGCACAGGCTAAGGCAGCAGCCACGGTGGCCTCCGTCACCCCCCTGCCCAGATTCAAGCTGACTAGGCTGAGTTTTCCACTTCAGTGGAATTCCAAACTCCCATCCAATCATATGGAAAACACAGCTTTTGTACCCACAAAGTGCGCTTGGTACACACTCACAGGATTTATGCACATTAGATGCAAGCAGATTTTCCAACCCAGAATTAGGTGAGTTTTTTTGGAAAAAATTGTTGGACATACTTGATGGTGCACCACAAATTCCAAGTAACTCAAAAAATCGCAAAGAGCAAAAAGTCAAGCAAGAAAAAAATCCAAGGCTAAAGCCACCCAAAAGATAGTACTTATACACCTAACAATACGCCATCTCCAAACACTCGCCTAAAAAACAGAAGGCTAAGATTTCATGGCAGCAAGGAGCGGCATGGCCTGAGGGGCCTTCACCTCACTCCTAAGGAGTGATGGGGATATACTTTACAATAGGGACGCTGAACATCACTGGACTCAAGGCCTCTCCGTCCTGGGCTAAAAAACTGAGTTTCATAAAAATAATTTACATGTGACATCTTGACAATCCAAAAAACCCACTGTCCACAAGGTGCCAAGGATACATGGGCAACCATGCTTCTCCCCTCCCAATACTTTTGGTTTGTGAATTGTAGGGTTCTGATACAAGTGAACCACAATTTTAAATTTTTAGAAAAAAACAACACATCTTGATGGACATGTGCTCATCATGACCTTTTCATGGGACGCCAAAGTGCACATAATAATTAACATCTATGCTCCAACCTGTGTGCAAGTTTGGCAAAAATTCATTTTAACCATGTCCTCCCTTCCCCCATCCAAATCCTTTGTGGTCGAAAACTAAACTGTTGGGACAACCCAACCAACTGCTGGCTACCCGCGCCTACTCCACCACAGGGGCACATCAAATTTTGGGTTATGAAAGCCACCTTGGGCCTGTTTGATACCATTACCAATCAAGCACCATTACTATTCAACATGTCACAGCCCCATGTACACAACAAGCCGCTTTAGCTATGTCCTGCATAGATTTCATTCTTGCCCCACTGGATTTTCACTCCCAGATCTCACACTTCAAAAAGATGAAAATAGATTTCTTAGACCATAGGATGGTCTCAGTGTCATCTACTTTATCATGTTCAGTGCCACAGGCACTTAAATGAGTATAGTTCACCCAGCTGATCTCATGTTACCTGCATTCTCAAGTTGGATGTACACCATCACATTGGCACAGGATTTTACAACTCCTTTCTATGGGGATCCCCTGTCAAATTTTCAACATTCAAAACGGCCACAATTTCCCAAGCATGCCGCATTTTGTTGTGGCGCTCTCAGGCTGCCTTGGCAGTCATTAAACGCGCCCTGGTGGAGGTGGAACATCTGGATAATTTCCTCAGGGCAGGGTTCATCCCTGCTTGGGTTTTTAAATGGGCCAAAGTATTGGCTCATTTTAACGCGCTAATCATATAATACAAACATCACGTTTGTGTCCAGTATAAAGTAAAGAATAATATGCAGACAAAAATTGCTCTGCATATTTTTTCCATTAATTTTCCGCCCCATGCCAGAACTTGGCCTGCACACAGGTAAGGTTTTTAGACAAATGTATCACAGAAACACTTGACAAAGTATTGGCTGAAGTTTAAAAAATATTATTCCAAGTTATACATGGCTGATCTAGTCAATCAAAATGAAATAGATGAATTTCTTGCCAGTGCACACTTTCATACTATTTCCTAATATCTGGAGCTTATGAACTTAATAACTTGAGATGAACTCTGGTATGCCATCTGCAGTGTGCCACATAGGAAGAGCCCAGGTCCAGATGGGATTCCCTATGAGTTTATCAAAAAAATTATTTATTTATACCTTTAATGATACCCTCAATGAACAAATGTCTCTTAGAGGCACATTTCCTCCCAGGGGGGCAAGAGGCGTATATGGTAACGTTGTTTAAGAAGGGGGATAAGCTAGACTTGGAAAACTGGCGCCCTATTTTCCTCACTAACACCAATACTTGACTATTAACTAAAATAATGACTAACCGCCTAGTGGTCATTACATCTGAGGTAATATCCCCAGAGCAATTTGGATTTATTCCCAAAAGGTCAATTTGGGAAAATATACACACTGTGGCCAATGTATGCCAATCCACAGCTACTGGTGCACTTGTGTTCTTAGACCAACAAAAAGCGTATGACAGGGTTATTTGGGACTACCTTAAGGCCTGCCTTCACCAGTTCCACTTCCCCCATGGTTCATCAGTTGAGCAATGATGTTCACTGAATCAGCTACAATGGCATTATGAGGACCAGGTTTCCTCACTGATGTGGTTCGCCCTCAGAGTGGCCTTTGTCGATGGGACCCTCTGAGCCCACTTCTATACAACTTCATCCTTGACCCACTTCTCCATAGTGTAAATGCATGCCTTACTGGTGTACATGTGCAAGGCCAGGCACCAGTTAATATGCTTGCGTTCATGGATGATTGTGTGGTTGGGGTGTCCAGCAACCATGACACATGCACATTGGAGTCCACTATCTGGGGATACTCCAGGGTTAGTAATTTAGCCCTCAACGCATCCAAAACTGAAACTTATCCTCCTTGGTAGATACTGAGCACACTGGTCCCCAGCGACCCTCAATCAGTGGGACCCTGTAGTTCAGTATCTTATCAGATTACCCAGGCGATCACCCCAAATCACTCATCTCATGCTACCTTTTGTTTTCAGCCTCACAGAGGGGGCAGTGCGCCACATGGGAGTATGGATGGAGGCAGGTGGATATTCCAATTTTAATAATATAACACCACATACTAGCTAGAGTAACAAAGCATATCGCTTCATTAAGGGATCAACAGACCAGCTTAACAGGCAGAGTAGTGCTTGCCAACACTATGCCTTTTTCAAAAGTATGGCTTGTGGCCCAAGTCATCGCTTTCTCCCTATTTTTCTTTGCTTCTTTATATGCTCTCTTACAAGGGTGGCTTTGGATAGGTCGCCCTCCCCTGTGCGACTGGAGGTCCTCTTTGGTCCACTAAAGTGGGGGAATGGGCCTGCTTAACTACGTGGACCAGGCATCCAAAATTCTGGGTACATGTATTACATTAGTAACTAACCCCTCATAACAACCCAACGCTGGTCACATGCGGCATGTTCCAACTTTTCCTGCACCCTTGGCCTCCACAACCCCACCCACCCCAACTCTCTTCTTACATATATGGCATCCCACTCATTTGCTTCAGGCCCGCACAGGACCCCCGCCCATTTTAAAAGGATCATCCTTATTATGAGGAGCGCAGAATGTAGGATCAGCATCAGCAGGGATACTTTGAAGAGAGGTCATCCTACTCCTCAATTCAAACATGACGTACATGGGAAAGCCTTTTTCAACAATCTGGTAACCAGAATCCCTTATCATGGCCAGAGTGGAATATCTGGACATGTTGGACATCCCATACTCCCTAGAAACCCAGAAAGACATCTGGAAGTACACCCACCACCCTCTTATAAAGCCACATGTTTGCTCCCATGTATGGCGCTACTGAAGTGGGTATACCACACTGCAGAGAAATCCAACGCCTCCCACTCTTCATGTGTTGTGTGTGACCAATATGGAACTTTAGTCCACCGCCTGGAAAAGTCCCTCATTCACAAGCAATCTGGAGCAAGGTTCAGCATCTCTTTTGCCAGGAGCAAACACAGACCTTCAGCCTATCTAAGGACATCTTCGCCTTGTCCTTGAATTCCCCTATCCTACCTTCCCTATGAGCCTTAGTGGTTGCAATTGCTATGTGGACTATCCACATGGTTGTCCTTGATGCCATTTTATGCTCTATTCCCACCCTCCAGGAAGCTGTGAAACAATTCCATTTGCACCCTATGGACCACTTTCAATTTTGTTTGTTTGGATATTTGCCATCCCATTAATGACAGTTGTTCTCATCCTGGTTCCTGGTATTGTTCTTCACCTCAGACCCTTTCCTTCATACATTTTCAATAGTGGCGCAAGCCTCTTCTCACAATACCCCTCTTCCTTCAATTAGCATTCCCCCTGACAACAGGAAGCAGCATTAGCTCCTCTGGGGTGCCTCTCACATATATTGGTGCTTGGTTATTGTTACATATTGGAAGTTTCCATCTTATGGTCAGCCTTCCCCAAATAAATTAAAATAATATAAATCTGTTATAATTATAAATATATAGCCGTTCACCCTTCAAAAATTTATAGTATACTTTTACCAAGTGTGGTGATTATTGATTTTTTTTCATGAGATTGTGAAACTAATTTAAAATAAATAAACACAATAATATTTTCATAAATATATCTAGACTAATTTTCACTGATACCCTAGTTTACCCTGAATTGTTTGTGGGTTTAAAAATTACAGATAAACCTATTCATTATATCTTACTATTGATAGATGGCCATTGGTAAGTTTAAGAAAATGAATCTATTTAAACAAAGTAAAACTACCAACCACTCAGTAAAATTTAAGTTTATATTGAATTATCTAAACTTCCATTTACTTATCTGAAACCATTGAGCCTACCAAATCAACCTAAAGCCACCAACCATCAATCAGCCCAAACCAAGTTTTTTTAAAAGAAATAACTAAAAACTACTTACTATTTATTAGAATCTATGAAACTTTTTTATTACAAAGGATACAAAATTCTCTCAGCCTAATTATAAAAAACCCAAAAAAACATAAATCTTATAAATCTTATATAGAACAGATTTTGAAATTATTGTGATTTTACTGAAAAAGGTATATTACCATTTATTTAAACTTTATAAATTACTTGAGCCATGTTTAATATATTTTAACTGACTTTGTTTTAAAAAAAAGTTCTCAATTTTACCAGTACATATGCTTTACTTTTTTCTATGTTTGTTTGCGCATAACTCTAAAACTACTGGACCAATTGGATGATCTCCTTTTTCAAAAAGAGGATGCTCCAAATTAGCCCCATACTACTTTATTGAGTATTGGTCATTACCTTAAATTAATTTAGTATGTGTATTAAGGTGGATTGGAAACAATGGATTTCAACTGTGAGACCAGTTTATCACCAGATAGATTAATTCTGGCATTAACAAATTGATAGCTTCAAACTACATTTTTTAAATCTGATGTCATTTTTGGTAATTGGACATCAATAGATCTACAGGAATTAAACCTATCAACTTAAGTAAGTAAGCATCAAACTGATAGTAAAACCATTGAATCTGTCAAATCAATTAAAAAACCACCAACTACTCAACCAAAATTAATTTCCCATTGCATTAACCAAACATCAACTGTATACATAAACCAGTGAGCCTATTGAATTAACCAAATAACCATTAACTGCTTACCAAAATGAATGATGGTTATAAACTACTAAGTTACCATATGTTTGCTAAAAATTAATGGGCCTATCAGACTTACCAAATAATAAAAAAACCACTCATCCTAAAATGATATAATGGTTAACATTATACTTTAGATATCATTGATACATTCTATATATATTTTTAGTTCTAGATTTAAGAAAATGAAAAACAGCCTAAGATAGTCTCCAATATTCATATATTTGTGCCAAAATTTTGCTATATTTAAAATATTTGCTTATGAAGTACTATAGAGAATAAAATGATGTTTATTTTTATAGAAATGTGAGGTTTTAAAAAGCCTATAAAGATAGAAATTTTTTCTCTAATAAAATTGGGAAAAAGAACCACCTTTAAGAAATGCTCTAAAATTGTTTAGGAAAAACTGGCTATATATTTTTGGAAAAAAAGATTTGGTTTCAAAAAATGAGAAAAAGAACCTCCTCCAAAAAAGACACTAATTGTATGAAATAATCGAGAAAATATTAATACTCATTAAAATCCTTTTTGAAGTCATAACCATATTCCAACTTGATTTATAGAATTTTGCTCACAAATAGAAATAAGAGTTTGTATTGTATTGGGTCCAAGTATAAACTACTTGTAGCCAGATTCCCAGGCTTTGCTATGGTGTTTATAACTTCTCAAATACTTTAGATTGATTGTTTTATATAATTATATAGATAAACATCAATTACTCAGCCAAAACCATTAACCTACAAAATCAACTAAATAACCATAATAACTTATAAAACTATTTACAAAAGTAAATATTTAATGGTAGCAGGAACTACTTTAAAACACCACTTTATCTTCCTTTATTTTAGTATCTATGTCATTATTTGTTCTTTATAAAAAGGAAAGTTAAAATAAAGGTAAGGAGGGATGGAGAAAACAATATTTCATCTTGGATAATATAAGTTTCAGACCTGTTACAAACCAAACCTGTACCAGATTGTTAACAGGTTTCTCCATGTTAGGCAACCACCCTACTTTCATTTTAATTTTGTAACCATATCTTTATTCAATGTTTTGATATAAAATAATAAGAAGGAAAGGTAGAAAATGAGTTATGTCTTAGTAAGTATAGGTTTTTAACCTATTACAAGACAAACCTGCACCAGAGTAGTAGCAAGTTTCACCATGCTAGGCAACTAACCATCTTTCTTTTTATTTTTTATATTATCTCAAATCACTCCTTTTAAAATAGATAATAATAAGATGTTATGGGAGGAAATAATATTTTGTCCTATATTGTATATGTTTTGAACCTGTTATGAACCATACTGTAAGTCAAAGGGAGCGTCTCTTGCTCTTGGACTGGGTGATATTCCCTTTCCCTTCCAAGAAGGGCCCAAAGAAGCCAACAGACCCCTCATATCCCAGGATGACCTCACTCATGTGGTGGATGAGCGGTGGGTTATGGCTTACCCTCTAAAGGTTCCGCAGCCCAACCTTGTGTTAACAACCAAAGAGTTGCTATGGTGGATTGAAAAATCTGCATTGAGATCTCATCAAATAAAAATCAGTGCAAGATTGATGTAGCAAGTCACTCTCCTAGGAGATCTTGAATTTGGAAAAATTAGTTAAAAACAATGAACCTTCCCCCTTAGCGTCAAAACCTCAATCTGCCAAACCCCACAGGTCTTAATGGGAACCAGAGCAATTGAGTGCATATGGGTTGGGCATCCTGAACTAATAACCAACCACATGGGACTGTCCCTACATGGGATAGCCCTGGGAGGCTCCTGTTACTCCTTGAGCAAGACGTTGCTGCTCAAATTGGCATAATTGCAGCAAGACTGCGATTCAGGCATCTGAGGACAAACCAATGATGACTTGGACCACCGCCAGCACCCTCAGAGTCATTTAAATTGAATAACCCCTCTACTTGACGTTCTGCCAGTTTAAGTCAGACACTCAAGTCCCCATTCTATGGAGCCTGAAGTTATTCCACAATTGATTGAGCTTTTAGAATTATTCCACACATGGAGTATTGATGTCAATTTTCTTTAAAAAATTTTTTAATGAAATTTATTTTTTGAATAAGTACTACTTATTATAAATTTATCCCCTCCAGTATTCTGTGACGCCCACTAAAGTTAATATCATGGGTTGTGCAATGATTGGGCATTTGAGGCTATTTTAACAATTTTGGCTCTCACCATTAGCTGGGTTTTCCACACTCAAGACCTCTTAATATATTCTTCAAACACCAAAGCAATCTGCTGTCAGTATCTCAGCATATTGTGGGTAAAATTATTTCCACTCTGGGTGAGAATCCACACTCTCATCAACTGCACTATTTTAACTCTCCTCACGGGGAAACCCAAACCTGACGTCCCAAATTCAACATTTCTCCACGCCTGAGCCTGCAGTATCTGGGGCTGCAACAGCATGGCTTGTTGCTAGGCTGCTTCTCACTTTTGTGTCCTGTTGACGCTTGCTGTTCACCTACCTCCCAGACCATCTAAACGTCGTCTGAGCAGCAGTGCCTCTGGCATTCTGGCTTGCCTTTTGGGTGCTCTCACACCATGACTGACAAGCCAGTCTAAACCTAATCTGCCGCTTTTCTGGCACAACCCTGTAGCAGATTGGTAGTAGGATATACCCAGTTATGCTAACTACCCTTGCACAGCAAACTTTTAAACCTAATGTTGGGCCACCAGGTGAGAAGCACTGGTGGCGCATCCATCTGAAGGGAGGGCTTTAAAGTTTGCTTTCATGGGTAACTTTGTGAATTATTTGTTTTAATAAAAACTTATAATTACAAATTTATATCAGAAGTAGGCATAAAAAAGTATTATATTAGAATTATAAAAGCACAATCTATAAGTGTTAGAGGATTTAGGAAGTTGGTGTGGAATTTAGAATGATCATTGTGATAACCCTTAGTGGAGGCACATGGTCTGCAGATCCAAGTGGATAATTCCAATGTGAAGATAGATAGAAAATATTTTATATGTTTAAAGGAAATTTTTACTATCACCTTAAGATTGGTTGAAACTAGAAAATATAAAAATTTTAGGTATTATATGAGTTCAAGGAAGTCCAAGTGAATTCTGAAACTCAATGCTTTTGATTTCTTATTTTTAAATTGCTTGAACTGAATCAATTCTTACTTTCATCATCACTGGACCATTTTGTCATTTCATCATATTTCAGCTTTGTAAGGGAGCATAGCAGTTGACTCCCCTAGGTCAAGGCTTTCACCTTTACTAGAGAAAATCTCAACAATGCCCCTTTCAAACCTTGTCCTTGGGGAGTAAGTCTTAATTTTCTGAAATTAATTCTTATAATTGATTGTTGGAGTATTTAAAGTAAAATTCTGATATTAATTAACAGATTATTTTTGTTCAGTTCTTTTGGATTACTTGACTGATGTATTTTAAATTCAAGGATGTAATGCACAACAGATGCTGGTCAGTTCTTTTGATTAGAACTTGAGGAATTTTATTTGAATTGGCCCGGTGATCAGCTGATTGGCACAACTTAAAATTAGATGAGTTAGCCTTTAGATTAGATTGTAGGCAATAATCATTGGTGAGATTAGAAGTTTGGATTTAAATGAGTAATCGCTAATTCATCCTGGTTTTGGTAACTAATATCATAGTATTCTGATTGGGTGAATTTACAATTCATCTTGAGATTCATTTTGGTCAGATCTGGCCCATTAATTAAAGGTGATCTGTGTTGGTGAACTAGAGGATTTTTATTAATTCCCTGATGGGTGGTGAGCAGTAAAGCAAACTCTAAGAGTATATGGGGTTTATCAATTTGGCGGTCATTGTCAGTCATCCTGGGTGTTTACAAATAAAAACGCCCAGGGAAGAATATTTTTCAAGACTGAAATATAAGAAATACAACAGGAAGTTAAACTTTATAATCTGATAGTTTATTGCGATAAGAACTGAAGGTATTTATACCTGTTTCTAGGGATATTTCAGTGCCTAGAATGTTCCAGGAGAATCAACTGAAAACAAGATAAAAATAAATATTCATCAAATGGGGAATTACTATTCTAATGGATTATTATGGAATTATTAATCCATTTGACTCTCCTTATTCGTTTCTATATTGATAAAGTTTGAGATGGTTACCATTGATAGTTGACTGGTATGGCACTCCGTTAAGGGTCTCTAAGTTGTAGTTTTCATAGGGAAGTACTTTAGTAAATATATATGGACCTTTGAAATGTAGGTGAGTTTTCTTGGAGCGTGAGTCCA
The DNA here is from genome assembly GCA_022478985.1 of Massospora cicadina. NCBI lineage: Eukaryota > Fungi > Entomophthoromycota > Entomophthoromycetes > Entomophthorales > Entomophthoraceae > Massospora > Massospora cicadina. Next base: position 290,171 of record JAKSZP010001344.1, read on the forward strand.
TAAGTTCATTTTCTATACAGGAGGACTAGGTCTCCTACTGTAAAAACCTGGAAGGTTTTTAGGTGGCTTTCATTGTTGGTCTTCATTTGATGGGTATGATCTTGTACCAGTTTCTCCATGTCATACCATATAAGTGACAAGTTGATGGGAAATGGTTTCTGAGTTTCTTGTCCAATGTGTTGGGCTAAAACTTTATTACAAACAGTAGTTCATATGACATACACTTGGTAGTACTATGGATTATGGTTTGGTATGCCCAAAAGGATGACAGGTAAGCGTTCAGGCCATTTATCAGGGTTGTCTGTGATGCTCCGTTCCAGAGCATACATCAGTGTTTTATTCATCTGTTAAGTTAGGCCATTACACTGAGGGTTGTGTGCTGTTGTCATGGAGTGATGAGTGCATACCTGAGCCAACATTTCCTCGACTAATTTATTATTGAAATGTGATCCCCAGTCAGTCAGGATAAGGCAAGGTGGTCCATGGATTTTAAATATCTCTTCATTTAGGAATTGAGCTTTGAAGGCTTCATCAGCTCGGGTAACTGCTTTGGCAACAGGCCAACGGCTGAAGTATTCAGTGGCTACTAGAATATACTTTGATCCATAGGTGGCAGCTCATAAAGGTCTCATAAAGTCGAGACCCCACATCTAAAATATTCCAGGTGTTGCTATAGGTTTAAGGGGTTTCTGAGCACATGGAAACTTAGCAAAAACTTGACAGGCATGACATTTGGATACATAGTTAATGACTTCAGTGTAGGCATTTGATCACCAGTATGCAGCAAAGTGTCTCAACCATGCGCTTGTACTCCAAAGTGTCCAGCGTCATCATGGGCCTCCTTCATCTGCTGAATGCATTGATTTTTTGGAACCACCTGGCCACTGATCCTTTGGTGCATACATACAGGTGCATTCAAATGTTTCAATTTTGAACAATGTTTCTTAAATGATAGTATACCCTGAATATCACTTGGAACTTCAAAACTTTCTAGGAACTCCCATATCTTTAGGAGCTCTTTCTTGGGGTTAATCTTCCCCATATGTAAGATTGTTGGTCCCGCTAGGTTATTGTGATTTTCGTGATAGCCCATCTGCTACTGCATTGAGCTGTCCAGGAGGTGCACGAATTTTAAAATCAAACGTAGTTAGCTCAGATCTCCAGTGTATCTGGCGCCCATTTGAGATGGGATTATCTGGCAGAAAACTTAATGCTGAGTTGTCATTGAATACTGTGACCCACCGGTCCAGCAGTTAATATCAGAATTTACAAAGAGTGAACACCACAGCCAGAACCTCTTTCTCATATTTTGGGTAGTTGTATTCCGCTGGGAAAAACTTGGAGATGAATTTGACAGATAGGAACTTGTTTCCTCATGGCTGTGTAAGCACAGCCCCTAATGGCTGAATCACTGTCATCTGGGAACACCTGAAATTCTTCATCAAAGTTGAGGAAGATCAGGATGGGAGCTTGAACTAATGCATTTCTCAGGCTGACAAAACTCTGGTGGGCAGCATATCTAAAGTCCAAGGGGTTCCCTTCTTCATAGTCAGCACAATGGAGAAGCTACATTGCTGAAGCTTGGAATAAAGGCCTGATAGTAGTTGAAAGTTCCCAGAAAGCTAAGGAGTTCAGCTGCATTGTTTGGGATGGGACATGTATAAATGGCTTCCACCTTAAGGGGTCAGTGCTTTCTCCTCCTGATGTGATAGTATGCCCTAGAAGCTTCAGCTCTCTAGTGCAGAGTATCAGCTTTGACTCATTAATATCAAGGTTTGCTTCCTTAATCTGATGAAGTACTGCTACTAGGTCCTGCAGGTGTTGATTGAAATCATTGGAATAGACGATGATATCATCAAGGTAAACAGTGACACAACGACTTTTTAATTCACGAAATAATTCATCCATAACCTTTTGGAAGGTTCTAGGAGCTCCAGTAAGACCAAAGGGCATTCAAGTGTATTCAAATTTGTCCAAATTTGGTGATGAAGGCTGTTTTTGGGATAGACTTTTACTCCATTGCCAGTTGATAGTATCCAGAGAACAAATAAATATTGGTAAAGTACTGTGCACCTCCCATGGTATTGAAAATTTCTGTGATCAGTGGAATTGGGTATGCATTTTTTGTTACTCAATTTATAGGGGTGTAGTCAAAGCACAAGCGGAGTTTTCCATTCTTTTTATGGACAACTACAAAAGGGAACGCCCATAGTGATTGAGAGGGGAGAATGAGGCCACTGGCTAGAAATTTCTTGATCTCTGCTTCAACAAATTTTTATTGTGCTTGTGGCAGGCGGTAGGGTCATCTGGCAATAGGTTTAGTGTCACCAAAATCAATCTGGTGTGAACCCAAGGTTGAGAGGGGAACGTCATCACCATCGTGGCAGAAAAGTGTCTCAAATTATCTGAGTAGTTGTAATAAATTCGCCTTTTTCTGATCCTCCAAGTGGGTTAGGTATTAATTTTTTTTCTTCTAACTCATCACATTAGTAGGTAGAAAGTCGCGCAGGGATGTCAGATGGCCTTTCTGGGTTGGAATATGTAATGTTCAGGGGCTTCATTCCTTTTTCTGTCTACATAAACCATTAGTCCAATTCAAAGTTGGTATGTAAACCAAACTCCTTTAGGGCCTGTTGGGAAAGCAACTGGAAGAGATTGTGATAAAAAACTACTGCATCATTATAGTAGATTTTGCCAGCTATCTCCACATGGAGGTCGAATACTTGACCACAACAAGCTTGTTGAGTTCTCCCAGCCAACAGGAAGACCATGTAGCAATAAAGAATATCCTCATATCCAATGTTCAGAAGGAACTTCTTTGTTACAATATTTGCTGAAGAGCCTGTATCAAGGAGGATGGTCACTGATTATCTGAATAGGGACCCCATGGTGCAGGGTGCTCCTGTATTGGTGAGTAGGGATTTCTATTTTGGGCCTCCATTTTGAAGCTGTGCTAGGCCAATGGCATGATGAAGGTCTTGCCGTAGTGCTTGGCCGGACTTGCACAAGTCCCCAAGGGGTTCTGGTATAATTGTTTCTTCTAAAATCTTTGCGGCTGAGATCCCTTTTAGGTCACTATGACACTGTGTTAGTAACTGGCACCATAGGTTGTTTTTGTACCTTAAAATTTTGTGGCAGTTGTTTTCTTCACTACTTGATGGGTTTCTGTAGGAATAACTTCTGTAATAATTGGGTAGTGTTGGTGATGCATGTTTTCCATAGTCTGCTTGGAAAATTTGGATAATTAAAAATAGATACCATATTGTTTTTTTTCTTGGCTCATCATATTCTTTCATAGGTAATCCATGTGGTTCATTAGGTATTTCTGCTCTGGGTTCAAAAGTCATCAATTCTCATTCTTTTGGTTGGGTCATATATATTGTGGCTGGCTAATTCTTCTTGTTTCTGTTTTTAAGCAGCATATTATTTCTTCCAGAAGGTGTTGTCATGACTGTTCTGTTTCAGACTTTGCTGATGAGTATCAATCTTTCAGAGGGTGGCTGAGGCTGTCCTGGTGGTAGCCCAACATAGGGGTGATGGTAAGGCATTGTCCCATCCCTTAATAGTCATTTGATGGTGGAGTCTTATAAGGATAGGGATACGGCAGATAGGGTCCCACTGGCGCTCCCCATAAAGGCATTGATGGCAGATTAGGATACTACTGGGTTATAGACTGGGAAAAATTTTCCAGCCCATGAGCTGGAGGTGCATCATGATTTCTTTGACTAGTTCTGTCAGGACACCTTCCATCTAAAATAAACCACTTTACACCGCCAGCAGGGGTTTTGGCACGGTCTGAAATGATGCTCTGGCTCATTACAATTGTGGCAGCAAAGGTTTTTGTGGGGTCATCCTTGTACTAGCATAGTGAGATATTTATCTTTCTCCAAGTGAGCATTCATATGTGGTAAATTCTGAGGGAAGGCTGATATGCTGGAACTTTGTGGTAACCTCACCCTCAGGTTCTTCTTCCTTTAGCTCCAGCCTTCTGGTGGTTGGTTTTGTAGGCTGATGGATGGCTAGGTGAGCATATTGGAGGCAGACTTCAATGGCATGATAGGCACATAAAGGTTGGGAAACCAGGACAGCATCTAGATTTGGTTCTTGTTATAAAATTAGTGGTATTCAAGAAATACGGCAAAGGATTATGCACAGGGTTCAACCCACTGATCAATTAGGACCAATGATGTGATGATCATCATACTTGAAACAAAAGAATAAACTTTAAATAAATATGGATCACTCGCTCCCACAACTCTATTTTTATTTAATATAATCAATACAGTGGAATCTCACTGTTCTGGTCGCTCTAAATCAATAACAACCTCCTTTTTTCAATCATCTCATCCCACCTATATCATAACGACTTCAGATAATACTTCTTCTATAGCTTAGTAATTTAATTCGCCATATCTCATTGGTTCTGGCAACTCTTCATTTTTTAATTTCATGATCGCCTAATTTGAGGCGATTTCCCAACAACCCAATATTGCTTCATCTCGAGGCGCTCAAATAATCATTACTCATATTAAACTTGGCAGATTCTATCCATTCCGCCATAACAACTTAGGGATTATCATACAGTTATATCAGAATCGTGACATTACCCCCCTTTGACTGGATTATAAGGCTCCTATTTCTTATACACTTGGAGGAACTTCACATTATTTGGTTGATAATTTGACCACTAGCGGGGTCCTTGATAGTATATACATCCATACCTATCTTCTCAATAACTTCAAATTGCCCAATACAGATACTGGCAAACTTTTGTTTCCACCTGAAACCGTGTTGATTGTAGAATAGAACCATGTCTCCATCTTTGAACTGTGCTAACCCGCTTCGCCATACCTGATCAGCAGCTTGAGTCTTAATCTTCTTGGCTAAACTGAACAAGTATGCTTCAGTTTGCAACTTGATTAAGGTGTCATCTAAAGTCATCAAATAACGTTGGGGATCCATTCCGCCAGTATCTTTTACACAGAAGTATAGCAGCGCTGGAAGGGCAGGGTGTCAGCCATATAGTAATTGAAAGGGACTTTTCCCCATGGCAGAATGATAACTAATATTATAAGTAAAGATGGCGGTGCACAAAAGGGAACTCCAATCTGAGGGTTGATCCGCTACTAATTTCTGGAGTATGTTCACTAAAGTCCCATTGATCCCTCCACCATTCCATTAGATTTGGGGTGGTATGGGGTTGTCAAAACCCCTTGGATGGCCATTAGCTCATTAAGCTTTGGAAGAAAGTGGGAAGTTAAGTTAGTCTCATTATCAGTAAGGAGGAACTGAGAATAGCCATGCTGCTGAATAATGCATTCCATTATGAACTTGGATACTGTGACTGCCCCTAAGTCTCATATTGCCCTGTCTTCAACCCACCGGGTTGAGTGGTCTATTTTCACTAAAATGTGCTTGTACTGATTAGCTCCCATTGGCAGAGGGCTAACAACATCTAGGGAAACCGTATGCCAAGCAAAGTGTGGCTTTACTAACTGGTATGAGGTCTTCTTGAAGAATGGCTTTTCCACTTGGCACTGGTGACAGGAGGAGATATTATCAAGCACATCAAAGTTCATGCTTTCCCAGTAATAATGAGGCTGTAATAATTCCAACGCTTTTTGCATGCCACCATGCCCAACAGCCCTATGTTCGCTCATGATAACAATTGGGCAGGTGGAAGGTCTTGGGATATTTACAGTAGTGTCCCCTATCCGCTTATATAATTTCTCATTTTTCTGGAACGTATTGGTCCTTATCCCATCCAATAACTTGATGACTGGAGGCAGTTCATATTGTACTTGCTGCTAATCATCTTACCAAACACTATATTACTCAGATCTGCTGTAACTGCAATTGTGGGTAATTATGATAAACAATCGGCATTTTGGTGTTTTGCTCTGGGTCAGTGAAGAATTTCGAAATTGTATGCCTGCAGTTTAAGAGCCCATCGGTCCAGACGCCCTTCAGGCTCTTTAAGATCCTGTAACCAGTGTAATGAGGCATGATCTGTTACAACTTTAAATTTCACCCCATGCAAATACACCCAAAATTTCTTATAGGCGTAGAGCACCGCAAATCACTCCCACTCAGTCATGGTATAATTGTGCTCATGGCTGTTCAAACTATGACTACAGTATGCTACAGGATGTTCTTCTCCTTCCTCGTCTTTTTGGGATAGGACTGACCCTACAGCGGAAAGGGATGCATTCATCTGAACAAGGAACTCTTTTTCAAAATTGGGATAGTGTAACACTGGCGCACTGGTCAATGCCATTCAAAGCATATCAAAAGCACGTTGCTGACGTTCCTTCCATTCAAACATGGTGTCCTTTCTTAATAACTCAAATAGTGGGCCCCCAATACAGCTGAAGTTAGGGATGAAGCACTGATAATATCTGACCATTCCCAAAAAGACCTGTATATCCCACTTGCTGTTGGGTGGAGTCATTTGTTGAATAGCTTCCACCTTGGCCCGTTGAGGTCTCAGTCCTGTGGCATCAACCATGAACCCCAGATACTTCAGCTGGTCCTTAGAGAAATGTCATTTTCAGGGTTTGATCTTGATGTTGGCCTCAGCGAGCTGGCGGAAAATTGCTTCTAAATGGTCAAGGTGTTCAGAGAAGGTTCTGGAGAAGACATTAATGTTGTCAAGGTATACAAGGATGCACGACAGCTTTATGTCCCTGAGAATTGTGTCCATCTCCCGTTGAAATGTAGATGGGGCATTACACAGCCCTTGTGGCATCCAGGCTGGTTGGAAAAGACCTTTGGATGTGAATACAGCACACTTTTCCTGCTCCACCGGTGGCAACTTAATTTTCCAGTAGCCTGAGATCAGGTTTATTACTGAGAAGAAGCGAGCTCCCCCTAGCTGATCCAAAGTGTCATCAATCCGCGGTAAGGGATATGAGTCCTTTTTGGTAATACTGTTGAGCTTTCAGTAGTCAATTACTATGCAGTTAGTGCCGTCCTTCTTTTTTACAATAAGAACAGGAGAAGCCCATGGACTCTTTGATGGTTCAAGCATCCCTTGCGCTAGTAGCTTGTCAATTTCCTCAGTTACTACTTTTTCCGCCACCCTTGATTGGCGGATCAGCCTTGACCTGATGGGAGGATGATCTCCAGTGTCCAGCCTATAAACCACCCTTGTGCGCATCCTAAATCATGGTCATCAACAGCGAAAATCTCTTTATATTTCTGAAATAAAGCGATTAACCTATCCTTCTGTGGTTCTGACAGCCCCATTAATTCATCACGTGATACAACTGCCATTACACTGAGCTGTGGTTTGAAAGGCAGACCAAATTCTTCCAGCGACCCAAATTCATGAACCAAAAGAACCTTCTCAACGGGGATTAAGTGTAAATATGCCACTATTTGGCGGCGGCGGATTTACAGTGGTACCATTTGTAGATTTGCAAGCAAAACTTTGATCTCCACCTGCCCTGGTAATATAATGCCTGGGGCCACGTGGGGCTCAAACCACAATTGCTGATATGGCCCAATAACTTCCCCATACAGTCTGTCTGAAACTTCAAATAAAAAGTCAATGTTCACTATAGATTGATTCTCAGATAAAATAGATATATGTCTGACAGCTCTGAGCGGCAGCCCTTGATATTCATAAAACTGTTGGGGAAGGGCCCAAGTTTTGCCCTTTAACCAATGGTAGCGCACAGGGATTACTCCATCACTAAAAGCTAGATTGATATTCCCCATATGCACCAGATCATTTGGCACCTCACTTAGAGGGAAGTGAATTGGGATTTGCTGACCCAATATCTCAAAAGTCTCATCTGTCATATCAATAACAGCCCCATAGTGTCGTAAGAAGGCAATTTCAATTAACAGATCATAATTGCTATTTGGTAACTCTATAGCTGGGGCTACCATGATAATAGAACCAAACCGCAATAGAAGCGCACTGTATGCTCCCTCAGAGACCATGTTTTCCGCTCCAGTAGTGCTGTATACCATCCGGTGTTCCACATCTGGTTTTAATGTCAACCTGGCCACCAATTTGGTGGAGACTATATTGATAGGGTCACCTTATCTATGATGGCACAGACTTGGGTCTTAGCTACAACCAGGTCGCAGTAAGTACATTTGAAGTAGGATGCGTCTCAACTGTTTATAACTTGGACATTTAAGGAGTCCATGTTTCCAAGGAAACACGCAATCCCTTCACCAATTCTGGGGTATTGTTTTATAATAATTTTGACTGGAAGAGCGACACTTACTGCATGCAAGAAAGGCGCATCCAAGGAGGGGTCTAAATTTTCAGGGGAAACTTGGTTGAACATTTGTCAAGCATATAGCTCAACCTGCATCTGAGACCCCTCTTCTGCCATAGCCGCAGACTGAACTCATGTCAATACATTAGCCCCCCAACTGGCTGCTGATATAAAACTGACTCGTTGTTTAAGGGAACTTCCGCTGAATATTTTAAATTGGGTTCAGGTGGGACGTTTTGTTTGGTATAATCAAGATGGAGAGTCCCATCTCTACTTCGCTCTGACTTTTCTCTAGCCATAATGTTCCAGCTATACACAAGAGACCAGTTGATTAGAGCACCATCATGCCAGATGCCCCTGTTGACCGCATTTGAAACAGAAGACCCCATAGGGCCCATGTCCCTGATTAATGTGAAACAAGCCACATCAAGAGTTAAACTAGGAGTGATCAGCATATACAGGTTTAGGGTGATAGTTGGGCCGAGGATGATAAGCAGGTATGGGGTGGATGTTTAAACTGATGAGGATTACTTGGTGGAATCTGAACTGAACTGATAAAGTTCTGCAAGTAAGATGATTCAGCAGTTATAGAAGAAGGATTTTGCTTGGTATTAGGTGGAGAGAAGTTGGCTGATATATGGTGCAAAAACTGAACAATTTTAAGCAAAGGTACATCTTCATCCAACAGTGGGGTAATAACATTATGTAACTCTTGGTATGGCTTCACAGCAGAAGTCATCGTAATATGCACATTATATTTGGATAAAATTCTGCCCCAAGTAATACATGAGCTTCAACTGTAAATTGCTCAGCAAACGTGGTGAGGGTCTCATTCTGCTGAACCTGATGTTCAAAAATTCGGCCTTCCACTGTGACATCTTTGCAGTTCTGCCAAAAAACTGCAGCACTGTCCCTTTGACTTCTTGCTATGTAATGGAACTGTCTGAAAGGTAACTAACAACTTGATCAGCACTTCTGACATCCAAGGAAGAAATCAACAGTTTTGCTCTCTGTCAATCTGAGACTCCTTCAGTTGCAATTTCAAATTGCTTAAAGAATCCATGAATTTTCCCTTCACAATCAAATGGAGACAGCTTATTGCAGCAAACCTTCTGGTGCATCTCATCTTGTTTTTTAAGCACAGCGTCCAACGCCAGTTTCAGCTCTGCATAGGCAACTGACCAAGAGTGTTATGTAGAATATTCATCAAAACAATATGAATGCAACATAGCTGGCAACTGAGTTTTTATCATTTTTATAATTGATCAATGGGCCTCCTGTAGTGAGCACCACTGTTATAAAATTGGTGGTATTCAAAAGATACGGCAAAGGATTTTGCACAGGGTTCAACCCACTGATCGATTAGGACCAATGATGTGATGATCTTCATACTTGAAACAACAGAATAAACTTTAAATAAATATGGAGCACTCGCTCCCACAACTCTCTTTATTTAATATAATCAGAACATCAGACTCTCACTGTTCCAATCGCTTTAAATTACTAACAATTTCCCTTACTCAATCACCTCATCTCACCTATAATGTAGAAACTTTGGCTTTTACTTCTTCTATAGCTTAGTAATTTAATTCGCCATATCTTATTGGTTCCAGCAACTCTTCATTTGTTAATTTCATGTTCGCCTAATTTGAGGCGTTTTCCCAACAACCCAATATCGCCTCATCTTGAGGAGATCAAATAATCATTACTCATATTAAACTTGGCAGATCCTATTCATTCCGCCATAACAACTTAGGGCTTATCATCTAGTCATATCAGAATCGTGACAGTTCTTCTTAGGCATCAATAAACCATTATAGTAACTTTTAGTTGATATCATTGCAGTGTCAGGTGCCAGACTGTTGTCATTGTCCAAGTAGATCTTCAAATTTGTCCAGGAAATGATTGACATTATCATGATTCTTTATGCACATGCTCTGGAACTTCTCTCATAGTTGTGTGGTGGATACCCAAAACTTGGAATGGGAACACTCCTGCCATTCACCCCAGGTGTCAAATGGGAGATTGGCACTATTTCACCTTCTTGCCACACCTGTTAGAAGGCTGAGCACCTCAAAAGAGTCATTCACAATCACTTACATCAGTCATCGCCCCAGGAGTTATAGGCTTCTGACCATTCATCTATTGGAAATTTTCAAATTTCTCTAGGGTTTGCCATGTGTAGAGTCTCATTGACGTCATGGTCACAGCCTGGCTCTGGAAGGCATTTGCAGGTTCCCTGGCAGGATCACCAATTTGTTAGAAAACTATTGGATTCTGATATATTCCCTGATGGGTGGCGATCAGTAGAGCGTAACTCTCAGGGTTTTCAGGGTCATCAGCTTAGGTGAGCTCATCAGTCATCCTGGGTATTTATGACTAAAAACGCCCAAGGAAGAATATTTATTAAAACTGAAAGATAAGAAACACAACATGAAGTTAAACTTTATAATCTGATAGTTTATTGTGATAAGAACTGAAGGTATTTATACCTGTTTCTATGAATATTTCAGTGCCTAGAATGTTCTAAAAAATCATCTGAAATCAAGATAAAAAGAAAATATTCATCTGACGTGGATTTACTATTCCAATAATTAAAATGGAATTTCAATCCGTTTGATAGCTGATGGAGTCAATAAGCATTAGGCTTGCCAGAAAAGAGTCATCAATCATATCACTATTTGCAGTAATGTAAGTTTCAGGATCCTTATCAGGAGCTTTTGGTGCTTTGTCATTCTGCATATTCTCAGGGTTCCCATGAGATTCTTGAGGTTTAATACTATCTTAAAATTTGAAGCTAGTTCTGGACTTGCTGGCCCAATTTGATTGGTCAAATTGCTCAGATGATGCTCATTTAAATTTGTGTTAGCACTTTTTTAACTCCAAACTTTCTTAAAATTTGTTTTTATTTCTTTTGCTTAGTCATTAGTGAAAAATGACATCATTGAGGAGAATTGGGTTCTTGTCACCAAGATAAATGTTATCCTTTAAGTACACATCATCAATCTATATTTTTGAATCAATTGGGTATAATTCTTTGACATCCACTTTAAAACATCATTTGAGCTTGAGCAGACTAAAATTTTTTCTGATTTAAATGGGTCAAGTGGACTAGTAAAGATTAGTGTTTCATTAGCCTCATCAGTTGAATCATTTTTGGGGCACCTATAAAAAGAATTCCAGGAAAAATAGTTGTAATTTGTGAATTTTGATTGGAGAAAGAATTTGATGAGGTTAATTATCAATTGCAATAACTTGAAGAATAGATTTGATTTGAATGCTGAAGACAGTAAGGCAGATCTAGTATACAGCCAAGATCATTAAAATCATTATCAAAATCCTCACAATATAAATCAAGACTCTTTAAAAATATGGTATGAGCTCAATACTCGTTATTTGAATCCTCTGAATAAATTATTGATTTTATTTTCTCTCTATTCCAATCCCTTTTTAATCCTTTAGATTCAGTTTCAGGGTTTAAAAGTTTTAAACTTCTTTTTGGCTAAGGTGTTCTATTTTTCTGAAAGGTTTCTCTTTTGACTTCAATGTTGTTATATTTTCTTTATTTAATGTTGACCTTTCTGGCCTCTTAATCTGATATTGATCCAATTGGATAGAGTATTTTTGGAGCTTTCTTCCAATTATAATTATAGCTAAGTCATGCTCAAATTCAACTTTAAGAAAGTTTTATGATTTTGAGAAAGCTCTTTTGAAAGGCGATTATCTGTTCTTCTAGCATGTCTTTCAATCAGCTTAAGTTGAGCTTGGTTGAAGCCCATAAAACTTATAGGAGATCTTCTTTCCCTTAGCTTTTTTTCTTATGGTTATAGGTAAGCTCAATAAGCAGGTAATTGACTGTGTTAAGTAACTCCTGGTACCCGTTGACACAGTCAAACATGAGACTGTATATTCCTTCCATCTCACCAGACCTTAGATTTAAAAAGTTTTACAAGTGACATGTGGCTTTTAAATTGTTACCCATTTTCAGAACATATGTATACTTGGTGCAACTTGGAAGCACCTGGAATAGAGCTCCATTTTGTCAGGCCACCAGGGAAGAAGCACTGGTGGCGCATCCATCTGAAGGGATGGCTCTAAAGTTTGCTTTCATGGGTAACTTTGTGACTTATTTGCTTTCAATAAAAACCTATAATTATGAATTTATACCAGAAGTAGGCATAAAAAAGTATTTTATTAGAACTATAAAAGCACAATCTATAAGTGTTGGAAAATTTAGAAAGCTAGTGTGGAATTTAGAATGATCATTGTGATAACCCTTAGTGGAGGCACATGGTCTGCAGATCCAAGTAGATAATTCCAATGTGAAGATAGATAGAAAATATTTTATATGTTTAAAGGAAATTTTTACTATCACCTTAAGATTGGTTGAAACTAGAAAATATAAAAATTTTAGGTATTATATGAGTTCAAGGAAGTCCAAGTGAATTCTCAAACTCAATGCTTTGATTTCTTATTTTTAAATTGCTTGAACTGAATCAATTCTCACTTTTATCATCACTGGACCATTTTGTCATTTCATCATATTTCAGCTTTGTAAGGGAGCATAGCAGTTGACTCCCCTAGGTCAAGGCTTTCACCTTTACTAGGGAGAATTCTGACACCTATTTAATTGACTAACACTAACCACTAGCTAAAATATTAGTAATAAAAATTTTCACACCTGGTTATAATATATACTTCATTTATATTGGTATATGTTTAAGTAGGTGCCTATAAATTAATATCTGCAATATAAATCTTAATTCCTAGCTTATGTGATTTAGAAGATAATAAATTGATTTTTATATTGAATTAAAAAAAAATCTTATTTTTTGGTAGAAATTATTTTACAAAAATCCTACCTACTTGAGAACTTAACACTAAAGAGTCTTATACCTATCAAATTTTGTGTAGTAGGTTTTTAGTTTGGGAGAAATAATGTTTCTAATATAATTTACTGTATTAAATATTTTATAATAAACAATTAATACTTAAAAACCAAATGTTAGATGTAAGAAATAAATAATTTTAGTAAATAGTTTCTTAGTAGTGTTGAATGGTTGAATGGACCTAAATTATTGGGTAACTTGGTAGGGGAAATAATAATATTAGCTGATGCTAATTTATTATGTATTGTATCAATATTATCAGTGATTATGGACCAAAAAAATCTTATGTATATCTGAAACTTAAATATGCAGCCTAGCAATTCCACTTAATAATAGTTGACTATGATGACATGGGCCTAGGGCTTTGTTAATTAAGCTGTATGAATAATAATTGACTTAATGATTTGGGCTCAGGGGGCTTTGTTGGTCTATGTTGAAATTATTTTTAATGTCAATAAAGTTTTTGATCAAATTAATTACTAATTAGTGGTATAAATTGCCTTGGCATGTTCTACCAATTGCTTGAGAGGAGCAATAGTTTAGCTATTTGCAGACATATCAGAAACACTGTCTTGAGATGTTTGTCAGTTTGACACTGACCCTGAGGCTGTGCAAGTTACCCCAGAGTCTTAAAGGTTGTAGACCCTCAGACGAATTTATTGTGTTTCACTAGCTAAGTGCCACTGAGAAATGAGCATCATTGGTAAGATGTGGTTAACATCAAACCCTATAAATTATCTTCAAGTTTATATAATAAAACACAATTTTTATCACTACAATTTAATAGTTTAATATACATGCTTTTTGTATTTAATATTTTTTTGTCATATTAAGTCAAGAAAGTATTTGGGATCAGAAGAATCAGGGCAGTGAGCTATTATCCAAGTAAACAACAGAAAATATACAGCTTTAAAGTGATATTTTCAAGGAGTTTATATCTTGAATATTTTCACCATCTGGTCTAATGTCTCCATACAATAGGCGCTCAAAACTTCAACTTATACCCAAAGAAGAACCAGCCCATCTGAAGTAGGCCAAAACTTCAACAAGTGGGTATCAATGAACTAAAAAGTTCTTCTAATACAAATTTTAAATACAAGCTTATGTGGTTTAAGATATATGATAAAAATTAGTTTATATAAATAAAAATTATATTTTTTATATTTTTGTAGTTAATTGAGTATAAAATCTTTTAACTAAACCATATCATAAATTCAAGCTGTATATATATAGCAAATTTATAAATGTACGTTTTTTGGTTTTGGGGAAAAATTGTATATACTTTTTTATTTAAATTGTTTTTAATAGAAATTTATTACATAAAATTTAAACTGCTTTTCTGCATAAAAAATCTTACATATGAATAGTTTTTAGATGAACTACGAATTTAGATAAGAACATCCATGTCAGGTTGAAAATTCCTAGCTTTTGTGGTTTAAGAGAAAACAAGATTTTTAGTGACTTTTATATATACTATAGGTATTTTTACAGTTTCTGTTGCTGTAATTAAATTTAATAAAATTCCTTACATACTTGTTATTTCAACACCCAAGCTGCACATAAATACCAAATTTTATAAATGCAGGGTTGCTGGTTTTTTAGAAGACTTTTTTGAGTGATTTCTCAAATTTGAATCATTTTATAATAATCAATTTATTAAGGTGGATTTTAAACTGTTTTTACATATTAAAAATACTTAAAAAAATCCTAAAAATAAATGGTTTCTTAGCGGAACTACAAATTTTGAATAGAGGGAGAATACCCCAGTGATAGAGCATGTACTCTTTACCACTGCCTCCCCAAGTTTAATCCCGGTAGATGAACTTTGGGTAGGGGACAGTTATGACTGTGTTGGCGTTGTACACCAATGCCCCGAACCGAGATAGCAAATACCAAGGTGGTCCATGGAGTTCCTGGCCTATCATACGCCGCGCATGGAGTTTTTCCTGGGTTTATCCTCCTTTCCCATTTCTTCGCTTCCCCTTAATTGGTGTGGTATTGTCCCCAGATCGGCCCACCTCGAACAAAAATTTAAAAATATTACAAATTTTGAATAGAACCTCTATGCCAAATTTCAGAGTCCTCACTTTTATAGTTTAAGAGAAACCTTGATTAATGGTGTCTTTTGTATTATAGATAAGCAACTTAGAATTTACAGTGCTGAGTATATATATTATAAATGGCTATTATAAGTCAGTTTAATATATGGTGCTGATTTTCGAATGGGGTTTATTGAGTACTAGCCTAATTACCTGTGCTTCGCTACGGTGTCTATAAAATTTCAGATTTTTAATTTATTAATTTAGATTTTATATTATAGATAAACAAAACCACTCAGTCAAATCTAATTGCTTAATCGAATCAACCAAAAACCACCAACCACTCAGGTAAACCTAACTGAACTTATCGAAACAACCAATAATTAATCGCCCCTCAAAATTAAACTGTCCTATCGATTCATACAAAAGCCATTAACCACTCGGCCAAACAAAATAGACCTATCAAATCAATCAAATAACACCAAACTGCTACCCGAAACATCTCTTTATACTTAAAATCATTGAGTATGTGACATTAGAGGCTAAATCGGGGTTTTTAGCATATTTTGCTCCTTTTTTATCCTGCTTTTTATTTTTGTGTCGGCAAGAAGGGTCCCCTGGTCCCCTTGCCTTAATAAATGAGTATGTGACATATCTTCCAAACTACTAAATCAACTTCTACTTAACTTGCCAAAAATATTTTATTAATTAGGTGAACCAAATTAGGCAGATTTTTAAAATATATAAACCTAACATCCAGATACCCGTGCTTCGCTACGGTATTTAGTTTATCAGATGATAAGCTCACATTGTAGCCTATAGGCTGTGCCAGCACTACTCTCAAGCCACTCAGACTAACAGCTTCGCTGTTACCCTCGTGGCTGGTGAGTTGATTATCCTAACTACTTAATCTACTTGAACTCGAATACTGATTTTTGTTGAGTTTCAGGTGAGCAATTTGGTGAATTATTCAATAATATTTGTCAATTCTCACCCACTCACCCAAATAGATTGACCCTATCAGACTCGAAGGTTTCAGATGTTAGTTAGTCAGGCAGTCAGTGAATTTTTTTTATTAAGTAGATTCATAATTTCTTGCTTATTTCATACTTTTTAGTGCCTTTATTTAAAGAAGGTTTTTTCCAAAAAAATGTTTATTTTTTCAAGATAATTATCTTATAAAAACAAATAAACAAAATAGTTTCGTAAAAAGATCTTTAGCTTAATTTTTGTTAATACCCAGTTTTACCCATCTTTTTTGTGGGGTTATTTATGGTTAGTCATAATTGATTATTAACTGACATTGAAAAAGGAGAAGGTATTCAATTTGACCTTTATGAATGTTTTTATGTTTGTTATTGCATAACTCCAAAACAACTTGACCAATTTAGATAAGCTTTTTTAAATAAAAGAAAATGCTCCAACTTAGCCCTTTCAATGATTCAGCGCATATATGCGTCCAAAAACCGAGGGGTATGTAAGTCTTAAAACGCATATATGCGTCCAATTAAAATAAGATTTATATAGATATATTTTAAAATTCTATCGAATATTCGTGTTATGACAAGGACCAAAATGAGTTTAGTGAACATTGGCTAAGAAATTCGTGCCAAATTTAAGGCCAAAAAAGCGGATGATTTTTTTGAAAATCAGTGAAAGGGTTAAGTAACATTCCAAATTTATAAGGATTGGTATAATAAAAGAAAAAGTTTTATATATAAGGCGCGAAAATCTATATACATTTACAATGAATTGGAATATCATTTTGGCAGAGCAATTAGTGGGTATGCGATTGATTTTGATAGCTTTAGATCTGATGACATTTTTTTGTATGACGTCATTTTTCAATATTAAAATCTATCAAAAGTGATGGTGGTTAATTGTGAGTTTAGTTTATTGCTGGATAGACTAAATTTTAAGATCGGGGAATAAATAGCTTTTTATTAAATTTAGTTTTTCATATTAAAATTTATAGAGTTGATGGTAGTTGATTGTGAGTCTAGTATTAACGTAGATGGACATCAATAGGTTATAGTAATTCAACCTATCGATTTAACTAAGAATTACCAAAAAGTATAGTAAAACCCTTGAATCTATCAAATCAACTAAAAACTACCAACCCCTCAACCAAAACTAATTGAACCCATTGCACCAACCAATCACCAACTGTATACAGAAACCAGTGAGCCTAATGAATTAACAAAATAACCACCAACTGTTTACCAAAACCAATAAGGCTAATAACAATGGGGCTAATCTAAATATAAAAATGGATGTTGGTATATCTGTATATATATTGGTATATTGGTATATTTGTGCTTTATAGACTCCAACACCATTTGACTGATCACCATGAAAGTTTGCATAAATAAGTATTTTTTCATGGAGAAGATTTATAAATTTTAAAATTATTATTTTCAAAGTAAAATAAAAAGTTTTATATGTAACAAGTGAAAATCTTATATGTTTTTATGGAAATTGGTATATTGTTACGACTGAGCATAAGATATTCAGTTGATTTGATTTTAAATGTTTTGTTAAGTGGTTAGTGGTTATTTGGCTAAATAGCAAATTAATCCAAATCTAAACTGAATCAAAAGCCCAATTGATTTAAAATACCTCCTATAGCTTAATCAGCTCAACTTTTGGCTCTTAAATTTTATAAAGGTTAGTTGGTTGACTCCTGACACAATCACTTTTATTTAATCACTTTTTATCATTTAACCTATTTATATAGTTAAAGCTTATATTGCAAATGTAAGTAAAACTAAAAAATGATGAGCCAATGTAGTAATAAATATAAATTTAAGAATTTTGTTTATATATATAAATGGATGTTGGTATATATATCTATATATAAAATTGGCTATTCTGTTAAAGCAAGCTGATATTTAAGAGCTCCAATAGGTCAAACATCCATATTTCCTAATTTGGCTCAAAGCTAATATCATATTGATGCCTATCTTGGTCCAAGCACCAAGTTAATTTAATCCAAGCATTGACTTATGAATAGGGTTCACTTCATATCCCCCAATATTGCACATAATAAAAAACATAAAAAATTAACCTTGAAAGTTTTTATCTTTAAAACAAGTGGTAGAAACCTTCCCCTGAAATCAAATTTGTTGGAGTTTAGGTGCAAAAATGCACCAGCAAGCATCTTTACAGAATCTGAAA
Organism: Massospora cicadina; assembly: GCA_022478985.1. Classification (NCBI taxonomy): domain Eukaryota; kingdom Fungi; phylum Entomophthoromycota; class Entomophthoromycetes; order Entomophthorales; family Entomophthoraceae; genus Massospora; species Massospora cicadina. The sequence goes on from JAKSZP010001344.1 coordinate 308,513, forward strand.
TCCAGTACCAAATATTAATTACTGGAAATTATTAGAAATGCCACCCAAAAAAGCAACTATCAGAAGATCAACCAGACATGCATAGCAATGATCAGCCAGTAGAGCTGCTGAAACATCTGAAGAGTAAAACCCACAAGTTGAAAACCAACAAATGTGAGCCTTTACTTTGAGAGCTGCAGAAACATTTTAACAGAACAATGTATGATTTGCAGATCTTCAAGCAAGAGCTTCTACTTCAAGAGCTGCTGCAACATCTGAAGAGAGAGACATGCTGGAAAGCTGAATGGATCAGAGCCTCTTTATCAAGAGCTGCTGAAACATCTCAACAGCATGGCATATGAGTTGCAGATCTTTGAGCAAGAGCTTCTACTTCAAGAGCTGCTGAAACATCTGAAGAGTGAGATGCACGCCAGGAAATTGATTAGATCAAAGCCTCTACTTCAAGAGATGGCAAAACATCTCAACAGCATGGCATATGAGTTGCAAATCTTTGATCAACAGCTTCTACTTCAAGAGCTGCTGCAACACCCAAAGAGCAAGGTACATGATGTGAAGCTGAATGCTCATGGCAGACTCAAATTAAGAATGTGAATCAATCTCAAGAAAGTTGCATTCAATTATAATAAAGAGTGCAATTACAAAATGCATTGCAATGTTGTCATTGGTCCAATGACTACATTGTGCTTACACTGTCACGTTTTGGAGTTTACATAAAGATGCCTGACATGTGTTGCTCCAATGGCAAAGTCAATTTGGCACCACTGACTGAGCCACCAGAACCACTTCTAACTTACATGGCTGGAGCTACTCAAGAGTCCAAATACTTTTTAGAGCATATTAGAAATACAACTCATGCTTTCATATGGTATCATTTAGAGCAACAAATATTTTAAGATATGGTAGTTTCATGCCCACATTCAAAGTGCAAAAATAAGTTTATCATCATATTGGATCACTTCTTCCAGTACCTGAAGAAGATCCACAGTTTTTGAAAATTTATTTTATGGACAATGTGAAGGAGGAGATTAATCAAAGATGCACATTTAGTGAAGCAACAGATGGGAAAATCATTAATAAATTATGAGCATTGTTCCACAAGTACAACTGTTTGGTCAGAGATTTCAAATCTGCATTAGAGAATGTGAGAGCGGATGACTTGAAAGTCAATATCAAGGCAGAAAAAATGCCATCAAATGAGCATGAAAGACGCCAATGCTCCAATGGCCCCTGAAGTAGCAGCTGTTATTGTTGGAACATAGATTATCTGGCGAGATATTGTTATCAGTAGATGAGATCAAACCAAGCAACGTGTTGCTGAAACACACCAATAATATGACGCACTTCAATATCCAATACTGTTTATGCAAGGAGAGGATGTATAGCATCTTAAATTGTATCAAACTCATCTTGTCACAGGTGCTGTTACAACGAAAAATGTCAGTTGTATGGATTTTTATGCATATCATATCATAATTTGAGCACAACAATCCAACCACATCCTAAGCTCATCAACTTTTCCGACAATTTATCATTGATATATATGCTAAAGTCAAAAGTAAATGACTCAATTACATTTTACAATCAATCAAAGCTTAGAATCAGAGAATATATTCATTTGCAAGATGCAATTGCAAAGGATAAAAACATTGCTAACATTGGACAAATGGTTATATTTCTGGATTCATATACTGGAAGTCTAAGACACATGAATGAATATACTCAAGATGCTCTGACATAGGTTCATAAATATGGATGTCCAGATCTTTTCATCACGTTCACATGCAATCTATCTTGGACTGAAACCAAAGATTTACTTCTTCCTGGTCAGCAACCATCCCATTGGCATGACCTCACAGCAACTGTTTTTAAACAAAATTGATACGTTTAATGGATCTCATCACTAAAGAACATATATGGAGAAACTCAATGCTGGATGTATTCCATTGAATGGCAGAAAAGAGATCTACCACATGCTCATATCTTATTTTGGTTGGTTAAAAAAATTGTTCCAACTCAAATTGATGATATCATTACTGATGAGCTGCCAAATCCAGAAGAAGATCTAGAATCATTTCAAATTGTCAAAAAATATGATTCATGGATCATGTGAACTATACAACCCACATTCACCATGGATGAAAAATGAAAAATGTACCAAAAAGTATCCACGTCAGCTGTCACCAGAAACATAAACTGGTGGCGATGGTTATCCTCTGTACAAATGACAAAAACCAGCTGATGGAGAACACACAACAACTATTAAAATCAATAAACGTTGATTTTGAAATTGATAACCAATGGATTGTGCCCTACTCTCCTATGTTTTCAAGATTATTCAATGTGCATATCAATATAGAGTCTTGCAATTCATTTAAGTCAATAAAATACATATGTAAATACATTAATAAAGGAAGCGATATGGCTGTTTTTGGACTTATGAATCCCAATGCACCCATCAATACAGTTGAACAATTTCAAATGGGACGCTATATTAGCAGTAATGAAGCTGTATGGCAAATTCTTAGTTTTGACATTCATGAACGCTTTCCTGCTGTCATAGCTCTCAGTGTTCAGTTAGAAAATGGTCAATAAGTTTAATTCACAGAAGAGAATGCACCCCAGAGAGCTGAAGATCCACTAAACACAACGTTAACTGCTTTTTTCCAATTAGTTGCAACTGATGAATTTGCAAAAACGTTGCTGTATCATGAAGTCCCACACTATTACACTTGGAATCCATTAATGAAGAAATTTTGCAAAAAAATGAGGTGCCAGCCATTCTTCAATACCTGGCATATTTTCTACTGGTGCATTGGGATGAGTATATACTGTTCATCCAAATAATTCTGAATGCTACTATTTACAAATGCTGCTTCATGTGGTCAAAGGACCAACATCATTTCAAGCAATCAAAACCATCAATGGTCAAGTGTGTCAGACATATAGTAAAGCATGTTCTAAACTTAGTTTGCTAGAAAATAATCAATCTTGAGACAATACATTGGTAGAAGCATCTGAAACACATCATGCCCACCAAATATGAAGCCTGTTCACCATAATTTTGACAAGCTGAGCACCTTCTGATCTGAAAAATCTATGAGAAAAACATAAAGAGAGTATTAGCAAAGACATACTTCTCTGAGCATGCAGAGACAACCCAAGCGTGGATGTACAGTAATTGGAAGACATTTTCAATGAAACACTGATATCACTTGAGGATATGTGCATGTCAATTAACAACAAAATCCTTAATAAGCTTGGGCTATTTTCATCAGAATGTGACAAAAATGATGTTGTCAATAGAGACGTATTGTGAGAAAAACAATATGACATCAATGCGCTACAAGTTTATGTTGAACCTCAGAAAAGCTCTTAACAAATGACCAACAACTTGCATACAACACAGTTATGGAGAATGTATGAGGCCAAATGGTGGACTTCTTTTTCTTGATGCACCAGGAGGCACAGAAGAACATTTCTTCTCAATTTCATACTCACCAAAATTTGAATGAAGTATGAGATTTCTCTGGCTGTGGCATCACCTGTGAATTGCATCAATGCTATTAAATGGAGGCCACATGGCACATATGGCTCTCAAGCTACCATTAAATTTAAGTATAGCTGAAGATCCTCTTTGCATCATTGAAAAAACATTTGGAATGAAAACTGTATTATAAACATGCTAACTCATTATTTGGGATGTGTCACAAAATTGACCATGGGCTCCGCTAGTGTGCCAGGCCAACCAGTATGAAGACTGGCTGGCCCTTTGCCATTTTGCCTTCATTGGCATACCAACCACTACAAGTCCTGCGTCTAACCCACCAACTAACCACCAATGGCTTTGTCTTTAGCCCCAGGTGTCCTCAGCATGTGCCCCGGCAAGTCCTGCCCCCTTCCTGTGTCATCGTTAAATGACATCATAGTGGGGACCAACCCTAAGGATAAGGCTGGGCGACAGGAGGCCCAGAAGGTGAAGCTTCAGGCCCTTCCTGACTTCAGGCACACTCTAGGCCAACACTGGGTACAGGCTAAACATGCCCAAGTTGGTATTAGTGAAGTGCAGAATGCCCAGCCCCTTTTGTCAGCCCAGGCATTAAAATGAATGGTATATTCAATTAACAACAATTGTACCATTTGGTTGATTGAGGAATGGGGGTTCAAAGCCTATTCCATTTACAAAACTACGCATTTGGGTCAGATCCAACTTCAATTGATTACTCAAGTGTAGTCAGTTTCAGTGTATTCTATCAATGTGGATGGTAGTGTTTGCTTGTTGGTGAATCAGTGCTTGGGCCCACTTGTAAGTCTTGGGGAGTGTCCTTTGGCTCTTGATCAAGCTATCTTTCCGTTCCCAAGTAAAAAAACACCGAAGAGGATGGCAGTACCCCTCATCACCCAAGAAAATCTTGCCCACATAGTTGACGAGCAATGGGTGACAGCCCGTCTGCTTCAGATCCTACCCCCAATTTCCTCACTCACCTCAGCAGAACTGTTGCAGGGAATCAGTGAAATCTGTGCCAAGATTATTGAATTGAAATCAGTCAGATCTAATTCAGGCGGCAATTGGGCTGATGGCCAAAATTTGAATGGTTGTAAAAGCATGAAGAATGAAACATCAGCTGGATCGCCTGACAGTTCCAATTTGACCCCAAAATCAGCAGAACAAATATCGGGCGCCATCACCAAGAATTTGAAACCCTCCAATAGTAATTCAGGCGTTGCGCCCGATGGGCCTCTATTGACCAAACAAATGGTTAATCAACTGAGCATGGGTGGGTTGGCCATCCTGAACCCATCCCAAACAAATGGTCCCATCCCTATATTGGATGGCCTTGGGGGTTTCCTGTCACTTGTCAGGCCAAACGCCACTGTGCTAACCATCAGAAATGTAATTGACCCCTGGCCCAGATGTTTGAGGTCAAACTGACAGAGACTCAGCCTGCCACCAAATTTTGTGATGACGGTTCCCAAAGAATAAACCCCCTCTACCATCCAATTTGCCGGTTAGGCTGAATTTGTGGATCCCAACCACGTTTCACCAATTGACGACTATTTAATCAGTTGCAAGGCACTGAGAAGATTGTTGGTCGATTTTTCTTACTTTATTTCCCAAATAAAAATTTTGTTAAAAAAACCCCAAATTTTTATCTCCCTCCTTTCAACCACATTCCATATGGTGTTTGCCTGGTGGTCTGCCGCTCTGCACTCTGGGTGGGCCATACCAATTCTCTTGGTTACCATGATTCCCTCTATCGCCAATTGGACTCGACAAGTTCAAAATTTTTGGCTCTACAACCCGTTCTCATGACCTTTTGGCAGCAATATACAGGGATTTTGTGGCGCTATATTCGCCAACTACAAGAGAAAATCAACCTCTCTTTTACCCCCAACAAAATGGTCTTAACAACCAAGAATCTCGCATAAACTATTCCAGTAGTTTCCACCCCTGTTAGCAGAACTCCTGGGTCCAAAATATATCAGTGTGGTTTGCTGTTGGGATACTCCTAACCCTGACGTTCCGCCACCATTTTTTGGTATCCTATTTCACAGCTCCATATCAAGTCATACAGTTGGCAATGCCTCTGGCATTCTGGCTTGATTTCTGGACGCTTACTCACCCTGACTGGCAGGCCAGTCTAAACTTCTTCTGCCATTTCCATGACACCACTTCAGCAAACCCCAAATTTCCCCATCAAAGTTTAACTCTGTTTCCCATGACCAACATTCCTTGTTGGTTGACTTTCCTAATAAACCTTTTCCATTTTCCCATTTTTTATGTTATCTCTAGAGATCCTGTGCACAGACCTCTTTGAGGAGGTCTTGCGCTACATTAACCACACTATTATAAATACAATTAAATTTTCAACTCATAACTTTTCTCTCTCATTGCAATCACTTTTAGCAATCTATTCAATTCAAGTCTAAGTCTAGTTTGATAATCTCACAGAGGAGATTAGTCTGCGCCCATGTCAGGGAGCAGTTGAGCAAGTAAGATAAGAGGCACAGGTGGTAGGCCCGCGACCTCCAAAGTGCAAAAATGCCCCGGAGAAACTGGCAGAATAGAAAAAAATAAAAAACTGGTGGTCACTATTTCCCCAGAAATCCTCACTTGGCAAGCGCGATGCAACCAGTACATCAACACGCCGCACTCCCAACCACTCTCGTTGGTGGAATATGGAGTCCAGGTGTTTCTGGACATCCAACAAACAGTGTTATAAGAAAAATTTTATAGGGATTTGCACACTTTTTTCCTGACTGTGGTGTACGTTGCACCTCACTCCATGTCATGCGGTTGGCTGGACCTCAGTTTTGAAAACAAGGAGACAGCAGATGAAGCTGCTGCAGTGCACGTAGTGATTGACCTCTTCAAAGGGCAATGGGTCATCGAAACCAAATGCACCAGATGGACAAAATCCAACCAAATTTTCCTCACATTCAACTTTTTGCCCACTACAGTCAAACGTGCCATTCTGGAGCAGCACCTTAAAGATGGTCTCACCATATATGGCGAAATATAATCCTTTGAGATGCAACACTTTACACTGATGCCACACCTGTGCACTGGCAAAGCCATTGCAGTTCTGAATCCAACTGAGGAGATTGCAAAGGACCTAACCCAGATCCCACACTCCACATATATCAATATTGAAGGGCATACCACCCACCCTTTCCGGGTAACTGTAGACAGTGCACCCCCCATCTGCACCCACTGTGATGTGTTCAGCCATAAGGCACACGCATGCCCCACCAAGGAGGGCATCACATTCCAAGAGCACCCCTTGGCGGCCATGGCCAGCGGAGAGGCGCACTACAAACCAACCACCAGCACCAAAGAGGCTTTCCCATGGGGAGCACAAGGCTGCTACCTACTAGTAAAGCCTATCTCCCCTCAAGAGTGGAAGAAGGCCAAACAGGCAGCAGGGCCGCGGCCAAGGAAGCGACCAAAGTCATCTCCACTATCCCACACTCCCAATGCCAGGAGGACATTGAAACCTTCGCGGCAGAAGCAACTTGGAAATCCCTCAACCAATCAGATTGGGAAGCCCATGCTGATTGGTCCACCCAATCTAAGGATCCAATGGGTGACTCAATCTCACCTGACCTTTGCAACCAAGCCCCAGTTAAAACCAATTTGGTTTCCAACCTACCTGAAATTTTTTTTCAACCCAAACGTTGGTGCACCAAACTCATCCGCACTGCAAAAAATTTGTTCAATGTCGGGGAAACAAAAAGTGAAGGCAAAAGCCAACGCAATCTCTTTCTGCTAAGATTAACAAAACTACCAATAGCATTGCTGCAAACACCCGCGCTGATGTAAAGGCCCATGGGGATCTAGAGGAGGCTAGTGGGCCTGGGTGCCCACCCCCTTGCACCTAAGGTGTGATGGGGGAAACCTTCACTTTAGG